>OY282559.1:207727764-208097764 GCA_958295665.1 Tipula vernalis | reverse complement strand
TGTGTGTGTTTTTTTTTTTTTTTTTTTTTTTTTATATTTAGATTAACGAGGTACAGGGGGGAACCTTCAAAAGGTACTCGCCTGGGAAAACCTTCTACCTGCCAGACGAGCTATGTGGGATTTTTACCGCACTAAACCCTAACCTGCACCTCTAACCCTGCTCCTGGAACGGTGGTTCCCCGGCGGCACTCTTTGTAAATACTACTTCGCCGGGGCGTTCTTATTAGATGTTACTTCCGTCCGATGTTGCTGATGTTGTTACAACTAATCCTCGTACGTGGTGCGAAGATCCTTGATGATGAATTCCGCGTACTCTGCAATTTTGTTCCATGCCGATTGGTTCATCAGCATGCACCCCACTATGTTTTCTGGACTGATGGAATGGTCCAGATTCCTCTCTAGTTCCGCCCGTGTCCCCTCGTAGAAGGGGCATTGGAAGAACACGTGTTCCGCATCCTCGGTCGCATCGCGGCAATGATGACAATTTGGGGAGTCACTTCTTTTGAATCTGTGCAGGTATGCCCGAAAGCATCCATGTCCAGTCAAGAGTTGGGTGATGTAGTACCCGACTTCCCCGTGCAGGCGATTGACCCATTTGGTGACATCTGGGATCAGCCGATGTGTCCACCGACCTTTCGTCGAACTGTCCCATCTATCTTGCCAGAGACGAAGACTCTCAGGTTTCTCCTCTTCACAGAGGACCCTTCGCTGTGTGTGTGTGTGTGTGTGTGTGTGTGTGTGTGTGTGTGTGTGTGTGTGTTGGTATGTTTTTTTTTTTTTTTTTTTTTTTTTAAGGAAGGTGAAAATCCATCATGGACGATGTAGGGGATAACGTAGCTATCCACCACAACGGTGTGAGACTCCTACTCGTGTTGAGCCCGCTTGCTCACTCAACAATTCCGCCGGTACTGGGTTTCCGACTCCCTGCACCGTAACAATTTTCCCCTCTTCACGAACCATTGTGGTTATTTAATTAGGGTGTCCTTCCCCTAGCAGGTAAAAAATTCAGCCGCCTCTTACATGAGGAACAGACGCTGTTTGAAGCCGCACCTCCTGGTGAACAGACGGTGTGTGTTTGTGTGTATATATGAATGTGTGCGTGTGTCTGTGTGTGTGTGTGTGTGTGTGTGTGAGTGTGTGTGTGTGTGTATGTAATTTTTTTTAATACGCAAGTATGTGGAAAATCTTCCGAAGACACCGTCGACCCATGTCGCCGGTAGTGTGAGATTTCTACTCACTAAAAACCACCTCCTTCTTTTGACCGTATTCCCCGCGGCACGACCGTAAGGTATTTCTTCGCGGGGACGGGCTATGGCCACTAGAGGCTCACTCTGCGTTCACGCTAAAGCCGACGGAGCTCCTTCATTACGACCGCCGCCATGTCGGATACTGCATCCCATTTAACTTGGCTGTCAAGCATATGTTGGACAATATTGTCTGTTGTTACGCGTTCCTTAAACGCCTCCTGTAGTGTCTCTCGAGCATCGTTGAATCTCGGGTAAAAGAAAAATACGTGCTCAGCGTTCTCGATCGCACCTCCACAGTTAGTGCAGGCACATGAATATTCGTACTTAAACCTGTGCAGATATGCATGAAAACAACCATGGGGATATAGTAGTTCACCTCGCCATGTGCTCTGCTTACCCAGTTCATAAGGCTGGGTATTAACCATTTGGTTCAACGGCCCATTCCTGATTCGTCCCATCGTACTTGGCATTGATCGATGCTGGTGCATCTGATGGCCGTCTGGCGCTTCTCTATATTGGTATCATCTTCACGTCGATTTGGTAGCGGTTTTTCGCCTCGGTCGCTAGTAGGTCCAATGGCACCATACCGGCTATCACCAGGGCAGCATCTGTAGAGGTGGTGCGGAATACGCTGATCACTCTAAATGCACTTGTCCTGTATGTTGATTCTATAACATTTAAGTATGACCGCACGCTTACTTTGGCATGACCGCACGCTTACTTTGTGCCATATGGGGGCGCCATACATTATTATCGATTTAATCATACTTGCAATAAGGCGTACCTTCAGATGTTTTGGCCCACCAATATTGGGCATTATATGGCAGATGTTGGCACATGCCCGTGCTGCTTTGGTATCCACACACTTTAGATATTCTTTAAAGCTGAGCCTGGCGTCCACCCATACACCGAGGTATTTTAGGTGCGGTACCGTGCGTATAACGCAACTACCAACCCTTATTTTAGCTACCTCCAGCACCTTTCGAGATGACACTAGAACTGCCTCTGTTTTGTGCTCCGCCAGTTGCAGACCAGATCCCACTAGCCAGTTCCTCAGCGCAGTGATTGATTCGTTTATTCTCATAACAGCTCCTTCCAGGTGCTTCGCAGTTTCCACTATCGCTATGTCGCCCGCATAGCCAATTGTTTTCACCACATGCGGTAATGGTACTCAGAGTATGCCATCATACATCACATTCCACAAGAGCGGGCCAAACTCCGAACCTTGGGGGACTCCTCCAGTGATTGGGTTCTCCCGCAGTCCATCATCCGTATCATACAGCGTATCCTGTTTTTGAAGTAGCTATCCACCATTAGCCTGAGGTATGCTGGCACCTGAAATTGGGACAACGACTCCGCAATTCTCGTCCAGTTGGCACAGTTGAACGCATTTTTTACGTCAAGAGTAACGATCAGACAGTATTTCTTTGCTCCCCCTATCCATCTCTTCCCCAAATCGCCGCTTGCGCCGTCCTAATTAGTTCATCAATGGCATCGATTGTGAACTTAGACTTACTGAAACCATATTGACGTTGTGATAGTCCACCGGACTCGGCTATAGCATTCTCTATCCTGTGACACAGTATCCGCTGAAGTACTTACAGTGGGATTTCGGGGTGATGAAAATGAAACTCACAATTATATTTTATTAGTTTTTAATTTGCACAAAATGTATTTATTTTGTTTTATTTTATGTTTGTATTTATTTTAGTTTAGATTTTATTTTATAATTTTAGTTTTTGATTTTGATTAATTTGACATTTATGATTTATTTCACTATTTCGCACGAGTCCCGATTGGTTTTTGTATTAAATTTGAAATTTGACTGACTCGATTATAGATTGCGGACGGCTTTTATATTAAAATATTTTGGTTGCCTTCAGTAGTCACATATATATCGACAATCTATATTTAGCGTATTTCCTTGACAAATTTACAACAACAATTGCAAAGGATAAATCCCCGCAAGAATAACATTAACCCAAAAATAAATTGGGTTTAATTAAACATAATTCTAATTCTTGGTTATGATACCTGCCACCAGAGTCATAATACATATTAAATTTATATTTTATTTGGAAAGGTTGGCTTTTGTCAATTAAATCAAATTGGCTATTTTCTTGGAAAACAAATAAACCCAAAAAATTCGAATTCAATTTTTGTCAACAAAATACGCTTATTGTCGATATATTTAAAGAATGTGCGAAATATTTATATTCAGCAACGAGCAATATCTCGCTTAAGCGGCGCGATATAAAATATTTTTGCTATGACCGATGTTAATGTTTTGTTTGCATATTTATGTAGTGTTTAACCGCTACATACTTTCCCGGCCGTGTCCAACATGCAGAGTGGGCGGTACGAAGATGGATCTTCCGGTGGATTGTTAGGCTTCGGTACCAACACCAGGCGTTGTCGCTTCCAGCGGTCTGGGAACACACCCTCTTTCATGCAGCTATCGTACATTTCCGTTAGCACGTCGGGATGTAGGGACACTGCGGCTTTAAAACCTCGATTGGGGATGTTGTCCGGACCGGGTGCCGTTTGGTCTCCAAACCTATTAATCGCTCGCATTACTTCGTCCATTGTTACGCCCGGAATGTCGCTCTGTCGTCTCTCAAGACTTTCCTGGTTTGGCGTGTAATCTTTCCACAATCTTTTTGAGCAGTACTGTGTTTCCACAATCTTTTTGAGCAGTACTGGGCAGCTTGTTATTGACGCTCTGTGACATGGGAGCTTCCTCATTACCATTTTTTACGCTGTGCCCCAGGGGTCCATTTCGGCACGAGCGCATAGCTTTGCAAAGGTTCGGCGTTTACTTTGTTTAACAGCATCTTTCAGCTGCTTTCTAGCGGTTTTATACTTTTCCTGTAGATCCTGGTAGTATGGGCCTCCTCTGAACCGCTGGTACCTTCTGCTGCATTGGTGGCATTCCTTACGCAGCTTGGCGATATGTTCCGTCCACCAGTAGACCGGTTTATGGCGTGCACCATAGGTCCTCCTGGCCGTTGCTGCATCAAACGCCATTTCTAGCTGCCTCGAGAGTTTGTCTGCCTTCTCCCTTGCCGACCCACTCAATGACATGCCCTCTAGCATGACCGCAAAGACATCACTATCAAACATTTCGGCCCTCCAGCCTGTATGCCTTCGGTCCACGGCTCGGATCGCTATGCTTGTTTGGGATCGCAGGTCACAAACAATTCCCCGGTGGTCACTATGTGTGTAGATGTCGCTCAGTATTCAAGTCGCTTGCCTAACTAGTCTACTGCTGATGTAAGTGAGATCAATCACTGAGCCTACTCCATCCTTGGTGAATGTGTGCTACGCGCCAGTGTTTATTAAGACTATGTCTAGGGCTGCAAGTGCATCTAGGAGACAGGGGTGCAGCCCCATTCCGTTGACCGTGCATTGAAATCACCAGCAATGATTACTGGGTTTCTGCCATGTGCATCTAGAACTAACCGGTTCAGTGATGTTTCGAACTCTTTTGCAGTTAGACTTGGTGGCATGTAGCAACTGTAGATTGTTATACCACCGGTGGTGGCCCTGATAAATCCGTCACCGCTCATTTCTTCTCCGAGTGGCTTGGGTTGGGCACACACCCAAATCGCCGCTTTGCCAAATCTGTCCTCTGTCCATACACCGTGATCCTTTCTTCGGTGGGGTTCACTTAATAGCGCCACATCTATTTTATGTTCCCTCACCGTCTGCATTAACAGCGATTGCGCTGTTGCACAATGATTGAGATTGACCTGTAAGAATCTAATATGCGTTGTCTAACCTTCCTTACTGCAGTCTGGTAGGAAGGACACACACTGCTGCCTGATATCCTTCAGATTCTTCACCAAGCATGATGAGCAGGACGCCTGTCCCTTGCAGCTTTGCGTTTTATGTCCATCAGCCCCACAGTTAAAGCATCTGTTACTCCAGTCCTCCTCACTCTTACATGCTTGCGCTCTGTGTCCATAGTCCATGCATTTGTAGCACCGCATGGGTGCCACTTTTTCAAGCACTCTGCAGAAATTCCAGCCAACTTTTATTTTGCCAGCGGTTATTAGCGTGGCTGCTGTCCCCGCAGACAGGCTTACCATTGCTGTTTATGTTCCACCATAACTACGCCGTAGGGATCGGATGGCCATTATTGGGAGCGCCTTAACTACGTCAGAGCGTTTTGTGACTGCCTCATGTAGTTCTTCTTTGCTGGTAATTTCATCCAGGTCCCTTATCTCGACGAGAATTTCCTGCGACGCGCTCATGAGCTTCCGCACTACCACCTCCGTGCCAAGTACGTCTTGGATCTCCTGATAGTATTGCCCGGTTTTGGGATCTTCTGCCTTGGTGAGCTCCAGAAGCAAGTCGCCTTTAGCAGTTTTCTGAACAGTTTTGATCCTCTCTCCGATTTCTTTCAGCTGTGGGACAGTCTGTACCGTTTTGAGGACGTCTGCAAAGCTGGTTTCGCCGCTGCGTATGATTAACGCATCTGGTTTGACTCGTCTGGTCGTTATTTCAGCCCGAGGCTTACGTTTGGCCTTAATCCATGCCGATCGCTCTGAGGCCACGGGTGTTTCAGCTGCTGCCTCTCGATCCCGCATATCTTTTCCGACCTCTTTTCCCCCCGCTGCCTTCGGCGATCCTCGCTTTGACCGTTTGCCCTGCATGATGGGGCTCGTCTTGTCAACGTATCTACTCCTTTTGGGGGTTGGAGGGACTACTTCTAGCACCGATATATTACACCGATTATTGTTGGGCTCGTTTGCGCCCCTATGCTCGCCATCGCTAGTGGCTTTCCTTTCATGGAGATTTGTCCCTCCGCCACTTCTTGTTTTACCTCTAGACAGAGGCTTCTAATCGTGGCAGCCATTTTTTTTTATCTCATGGTGAACATTGTGTCTTGTCGACATGTATTCCACGAGAGGCTCTGTGTACCACTCAACATCTCCAATTTGGCCGGTCCCACTGGTGGATGCTGTGACATCTTGTTACTGTCACTCAACGAGTCACGCCTCACCATTTGCTTTACTGGCACAGGCTTATGCACCATATGTGCCTTTCACTGCCGCACTGGTTTCCAGCTTCTTATTGAGAGATCTTGCGATTATGTAGCTGCTCATAAACGGGTTTGCCAACTTTGATAATGATTTATCCGGTGTCCCCTGCTCTTCAATTCTTGTAGCTTTTAATGCTCCGGTAGCCAAATTTACCGCTACGGGAGCACTGTGGTCGTTGGATGACGACGGCTGAGAGCCCGCTTGCCCACTCCCACTAGCCGCCGGTACTGGGACATCACCCCCTGCACCGTAAACTTTTCCTCTATTTTCCTCACCTTCCATTTTTGGTTTATTTATCAGGGTTCCTTCCCATATCATGTTTTGGTGTGGGAGATCATGCAACTCCACATGCTTGTTTGCAGCCGCCCCTAACATGGGGAACACACGCTGACCAATGAGCCGCCCTACACTGTCCAGGACCGCCCGACCGCTCCCATGGTCTTTGAGGAGGCGCTGAACGACTTGATGCGGTACCCATAGGAATCAGCCTGGCCACAGTCAGGATTTTGCCCTATGAATCCGCACCCGATCCCTGTGTGTGTGTGTGTGTGTGTGTGTGTGTGTGTGTGTGTTTGTGTGTGTGAGTGTGCTGTTTGTGTGTGTGTGTGTGTGTGTGTGTGTGTGTGTGTGTGTGTGTGTGTGTGTGTGTGTGTGTGTGTGTATGCGCGTGTTCACAAATGTCGTTGCCATCCCAAACCACACAATTACTCAAAAGGTGGTTTTAGGAGATTTTATAATTAGGAGACTTTGGTGATTTTATAATTAGGAGATTTTGTAATTAGAAGATTTTGTAATTCTAAGATTTTAAAGAAATGAAATGAAGGATTACGTACCGATCTCCTTCTAAAAGAATGTCACCTGAAATACGAGAAGCAAACCTAAACAATTGACGTTTGTTTTCTCAGATCAAGTGTATTTTGCAAACAACATTCTACCAAGTGTTTGCTAGCGGATGATTGATTGGCAAGTTGCAAGAGCAGTATAAATAACTCACTAATAAATTGAGCTGGAGAGATTACGGACGTAGAGCTATGTATGCCACCAAGGGCGGTTCTGTATCGAGATTGGTAAATTCAACGTGAGAGATTCATTTGAATAGACGCAGAGTGGCCATGATGGTAATTCTGCGTTTCGAATAGAAGTAGCCTCCAGTTCTGACATCGGGACATGTGAAGCGGGTATCTCAGTTGTAGCGGCCTTTGCTGTATTTTCCACTCAAATTTCTGGTCCATCATAACCGATGACACAAGCTGTATTTCTTGTATTTCTTGATGTTTGGTTTGGTTCGGATCAGATTATGTTTGATGGAACGACAAGTAACGCAAACAATTACTCGGATCAAAATGTTGATCCTATAAAACAAAAATTTTTGTTTAAGATCAACATTTACTTTGATCTGATTCGGACCATTTGTTGTCATAAAATGCGGCTACATTTGATGACTAAGTCCCACATGCGACTCATCATACTCTTTACATTGATGCTAGACAGCCGTAGAAACGTTAAAGCCGAACATGAACGTCTAAGTCGCCCTTGAAACATTGAATAAAAAAATATATTTACTTGGTATTTAATTTATTTATTTATACATAATTTAAAGAAATCGAATTAGGTCGTGTCCGATGTGATATTATTTTGTATGCAACCAAATTATCACAGCAACTGCGAGTTATAATTTTGACGTTTCCGAGGTTATTTTTGTCTGATTTTAGTAAAATATTTATGCATTGATTAAGTAGTATACAGACGATGGACAAAATTTTGCAAAAACCTCGGTTTTTTATCATTTTACTACTTTAAAATAATAAAATATTTTTTTTCTAACACCTTACAATTGTCGGTTTTATGTAAAATCGACAATTGGCGGGTGTTAGAAAAAAAAAATTATTATTTTAAAGTAGTAAAATGATAAAAAACGGAGGTGTTTGCAAAATTTTGTCCACCGTCTGTATGATTCGGTGCTGCCGATAAATTTAATTTACAATCAATCTACACAAACTTACGAGTATAATCGCTGGTAAACGCGTTATGCTATGTTCAGACTAGGCATTAGTAATCTCTCTCTAATTTTCCCCGAAGGTCTTAAAAGTTTCATTCCGTTCTTCGTTAGGGCTATATAATTTTTTTTTAATTAGATGTATACAATTTTAGTATTATTGTATTATTTTATTTTACTATTTCCTATAGCTCTAGCGGGCATATATCGTATTATTCTCTTTCAAAAATTGTCTGTCAAATTTATTATGTCAAAATGATATTATTATTCGGACAATAATTGAATTTATTTAAAACATGAAAACGAAAGTTATTTAACAATTTCATATTGTATTTATTACAGAAAAATTGTTTATCATGAAATACGGACATTTCCTTATAAATACAGATAAGATTTCAAAGAATAGAATTTAACAACAAAAACTAAACATGTTTGTTAAATTAAACAAAAATTCAAAATAATAAAATTTTGTTAAATGACGAATGATGTTAAATGATTTGGTCAATCTATTAATAGTCTAGTTTATCCGATAATTTTTGGAATAGTATTCAAGTAATAAAAATCAATGAAAACGGAGCCTTCTACCCGAAACATGAATTGCTTTCAGTGATTTAAGGTGAAAAAATATGGCCAAGTAGAACGTTTCCTATAAAGAAAGGGTGCAGATTTTGTAGTCTTGGCAACTTCTCTTGTGTGTCAATAAACAAACAAGAAGAATTTTTTGGTTTAATTACATAGGAAGGACGCCAGTTAATTGCCTCATACTCCACTAGGCGAAACATAGGCGAAATACAGCGTCAAAATTTAGATATGTCTTGAAATTCAGCGGTCGATCGTTTGATAAACACATTCAGTTTGCTTTGGCTATGATGTTATCTATATGCTTGTCAAACCTTATGTTTTCAATTTTTTTCTGTGTAACTACATAATCTTGAATTTTTTGACATTTAAATGTAATTAGTTGCGGTCGCACCACAAAGGTCATTAATATCTTCTTGTAATCGGTCGGTAAGGTATGTTTCTTTGATGGTATGGATAATTTTAATATCATCTGCAAATATGAACACATTGGAATGTTTTATAACCTCAGTAACTCGGTAGAAGAAACCTTAAAAATTCAGGGTCCGATGTGTGATCATTCAGGGGAACACCCGAGGTAAGTCTGAAAAGTTTGGATTTTTTTTACGAACAACCTCCGTCGTTTCGGTGGTATTTTCCAACATTTTCAAGGAGTTTTAAAATTTGAAAACTATTTAGCTACATATAAAAATAATTCAAATAGCTTGATTTGAAAGCCGTTTTTGAAGAATTATCATTTTAAAATTGCGTTTGATTGGAAAGTATGTTACCGATCTGTATAATCAGTATATTAAAATTGTTATAAATTGATTTTCTTTAAAAAAATTGCGAAATTTAAACTTATCTTAGTTTTTTCTTCAAAACTTTAAGTTCAACATTTTTTGGCGATATTTTTTTTAAGTGATTGGCACCTAATTGACTGAACTTTCGTTTGAAATTTCTTTCTGCTCCAACTAAAGTTCTGTACTTAAAAATTAAAATAATTAAAGTCAAGATCAGCGCATTAATAGAAAGACATTAATAAAAGAAATTTATAACATTTAAACACGCAATGACTATGTCTACCCAAACCAATAACTTGTCTTAGTAAATATTACAGAGCAGATATTTTAATTATTAAATGAATGACACCCGACAGGACGTCTACTATTTCCACACTTCCAAAACTTTACTTATTTCGTAGTAGGTTGTCCACCTCATACAAAAGCAAGTTTTCTTTCTGATGATAGTTTGACCACAACTGGCGACTTATTCTAATCGATAAATAAAACAACACAACTAAATATAAAATGTATTATTGAATTAATCAATAATTGTGGAAAAACGAAATAATTTTTCCCCTTCTGAAATAAAATTTATTTGAGACGGAAATACATGTGCCTTTTTTGAGAAAATTTATTTATTTTCTTAAAATACTATCTAAATAAAATTTTATATTGAACAAATACTTTCTCATCTCTTTACTTTTAAAAAGTATAAATATTTGTTAAACATTATATCGCTTAGTTTATGTGTAATGATTTTTAGCTAAGATACAGGCCAGAGGCAAAAATACGAAACAGGTATTGCAACGGAAACCTTTATTGACATCGATAAACAGTAATCAAAACTTTTGTTTTTGAAGCAGTGGGACTGTAAATTAATGAAAATAACCACCCCTCGTGTCTAAAGAGAAATAATAAAATATTACGATTTTGTTGCAGTCATTAGACGAAAAATAAATACCAAACCATTTTTATTTTATTACTAGTATACATACGTACAAAACAATAATATTTGATATACCACCTTGCACCTATGGGAAAAAACACGTGTCACTAAATTTCAACCTTTGGATAAATTAATGGATTTTGTTGGTAGACAGAAGAAAGAAGCAACAATAAAACAAAAAATTTCCATTGGAATCGATTTCGAAATAACGAATAACCTTCTCTTCGTTTTTCTTGTCCAAAAAGTAACTACCAATAAAATATTTTGCCTAAAATTGTAAGTCAATTTCATTAGGGAACTGACAAATTTAATATTTGAAGAATTCAAATTACTTAATTGGGTTCTCAAAATAACAGTGTTTTATAGTTTGATAACATGGGAGTATTTGCCTCTATACCAATCTCTTGTCTCGCAACTTGATCCTAAATATTCTATTAGGGTCTTCTCGGTTTAGCCATCATACATACAATATTATATATGTATATTCTTATATACAGTATGTTGCGTGACAAACTTTACATGCTCAAGGGGTAAGTATAGTCAAGTATGAAATTCCAAACAAAAAATATTGTCACGATTTTTTCGAAAATCGTTACCGCTACGACGATGTTACAAGAACCTATCAAAGAATAACTGAACCTCATTTCATTTTTTTAACAATATACAATATCTCAAAAACTGTGCTGCCAATTGGGTTTTCACTTTATTCGATTAGAAAATATCTGTTGTTTTAAATACATTTGTAGCCAATATTTGGTTTGACCGACAAAGTGTAAAAATATGGTATGCTATTAAACTGAAAACAAAAGAAAACTTATCAAAAAATTTAATAAATGATTGTTTATTTCGAAACGAGGTCCTTGTGTTGGTTATTTTTTTACCGAAACGTAACTCAAGAAACGCAGTGATTAAAAGAGGCTTAGATCAGTGTTTTGTAGTTGTGAAACCAAAAGAATTGAATCTGATTAATGGTTTGACCGGGACCGATATGAAAAATTGTATTGATCCAATTCATGTAGAATTTAATAGTATACGCAATATATCAAGTAGTGGAATTTGGGTTAAATGCCTTGATAAGGGAAATAGTGAATATTGTAAAACTTTACTGTATTTAGAGTGAAACTTGGTGAAAAATAACAAATACTATAAATACACAGAAAAGTTCTATCATACAAGTTATTGTACGCCAACAGAAAAGGGACAATGGTGAGTTAATTCAAAAGTTATTATTCAAAATCAACTCAGTAAAAGTAATTGAAGATATGGAAACAACGATAAAATTTATATCAAAAATTATGTTGGACATTGAACCAGATGAAAAAAATGATGGAAACGAAAAGAATTACTATTGGCTGGAAGGAATGCAAGGTTTATCATGTTATAAACTTAAGAAGATGCTTTAACACTAGAACTACCAACCCATTAAAATGACGTATTGTACATTTATTGAATTCAATTTTTTTAATTATTATGTTAATATTTTTTTGGAAGTTTATGATGAATTTTAACATAATTACTTTGTTATCATAATAAAAGTCATCACAGATTCTCACAAACGTATTAGCATAATAATTAAAAAAATTGATTTCAATAAATGTATAACCGGTCATTTTGACCGGTCGGTAGTTCTAGTGTTAAATGCAAAGGTTCAACCACACTGAAAGGTTTAATAAAAGTTTTAGACCCTGTTCCATCGTTTGCAATATCGGATCAAATGTCAAATATCGGTATTTCGGTATTTTCAATGAGCAATACCTGTATTCCGGTATTATACCGGTATTATTATATATTATAAGACATATTTCAGTATTGTAGTTATTTCTAAGGCTTTTTTAGGTATTTAATAACTTCGAGAAACAATTTCACTAAAAAAGGTGTGTATGTACCCTCTACGTATTTTAGGAAATAAAATGGGTTGTGTTGAATCACGGATCAACAGGTTTTAAAATTATGTTATCTCAAAATGCTCAATATGCATTTTGTATTAAACTTATCTTTTTATATTTAAAATTATATTAATGTGTACATGTTTCATGTTACCTCAAAATTCTCAATATGCATTTTGTATATAAATTATATTTTTTTTGCACTTTTTGATAATGTGAGAAAATTAGTATATGTTATGTATATATTCTGTACATACATAACATATAGAATGTAGAATGTAGTGTAGAATGTATCACATTTTGTATAAATAGCACGGAATATGGTAAAATAAAGCAGAATTAAAACGAACGTTAAACTAGTTTAATTAAAAGTTCTCTCGAGTATTCGCTTGGCCCTTTCCTGGTAACCAGGCTAATACTCCCACAAATTCAAAGCAGAGGCTTGAGTTTTTCATGGTCCTTCGAGCCGGATGCGCTACAAAGAGCGTATTCCGCAATCAGCAAGTCCGAAGCCAGTCAACAACAATCGGATATTCAGTGCCATCTTTACCACAAGAGGAGCCAAATTCCGAGGCTAGTAAAACAACAAGTCGGACAAGCAGGTATTGTCGTCGTTCCAGACGAACCATCTGCAAATCAACAAGCGCTACACAGAGCGCTTTCCCGAGCCGATAACAACAATCGGGAAAGACTGCGGCTGACGTCGTTCCAGACGTAACGGCAGCAAAAATTTAATACGCCACAACCAGCGTAAATTAATTAACAACATGGAGAGCAAACTACGGCTGCAGGCAGAAATTGCCGAAGAAATAACAACGTTGCAGAGAAATTATGGCAAAGATAGTTTATCCCGCAAAACTAAGTCGTACTTGGAATCGCGGATAGCAAAGGTAAAGGCTTTATACGTGAAGAATTTAGCAGGCGACGAAGAAATTCGTGCTGCAGAGCCACCGCTAGATTCAAGTCATCCATACCTCAAAAAGAGGAAAGAAGTTTCGGAGAATTACGAGATTCTGATAGCTGACATGCGCCAACGGTTAAACGCCGGACCTCCATTAACACCAACAATATCGACGGCGGATATTTCACAACTTCAGCAATTCGATATCAGCGGATATGACGAGTTTGTGGTTACGCCACCCGATATCCCGGGTTTCGGTGCAAAAACCCATGCTCCGTCAAACAACAACGAGGGGGCAGAGCCGAAGCAAAGTGAAAGCGATGAACCCCAACAACATTCATCGCTACATGGGAACGAGCGAGACACATCTGATGGACATGGCATCAGGCAGTTGCTAAAAAAACAGGACGTGCTAATGCGTCAATTGTACAAAAAAATCGGGTCAATTGATTACGCCTTAGAAATGGGAGAAGTTACAAAGGAATATGTGCAACTAAAGGTTCATCAGTTGCAAAAGGGAGTAGACCAAATTGATGAGCTGCACACTACTATCATGGTGGAGTCAGAGGAAGAACATCGGACAGATAATTATTTCATAAACAACTACCATGACACCTTGCAGGATAAAGTGGAAACAACAATTATTCGACTGCAGCAAGCTCAGATTGAGGCAAAAGAAGTTTCAACAGGTTGTACCAAGCTCCCAAAAGTGGGAATTCATAGGAATATATTCATAGGAATAGGAAGTTATAGGAATAGGAAGTTATTCATAGGAATAAGAAAATTTCCGATACGGTGAAAATGACGTACCTAAAATCTCACGTTCAGAAGAGTGCGGCCCAGCTGATCCGTCACCTATCAACAACGGGTGAGAATTACAGAGTGGCCTGGGACTTGCTTCAGGCAAGATTTGAAAATCCAAGATTATTGGCGAGCAAGTATTTCAACACATTGTTGTCATTACCAACCATACAAGTAGCCACTGCCGGGGCAATTCGTAACCATCACGATACTGCAAAGGAGATGTTGCACAATATAGAACGACTACAAATGTCCATCCCATTTGAGTCATTTGTGGCATTTATATTGCTAAAGAAGTTAGATCCCGATACCGCTAGGCTGTATGAAACAACATTAGCCAAACCTCGAGAAGTTCCAAACATAAAAGAATACTTCAATTTTATGGAGAGAAGATTCCAGTCTTTGGAAACCATGGGGAGCGCCAAATCAACAACGGTAAGAGCACCTCCACTGACCATGCCACCATTAAATAGAGTGGTTGCAGCGACGTCCATCAACAAATGTCTGGTCAAACCTTGCAGAGAAAATCACAGGCTGGATCAATGCAGCCAATTCAGGGAAATGTCGACACTGGATAGAGCAAGGTTGATAAATGAGTCCGGCCGCTGTGTTCGTTGCCTCTCCCAAGGTCATAAGAGAGGTGATTGTAGAGCGGCAGTATGTATTGTCTGCAAGGGGCAACATCACACCCTTCTGCATTGCAACAACGCCGCTACAACGAGCATGAGCACAGCTAAGACTTTCCTGGTCAACCAACAAGGACCTGTGCTATTACCAACTGCACTAATTAAAGCAACAACTAGCAATGGGCAGATCATCTTGTTAAGGGCCTTGATAGATTCTGGATCTCAAACCACTTTAATATCATCAAAGGCTGCCAACCTATTGAATATTAGAAGACAAAAAACCCACGTCAACATTTCGGGTATAGGCGGAAATAATGCTGGCATATGTCGGCAGACTATCAACGTCGAGATAGCACCAAGATTCTTTGGAGGTTTTCGTTTGAATATCGATGCCTTAATATTTGATAAACTGGCGCAACAGCTTCCTGAGACCAACATCAATGTCGACAAATGGAAGCATCTCCACAACATACAGTTAGCGGATCCACAATACAATATGTCACAACCCATTGACCTGGTAATTGGTGCGGACTATTACCCATTATTAGTACCCAACGATATCCTGAAGGGAGAACGCCATGAGCAGACCAAACAATAACAAGCATGGTGACTACCAAGACGATTGAGGAACAACTAAAATTATTTATCGAAAACGACAATATTCCAGAGGAAAGGAGCCGCACTGAGGAAGAAATCAAGATTGAGTCACATTTTGAGTCAACTGTAGAGCACTGCCCCGATGGAAGATACATGGTGAGGATTCCATTTAAGACAAATAATATCAACTTGGGGGAGTCAAGACGAACAGCGGTAGCCAGATTATTACAGCTCGAAAGAAAGTTCGACAAGGATGCATCTTTCAAGCAGAATTATCATCAGTTCATGCAAGAATACATTGACCTAAAACATATGAAGATAATCAACACAGAGTCTGAACGCTTGAAAGCGAGTGAAAGCTATTATATACCACATCATGGCATTATAAAGCAAGATAGTACAACTACCAAACTCCGGGTCGTTTTCGACGCTTCTGCAAAAACAACTACGGGAGTGTCACTAAATGATTTAATGATGACTGGCCCAAAATTGCAAGAGGACTTAGTTGACATTCTCCTCCGGTGGCGTAGACACAAATTCGTCATAACGAGGGATCGAGATTTTCAGCGCATATTATGGCGAAATGATCCAACAAAACCTATGGCCAACTACAGACTAAACACTGTTACATATGGCACCACCGCTGCCAGCTTCTTAGCCGTAAGAGCGTTATTAAAACTAGCAGAAGATAATAGCAGTATCTATCTAACCGCTGCTAAAATTCTATCATCAGATTTGTACGTAGATGATCTTTTAACTGGAGGTGACAGCAAGGCGGAAATAATGTTGGCCGTGAATCAGCTAAGGACTCTCACGGAGCTAGGCGGAATGACTCTAAGGAAATGGGCTTCGAATTCTGCGGACGTTCTGGATCATATTCCCAGTGAATTGCATCGTACAGGCAACCTATCAATCAAGCTAAATGATTCCGTCAAAACCTTAGGGATAATATATCATCCCCTTGTGGACGTTTTTAAGTTCGATGTATCCGAATTGCATCTATCCGATTGCAATCCAACAAAGCGTTCATTGTTATCAGATTCCTCAAAATTATTCGACCCCATAGGATGGCTATCACCAATAACCATCACGGCCAAACTGATGATGCAAGAAGCTTGGAGAATTGGAATAGATTGGGATGAATCATTACCAGCAACATTAAACACTAGCTGGGTTAAGTACAAAGAGGAGATGTCAATAATGACGGAGATTGCAATTCCTCGATGGATTGGTATAACGAGGGAGTCATCAATTGAGCTTCATGGATTTGCAGATGCATCAGAGATGGCATACGCTGCCGTGGTATATTGCCGAAACATCGACAGTATGGGCAACATTACCACAAACTTATTAATGTCAAAAACACGAGTGGCCCCTATCAAAACAAAGCTGCCAATTACACGTCTTGAGTTAAACGCAGCATTGCTATTGGCAAAACTGATGAATCATGTTCAGAGTGCTATGGGACTCAATAACGTCAAAACGTATGCCTGGTCCGATTCAACAATTACATTGTGTTGGATAAAGGGGGAACCAAACCGGTTCCAAACATTTGTGGCAAATAGAATATCGGCTATAAATAGTATGTTACCAACAACAACATGGAATCATGTGAAGTCAAGTGACAACCCGGCGGACATAGCATCACGTGGAACAACTCCACTGGCGCTGGCAAACAACTATTTCTGGTGGAAGGGACCTGACTTTCTTCAAAACGAGGTAATATCAGATACACCTACACCAGAAAACCTGGTGGTATTAGAACCAAATGACTTAGAGGAAAAGGTCGTGCAAGCATTCATCGCAGTAAAAGAAGCCAACCCGTTTGCAGCACTATTCAAGCGCCATTCCAACATCAACAAATTGAAACGGATCATCGAGTACTGTAAACGTTTCATTAATCGTAATAAACTTGCAAACCAATGGAATGAAGTGCCATCAAATCAAGAACTCCAGGACGCGGAAACTACAATCCTCAGAATCATGCAAGAACAAGATTTTCATGATGAAGTTCTCTGCCTCAAGTTTGCAAGAAAAATTAACAACAAAAGCAGGCTTGCGTCATTGAACCCAATGGCAGGCGATGACGGCCTGTTACGTGTAAATGGGCGTTTACGAAACGCAGATCTTCCAGCCACCAGCCGATATCCGATCATTTTGGACAGCCATAATATTATCACACTACGAATCATTGAAGAAACCCACCGTAACACGATGCACGGTGGTACTCAGTTGACTTTAGCACACTTAAGAAACAAATACTGGGTTATAGATGGTAAGCGTGCTGTCCGCAATGTAGTGCGAAAATGTCTAAAATGTTTCCGCTACAAACAACACATATCGGATCAACTAATGGGCATCTTACCAGCAGCTAGGGTTCAGCCAGGAAGAGCATTCGCAAAAACAGGAATCGACTATGCTGGTCCCATCCAATTAAGGACAACTAAAGGAAGAGGTTACAAGTCATATAAAGGATACATAGCTCTATTCATATGCATGGTAAAAAAAGCTATTCATATCGAGATAGTTAGCTGCTTAACAACAGCAGCATTCATTGCCGCCTACAAACGATTCGTGTCCAGACGAGGCTTATGCACGGATATTTACTCCGACAACGGAACTTATTTCGTTGGAGCTGATGCTGTATTAAAGAAGAATCATCATACCGCCATAAAATCACTACCAACCGACATCGCCGCTATGATAGCTGTTGATGGTACTAACTGGCATTTCATACCACCTCATGCTCCTCACTTCGGAGGCATTTGGGAAGCAGGAATAACATCAGTAAAATTCCATCTCAAGAGGGTTGTAGGAGAATCCACATTAACATTTGAAGAACTGTACACGGTAACCAGCCAAATCGAGGCATGTCTCAACTCCAGGCCATTAATAGCACTTTCAAATGATCCTTCTGATCTAACAGCACTAACACCAGGGCATTTTCTTATCGGTGATTCACTCAAGGCGCCACCATCTGCGAGCATCGAAGCCATTGGGTTAAATTCAAGATGGCTCATGATTGAACAAATGGTACAACAATATTGGAAACGCTGGTCATCCGAGTACATTCACCAACTACAACAGCGGTATAAATGGAAAAATGTCCAACCCAATCTAAAAGTACACGATCTAGTACTATTAAAAGATGATCAGCTACCTGCCACTCGATGGAAATTGGGACGTGTTCTTGAGGTTCATGCTGGCAGGGATGACCTAGTTAGAGTCGCAACAACTAAATGCCAGGATCCGACATACAAAAGACCAATTGTCAAATTATGCAAACTTCCGATTGCTTCCGATGCAGCACCTGCACCATATATTGACAACGGCTCCGCTAGCAGTAACAGCGCAGGTCCTAGACAAGAAAAAGTCAGCAACGCATTACCTAGCAGTAACAACGCTGCTCCCAGGCAACAACCTCAGCGACGAGCAAAGCTAGGTAGAGCAAACCAAGTAGCTCTTGCAATTTTCTATTTTTGCTGCCTTCTGGGGTTAGCACAAGCAGACATCCGGATTACTCCATTCAACAAGTCCACCGGAATACATTTCGAGGAATTAGGCCAGCTCGAAATTGTGGCAATGAGATGGACATTAGTAGTTCATTACAACCTGAGCAGCTACTGGGATGAAATTGAGAATTTTAAGCAAGCTCACACCGAGTTAACAACGGTGTGCGCGGAGCTTAATCTAAGTTGTAACATCATGCTCCAACAACTCCTATGGCAATACAATAATTTGATCGCAGATAATGTGCTATTGTTTGAAAGCAATCAGGATCGGAGACGGGTAAAACGCGGTTTCGGAGATACCGTCGGCCTGGTACTAGGGGATATGTTCGGAGTTCTTAGTCAGCGTGAGGCTGAAATATACGAGGCTCAGTTTGAGGCAATTGGCAACAACGAGAATCATCTATTGGGTCTGATAAAAAATCAAACAAGCGTAATAGATAACACCGTAAAGTTAGTGAGACAAAACTCCAACCTTACCATCACAGCGATAAACAACTTAATCAAGGAACAACATCGTCTGCGACAGGATATGATGCTGCTACAGGAATATAGAACATATGAAGATAGAGTGCGCTCAGTGTTTATAAACTTGCTTGAAATGACTTTAGTGCTTAAGAGCCTTGAGGATACACAGCAAGGCTTACTTGACGTGGTTCATCATGTTCATCAAGACATTCTGCACCCGTCCATACTTACACCAACTCAGCTAGAAGAAGAGCTGCAAGTGATCCGACAACACGTGCCAACAACCGTTACCCTTCCGGGCCACAATATTCCTGACCTCCGTCATGTGTACCAAAGTATGACCGTACGCAGCCGAGTAACCCAGAAGTATGTAATAATTGAAATCATAATACCACTTTCGTTTGCATGGGATTATACGCTTATAGCTATAATTCCTGTACCAGATATTGCTCATGGAAACACGCAGTCACACATTGTCCCTTCAACTGACTATTTGGCCATGGACAATCGGCGCGAACATTTCGCGTTGATGACAAAAGAAGATGTAAACCGATGCCATATGTTCCAACATAAGCAATTTTTGTGTGAAGTGTCACCTATTATTTCCCTGAATGACCCTAATCAATGTGAGATAGCCATTTTGCAACGGAAGGACGGGTTAGACACAACATGCAACATTAGAACAATAAACGCTACCAACCATTGGATTAAACTTCATGTCCCAAATCAGTGGATATATGTGGTACCAAACGAAACTACTATTGATGTCATATGTGATTCCAGAATACAGCCTTACATCTTTCGTGGTTCCGGTATAGTAGAAATCGAAGCCGGCTGTGTGTTACGAGACGCCAATATTCAAATTATTGCCATAGGGACCGCTCAGCATAGCATCAAAAAAACGTTATATGAAACAGCACATTTAATGCATGGTGCCCATAATTTGCACGATTTGGTTACATCGATAAAGAAGAACATGGCTCACAACGATTTAAACTTGTTGACTACACCAGAAACAACTGAGCTGGAGAACCAGTTGAATGAGTTGAGGGAGAAGGAAGTACTACCTATCCATCAGAACATTCATCACGTTCACCATTATACGATGATTCACGTGATATTTTGGAGTTGCTTAGCTATAGGAATCAGCTGGATTACATGCAAAATAAGGGGAAGACGGATACCCAACAGACCTCCTTCTCCACTTCCAGGCTCGGCTGACAGCATTGTATAAACATTGTGAGAGGCGGGAGTATGTTGAATCACGGATCAACAGGTTTTAAAATTATGTTATCTCAAAATGCTCAATATGCATTTTGTATTAAACTTATCTTTTTATATTTAAAATTATATTAATGTGTACATGTTTCATGTTACCTCAAAATGCTCAATATGCATTTTGTATATAAATTATATTTTTTTTGCACTTTTTGATAATGTGAGAAAATTAGTATATGTTATGTATATATTCTGTACATACATAACATATAGAATGTAGAATGTAGTGTAGAATGTATCACATTTTGTATAAATAGCACGGAATATGGTAAAATAAAGCAGAATTAAAACGAACGTTAAACTAGTTTAATTAAAAGTTCTCTCGAGTATTCGCTTGGCCCTTTCCTGGTAACCAGGCTAATACTCCCACAAATTCAAAGCAGAGGCTTGAGTTTTTCAGGTTGTTATAAGAGTAATTATTATGTTTATTTTTAAAATACAAATTTTATTTTAATCATTTGAATGCGAGTTAAAATAGTTTCACATAAAGCATACCATAACGATGCTATTATCACTAAGAGAAGATCTAATTTGTATACAAATTTGACCAGACGTTCTGTCTGCTTCGACGCTGTTTGGCGGTATAATATGTAAATATTCGTATACTTTTTTAAATTTTCACAATGGCAACCTTTTTCCAAGACAGCCAACTCTTTTCTTATGGTTTTGGCCAAATCTGTAGGTCTGTTGCCTTGTCTTTATTAATTGCTAATTAATTTTTCATTCGTGTTCAGTTCTACTGATTCATCCGATTTCGATATATTAGATAAACTGTTATGCCAATCCAATGATTTATTCAGTTTTGAAGCAGTAAGACGCTCTGCTATATTCACAATTAATTGAACAATATTTGCTTTTGGCGATTGCTCAAATTTTATTTTTGTGGTGCCCTTTATGTTGTGTTGCTCTTTATGTTATGTTGTATTTTATGTTGCCCTTGTATATCCGACAGTTTTAAACTCGTTACTAAGTTGTCCTAAACCCAAGTTGTCTATTATAAACATAAAAATTGATGTCTGCAGAAAGAAAGGTTTTAAATTAATTGGGCAGCTCAAGGAAATAAAACAATATTGCGAAGCAATAAATTGAAATCAAACTGCTTGAAAATGGTGGGATAGACCACTGAAAAGACGTAGTAGCTTTTTTTTTTATAAAATAAACTATGTAGCAAAATTATTTTATTACATATTATTTAGATAATAAAGAGCTTCATGAATCATGCCTAATATAACCAAAGTGTATAAAAACTAGGCAATTTAATATGTTCATGATAGCATTTTATTCCTGGAAAGGGATACCTGTAATCATCACCAACTTAATTATTGATGTGCTGTTTTGAGCTAAAGGGGCGTAAATTAAAAAGTGCGTGACTTAGAAGAAAATAAATTAAATATAGGGACCTGTACATTGCATTCATATGAAGGTTTATTGTCAGTTAAAAACTAAAATAATCCATTAATTCCACACTTTTAGCCTCCCTGGTGGCCAAACTGTGGCTATAATATTTCAATGCTCGTACTCCATTTAATTTTATTTTTCAAATTTGGTACCCTGTCGTGGGTAAAATAGAGCCAGCACAAGCTTCTACATTTTTTTGAAAGACTGCTGTTTTACCTATCAAACCCATTTTCGTGCATATTAAAATTTTTCTAGGTGTTCCATCTATTCTGACTGTGAGGTCTATGATAACAGTATTTTATAAAATAAAATTACGTATTAATTTAGGCTGAAATAATACCTTTCTAAAATGGTAAGGCTTCTGATGATATTATACTTAAAACCGAAAATACAAACTTTACATGAGAGCCAAGAATCAGGGGTGCTATTCTTGAAACATTACGAAAATTTTCGTATTGCGAATTAGTGTAAAAGTATTACGAAAATGCTAGTTTTTGTAATACTTTTACACTAACTCGTAATACGAAAATTTTCGTAATGGTTCAAGAATAGCACCTCAGATTTTAAAAACGGTCAACACTAAAATATCGAATAACGGGACAACCGAAGATAAAAATAAAAATTTAAGAGATGAAGTTAGAGACCCTAATATATAATGTAAAGCCATTCCAAATGAAATTTTAGATCTTTATTCCTGACCCTTTTTGATTTTGATGAAAACGCTGAAAATATTCTCTATATATCAAATAATTCGACCGACATTTCTTTGTTTCCTTTTACGCCACTCTTCGGAAAAAAACGGTTCTCCGTTTTCTGTTTTTTTTTTTTTTTTTTTTTTTGTCAAAATTCAACTTTTCAAAGGGCTCGTCATCGAAAATTACTTAACCAATTTTATAGGTTAATGGCTTCAAAAGAAACGTCCAAATTAGTGCCTTTGTAATAAAAAAGAACATTGTCTTGAATAATGTCATTTTGCATGACTATCGACGACGTCGTATTACCGTTTTTTTAATTTTTTTTTTGTAAAGCTTATTTATTATATTTTGCTAACAAACAAACAAATAAAAAAACAACCACACCATTCCTATTTAAAATATGATTTTCTGAATCTATCAAGATATAAATATTTTAATCAAATATTCATGAACATATCAACATGTGCACTCCGAACGCTACTACTAAAAAATGTACACTTTGTGCTTTTCTATATGCTGGAAAAAGTGGTTTCGATAGAATAACATCAGAGGGACTATTGTTAAAAAGAGTATACCAGTTGGTGCGTTGTAATTTGAAAGAGGCACCTCTAAGAAATCATTCAAAAAGGCGTATCCACTTATAAAAATTAGATTTTCTACGTTTGCTTCACTTCGTCCAGTGCGTAAATCATCAAATTATTAAACTTAAGATTAATGTCACAAAAACTATGAACCGCCTTTGGTACCCTGTCGAGAAGAAGGAAGTTATCGAGATATTATTGCACAGATTACTTGCGACAATTCAACCAGCAACTGATGCATGTCGGTTCATTTCATCCAATCCAGCGATTATTATAATTAAGATTCAGCCAATCCTTTATTTAATGCTCGAAATGAGCAGGTGATTGGCAGATTGTTCGGGGAGGCCTAAATGGTTCAAACAGTTTTTTTATACCAACCAAGCCACATTCAATGTTTACCTTTTACAATGAGGGTTCGTTTCCGCCCTTGAACCATAAATTGAGACTCATCCATCTATAGAATATTCGAATCGCGAATAACTCGAAAAATATTGATTTACCGAGAAAACGTCATAGAACATTTTTTGCTTTGAGTTCATCCCTCCGTCGATTTCTGTGGTTATTTTGAGTTTAGTAATTTCCACCCCCCCCCCCAGGTAGCATCCACACTTTACTAGGTTAAAGGCAAACATTGGCACTATATAACTTTTGTTCCTTGAGCCTTTCCCCACTTATTGGGCTTACTCGGACTAGAATTCTAAGTCTGTGATTTAGTTGGTTGAGAGCAGAACATTTTTATTGTTATGACCGATTGTGATAATGAGGAGGTAGTTTTCAAATTTAAGAAAACCTGTGACACCATTTAAGGACCTCGCTCAAAATAAAGGAAAATCTTTGTAAAATGAAAATGGTGGTTTGGTGATCTATAGCTGTGTAAAAAGTTTCGTTCGAGTAGTCGGATAGACCCTAAGTTTTTATTTTTAGTATTTTGGCGGCAAATCCTAAGTATTTGACTTCGTCGTAAATTTAAAACTGGCAGACGTCTACGTATTGACGTTATAAGTATTGTTTCAGAAAGGAACCTTAAGAAACTTGAGTAGTTATGTAGTAGATCTTAGGGTCCTCCTCATTATCGTATTCTAGTACTCCGTCCTCAAAGGTATTTTAACGTCGAGTGGGAGGGTGGACCGGACCCATTTGGATACTCCTTTCAATCTTCAGCCTTGTAAAGCTCTCTTGGCTTTCGATTTCACTTTATTGGAAGCGTCGAATGTAGAATCCGCCTGGCGGAATCGGAGTTAGTGTGGTGAGAGGAAACGAGAGCAATCCAGGAAAGATTACCGAGTTGCTATCCATATCTTCATCAAGTGTTCAATTAGGAAGAAACTCCGGATCAAGAGCCTTGTTTCCCCAATTTTACTTTTCCTATTATAACGAACTTATATTTGGTAAGTATTGTAATCGGGAAAGAAATTTTGTTCCAGATTTTCACATTTCTCGACGAATTCTTTTAACAGCAATTCAATACATCGAATGGAAAAATGTCATGTCGGTTCTTCCGTCCTTCCAGTCATACATTTTTATTGTTTTTGTTTTACTTCCATTCTCACAAATATTGATAGATTTGGTCAAAATTTTGTACAAAGATAGATTTTAATAATAAGCAGTTTGTGTTGACTTTTGGTTTCATTCGAGTTTATAGAATAGAAGGGGTTCCATGGAAGAGAAAATTGCCAAACAGATATTCTCAAAAACGGGACAGGAAATGTAACAATCAATCATCTACCTGTTCACAAAATTTGAAATCAATTGCGTGGGAGTCATTTTAACAAAAAGCAGTAAAAAAATGTATTGATCGGTTTTCCGAGGTAATGTCGAACTTTTCGAAGAAATATTTTTCTACTTTTCATACACCTTCCAAATTTCAAAAATTGTTCCGTAGATGTCTTTAAGACAAAATAAATAGGTTACAATAACCATGTAATATGGAATCTAAATTTCTAAATTTACTTAACCCTTATATCTATTTTGGATTACCCGGGTAACCTTTGCGACTTTAATCAATAAAATTTCTATTTTATTAGTGGAACTTTGGCTCTAGGGCCTAGGAATGCCAAAATCATTTAATTGTGATAGTTACATTTTTAAGTGATGTTCAAATAAATCTGATAAGGTTACTCGGTAATCCTTAATTGATTAACGTAAGAAAAAAGATGCATAGACATAAGGGTTAATATACTTTGCTGGTGGCAGATGTGATATCGTCAACATTTAAAAATCAAATATATCTAGTAAGCTTTTAAATATAAATCCTTTCTTACATTTTATTGATTGAAATTTCACCGACATGTTGATCGCTTTCATGCCGCATCCTCAAAAACTGTCGTCATTAACTTTTATGGTAATTTCACAACAGAAGAACTTAACGGCGAAATTTTTTTAGTAATTTTTGAAAAAAAAAAAAAAATAAGAAAAACTTAATTTCGTCAAGTTCTTCTGTTGCGAAATTACCATAAAAGTTAATGACGACAGTTTTAGAGGATGCGGCATTAAAGGTATTATTTCTGAATAATAAATTCGCTTGGTATTTAAGTTATATCACAAGAACCCAAAACCTGACACATAAACCAATTTCAATTATTTTTATTGGAGTTCCATCTAACCTTTAGTATAAGAAAGATAGTAGAGACATATTTTAATAAGCTTATTATTTTTTAGGTGATTTTGCCTATTTTTGTAGTAAAAAATTACAACTACAATTTATGATTTAGTGATTTAACTCTGAAATAAAATATAACAAATAAAAATGTTCAATAAAAGTAAATATTTATTCAAAAATATTTATATTTATTTACGATAGATTGTGCTACTTGAATCATTTTTGTATTATTTTGAGTCCAAGATAAAATAATACAGACACATTTAATATTGGGTACCAGTTCAAAAAACGGCAAAATCATTCCGGCTTGGTTCATCTGATATTCTTATCTGTGGTCATATATAAATTTTAATAGCAAATACGGCCTTAAAATAATATATTAGGGCGGAGGAGGTTGAGGTAACAAGCGGTAGGAGAAATAGAAAATAAAATGCTGCATGACAAAAAGGATTTACAGCGTGGACGATAAAGAATTTATCAGCCAATTTTCACGTTGCTCATACAATATTGCGATCTGAACAAACGGAACGGATTTTCAGAAAATAAATTTTGAACATTGTGGATGCTCTCTGAATGGAGTAATTTAAATTCTTAAGGATTTTCAACAGTATACCACAGATGTATAACTAAATCTAATTGTTAAAGAAGATAAATGCGAATGCGCTTGCTCAAAATAAAGGAAAATCTTGGTAGGATGTAATTGGTTGGTTTGGTGAACTATAATGGAAGCTTTGTGGGAAAAGTCTCCTTCGAGGAGTCGGATAGATAGTATTTTTTTTACAAGCATTCAAAATAAGTTATATACTTTCGCCTCTTTATACCGCGCTGCCAAAGTCTTGCGAGGGATACTGAGGAAATATGTAGTTCCAAAACGTGCTTTGTTAGCATATCCGCACAAATTTCTTGCGGAATCCTTGACCTATTAAAGGTCGAAGATGAAAAGTTTGGCCTACTATCTTATCAAACAACGATCTGATATCAGTCATTGATTGGCACACTCTACTGCGAATGGTAACTGGTAATTCTCTGTTAGTCAGAATGATATATATTTGGGAGAAATCCTTCAATAGTATAATCCGTCTGGTGTATGTATTACCCCAATCTTCTGCCTTCTGAAGTGCTCAGCAATGATAGTGAGATAGCTTCCGCTGGAAGCTGATATAATGTTATCGAGGATTGCTTCGTACAGTGTCAAGTATATACCTTTCGGTTGAAGTTTCGTCCCAATCTCTACATTGAATGGTGATTTATTGCGTTAGGGCACCGACACAATTATAGTGTCAAGACATAGCTAAATATTTAGTTTTATTTATTTAGTGTATATATTTGTGTTATTGTTAAATTCAATGCTACGTTTCTTCTGTCTCATTCCACTTTTCGTATGACTAAAATTTCCGTAAGAGCTTTGAAATCTGTGCAGAGATTAATGAAAATTATACAAATCATTACTTACCTCCCACGAGCCAAATCCAAACTTTGCTCTAAATAACTTAAGGATACATTGTACGACACTAAAGTACTTTTCATACCAGGTGCCTGAGCTTCAAAATTAAAAATTCTTTATTTCATTTTTGAATTATGCAAATTAGTTTTATTTGATTGAAAACATTTAATTTTATAGAAACAAATACTTATTTTTAAGTGTTAATTTAAAAAAAATCGAAATATATTGCAATGAAGTTATCTGTAAAGCCAAGGCTACAAATCACATTTTTGGCACAATTGTTTTATATTTACCGAAAAATCTATCTCATATATACGTTACAAATTCAGAATAGCTCAGTTTTTGCTATAATTCACGTGTGAAATAGGTCTAAGTAAAATATTTTAAAGCAACCGAATTTTCAAAGCCAACGCCACCGGTATGAAAGGGTCTCAGCTTCGCATTTGTGTTAACTAAAAATTTTGAGGAAAGGCGTCTGGTATGAAAAGTACTTAATAATTGCATTTCACCGTCAAATTCTACGACGAGAAATATTGACCACTGAACCGGAATACAAAATTCTCGTTTATAACAAACACTCATTACACAAAATAATTCCGTATAACCTGAATCTACGTACAGGAGATGCGTTGATAGGAGGCCTAGCAACTTCAGACGGTTCTATTTGTAGTTGTACATGCTTGTGTGTATATATGTACGAGTGATATGTGTGAGTGCGTGTGGTGTGGTTGTTTGTATTTTGCCCCCAACGCTCATTAATCTTTCGATGGAGTACACCTTTCATAAAATTGAAACACCTAAGGTCAACATTCTGTATCGACAGCCCAACCGAGTACGAGTACTTGCAAAAGTTGATAATAGGCCAATAACCCATGCTTTAGCAAGCAAGTAGGGAAGCAATTTTTACAAAATATATTTAGCTAATTTATTGCTGAAATACAAAAAATTGTATACTCGAAATTTTTGTCTTGACCAGGAGGCAACTAAACAGTCAACATTTTGTGGATGATTTTAGGTACCCGCAATTATGATTTAATGTCTAATTATAGCGTTCGAATTAATTTTATTTTATAATTTGGGAAAAAATTTAATTAATTTAGAACAAAACTAGTAATAAAAATTGATTATTATGACCATAATATTTCTATTAATATTTTTCAAATTTTGTAGTTTAACTTCTGTGTTTTTATTAATAAAATACTTCGGCTTACGATTCGCACTCATTTTCAATATAATAAATATTTTAAATTTAAACTATTTTAATTTATTGATGTTATTTTTACCACATTGGTTTAAAAACAAATCACAAAACTTTCAATTATTTACGTTTTGAGATTATATTTTTTATTCAACATGCTTTGATGTAAGCAAATTCATCATGTTGACTGACTTGAAATTTGCGAATTGCCATATTATCGATATGACTATGTCGAATGAAAGAATTGATTCAACCGCTCTTACAATGCTCGGCTTCCGATGTTAAAACGAAATGTCGGATCTCTGATTTTATATTTCGGTGCTTTCTGAACATACTTTTGCAATGCTCTAACATCTAAGAATAATCTAAAATCGAGGATTTATCCAGCGATTACTATAACCAAATATTGCTTAGTGGGGAATATATAAAAACAAGAACTTTGAGACGATTATAAATAATTTATTAAATGCCAAGACCGCGGAATACAGGATCCATGAACAGTTTTATTCTTAATTGAATAGTGGTATACAAATATTAAAATTGTATAGGGTCTATTAAATATAAACAGTAATATCAAAATAAGCGAGGGACTGCAGCATAACTTATCCACTCAATTTGTTGCTCGAAATGCTTTCATGATGTGATCACAACGTTCCTACGGTAAACTAAAATTAACCATAAATATTTTAGCAGAGAGAGAACTATACGAGTTTCACTAACTTATTGTTTAATGAAAAATTTCAAAAAGTGTGACACACATGTTCATAAATTGTTAATAAAAAGAAAACAAATGTGTATATACAACGTTTAAATATTTATAGACACACATACACACAAACACACACACACATACACACACACATACCTGTAATGTTTATTAGTTTGATTGAAGGGCTATTTAGTTTTAGAACCAATTTTGTTGTTGTCAAATCGAAATAATAATTAATGAGAACCGACTATCTAAATAAAACATCATGTTCAGGAGAATACTAGGAGAATAATATTTAAAAATCCTTTAACCGGTATTTTATAATATTTCTTGTTATTTTTTGGTTCCTATGGATATTAAAAATTACATATTTTTTATCAATAATGTGTAGTTGTATTTGTATCCATGTTGTGTTTCTAGGTTTATTTATAGTTTTGAAATTTTCTGAAAGGTCAAGGTTCGACAATACGACTTTCGTAATAAAATTACTTTTTATTTCGGTCTATTATTTTTAATCTGATTTATTTTCCTTTTGAGGAAAATCTACGTCAAATTGCACAAGGAGGTCAACTAATCGAATTTTATTTTCGACACTTATTATAAATTACGTATAATAATTGATTAAAGAATAAAGATATGATAATTATTGCGCAGCAAAATTGATAAAACTCATAACTTAATACGATTTTCCGGGATCCCAAGTATCTGAAACTGATCACTCCCTCAAATGTGAGTGGTTTTACTTTGCTATTCCACTATTCGTAGTTAATGGAATGGTGAGTTTAGTATATCACGGATCTTGATGCATTTGCCCATATTTATTATAATAATAATAATAATAATAATAATAATAATGCTTTATTCAATGTATAAACCGTGGCTTTTGTACATCACACATATTTACAACAGCAGAAAATAACTTAAAATTAACAATAAATATTTCAATATCAATATAACAATAATTAGCAAATATACAACAATGGACATATATACATAATTAATTACAATATGTACAAGAACTTTGATATTAAGTTACTAATTTAAACATAACCTTCTTAAATCTGTTAATGGAACTTATATTTTTTTAATTCTGTAGGCAAACTGTTCCAAGTGATAATCGCATTTATTAATCCAGAGTTATTGTAAACATTAGTTCTACTAACTGGCAAATTAACGTTCCTAGTTCTCAATGACCTAGAAAAATATAATTTATCATGCAAGTACAATGGTACACCCGATTTAATTATTCGAAAAATAAAGACAGTAGTTCTATAACAGTAAAACTCAAACAAGTCACATCCTAGGATTGAATCTTTAAATTCGGAAACATGATCAAACTTTCTAAGGTCATGAACATATCTCACACAATTATTAAACGTAACCTCAAGTAAACGCTTTGAGGAACTATCACAATTAGAAAATATCACATCACAATAGCTGAAAATAGGTATAATTAAACTTTTCACAAGATATACATATGCGTAAGTCAACTGGACAAAACTTTTTTAGTAGTCTGAATGAATATAAACCCTAATTAACACGCTGGCACATAGAACTTACATGATCGTTCCAAGTAAGTTTTGAATTCAATAGTAATCCTAGGTTATTAACCGTTGGAACAAATGAGATTATATCATTGTTCAAAAATAGCACAGGTGCAATATTATGCGAATTATTTCTAGTGAGCAATAAAGCTTTACTTTTAGTTGGATTAATGGAAAGTGAATTATTTTTGGCCCATGACGAAATATTCCTAAGATCTACATTAAGTTGGTTAACGATTTCCCCCAATTTTAACAAGTCACCACCAATATACAGTTGTAAATCATCAGCATAAAGATGAAATCGGCAATTTAAAATATGCCAAGGTAGGTCATTTATATAAATGGAAAAAAGTAAAGGGCCTAAAATTGATCCTTGAGGCGCCCCAACAATTATACATTACTTATACCAGAATGATCATCACCAAGCTTTACGAATTGTTTACGATTACTCAAATAAGAAAGAAGCAACAAAATAGCAGAATCTGAAAAATTATAATATAACTTTAACTTTTGAAGCAAAAGGATATGATTAACACAATCAAACGCTTTAGAAAAGTCTAATAGGACTAAAATTACAAATGAATTACCTTTAATTAATTTGCAATTTTAGTCCTATTAGACTTTTCTAAAGCGTTTGATTGTGTTAATCATATCCTTTTGCTTCAAAAGTTAAAGAAATATAACATATTATTCTGACAACTAACATTTTTGCTGCTGTGGTTAGTATCTATAAAGTATTAAAAATGGAAAAATATTTAAAAAAAAAAATAGATTTGTATATTTATTATAAATATTATATTAATCTGAAACTGATTTAATTTATTTATTTAAGATAAAATTCAAAATTTGAAATCAGTTAGCCCATAAGTAGTGCCCATAAAGTAAGTACTGCAATTTAAACTACTCGTAATGTGGTAGTGATAAACGACAGCGATTGCTTCGACCTCAGAAGGAAAAGAGAAAAATTGAAGCAGGTGGCAATTATTTCAAACACAATCCAGCCGAGCAGATAAATTATAACACAGATAGGAATGTGGAACAATCTAATGCAACAGATTTAGGCAGTGGAAATATGAGCGTGATTTTTACCCCTAGAGTATGCACAGTTGATGATGTTTATTTCAATGTAAACAGTTATTACTTCTTTCCTTATATAGAGATCCCAAACTACTTCTACCGGTAACGAGTTTGTGGAGGTCAAAAAAAAATCAAAGCAGGTGGACAATTTTCTAAAAATTGGGAGGACAAAAATGAAAAAATGATAAGTCGAAGTAAAAACGTGTTGAACACAACATTTCATTACTTAAGATGGACTTACAAGATCCCCATGCTTAAATCAGCATTTAAATATTCACCTAATATACATAGCATAAGTTGCTGTAGAACAAAATGCACTTCATTTGTAAAAAAGAGGTTTGTAATTTGTTTCGAAATCAGCCGTTTTCTATATGTTTAGATATGGATGTATCAACCGCAAAACTGCTTAGTGCGGTGGTTATTACTCAATTTTTATCAAGAATTAATGATTTTCTTTTGTTCTTTAATTAAAATTTAGTCGTAATTAGTCGCAATTTATGAAAAAATTATAAATTCTTTCGCGAAAAAATCCTTCGACTGCAAACAAAATTTAGTATGTTTCGGTGCGGATGGAGCTAATGTAGTGACCTAATTAAATTTGAATGTACTTGCCACAGCTTTGCAGTGTGTGCAAATTATGCTTGCAAAGTTTTATCTAATTTAGTAATATACTATATAATTTTATTCAAAATAACCCTAAATGTAAAGAACTGTTTGCTAAACTGCAAGTTTTACTCGACTATAAACAACGCAAAATGCTCTTCGTTGCAGACACGCTGGTTGTCTTTAGAAGTAGCCGTTAGATGCTTTAAAGTTATTTTTTGTCCACGAAGAATAAAAAAAATTTGAATCCACAACTCGATTAATTGGATCTTTATTTTTAAATTGTATGTGCAATTTTTCAAATTTATTTTAAGCGATATAAATATATTAAAACGATTCCACAAGTTCACTTAATGAACGCGGATTACAAAAATATTTTTAAAAATTATTAATTATTTTGTTAAAGATGAAATTATGTATATCAGGAATTTACGTCGATTTACATAAAAAAAACTTGATCACGTGTATTTTGGTGCCGAAATAATCATACTTTTACGTAAAAATAATTTGCCAACAGAAGATGAACATAGTTTCAAAATCCATTGCTTGCAATTTTATGTCGCACTCTGTAATCAAATGTTAAATTTAATTTGATTTCAATAATAGCTTTTGTTCGATTGTCGAATTATCTGCGTACTTCCCAAAGGTCATAAATAACAACGATCTTCAACAAATAGATAATGAATGGCGCGAATGATTTGTCGAATTAAATACAAAAATAAATAATCCTGTCCAAAAATTCTGGAGAGATTAAGCATAAAACGGTTCTATTGCATTTCCATTACGTAGTAAGTTGGTAAAAAGATTACCTCACGAAAAAGGGAACCTTTTATAAGCGAAAGGGAACCTTTAATAAGCGAACATCCCAACTTAATTAAGAGATAAAGTTCTCGCATATCTATGAAGAATTAAATAAACGGGAAACGTTAAACGAAATATATTAAATGCATGACGCTGTATCGTTAATTCCGGATAATGGAATACATATATTGATTCTGAGGTCCACCCGAAAATCAAAATAAAATTAACACATAAACAAAAGTAACGTGCAGGGACCGTGGTTCTAGGTTTATAAAAAATTATTTGCTGTCTAATTTACGCAATAGCTTTGCTGTCTAATTTACGCTTGGAACATCCCTTTATAACGATAAAGCTGAATAAAAATTAGGAGGTTGGGTATAAGAAAACATGATCCAACATCAAACGTCACGAACTTAGCAGTGTATATATCAATGCAGGAGTGAACTGGAACAAGTTTAGTGATCATTAATGTTTGTGTGTTATGTTATGTGTTCTTAGAAACAAAAGTAGAAAGCAACTTTTCAAGCTCTCGGTGATAGATCATCGTCTGTTAACGGTTTCGTACAGTGAACAAGGGAAACCATTGTTTAAGTATGTTTTATTGATTTATTTAATGGTTATTATTGGTGCGAGTTAATAACAAATTTACTAATTTTCGATGCTTTTCATAATTTTGTCATACATTTTAATTAAATATTTCATAAATTATAAAAAAAAACGGCTTGTAATTATTTTGATTAAAGGTACTAAGGTGGAAAATAATTGTGTAGTGCGTTCGATTTCGTATACTTTGCAGTTTCTAAGATTGGTTAAGCTTCGAGTCGAAAATGTTGATTTGTTTAAACCAAATTAATAGTTCTGTGATTAATTAAATTTCAACAAACCCTTCAACATCCCTTTATAACGATAAAGCTGAATAAAAATTAGGAGGTTGGGTATAAGAAAACATGATCCAACATCAAACGTCACGAACTTAGCAGTGTATATATCAATGCAGGAGTGAACTGGAACAAGTTTAGTGATCATTAATGTTTGTGTGTTATGTTATGTGTTCTTAGAAACAAAAGTAGAAAGCAACTTTTCAAGCTCTCGGTGATAGATCATCGTCTGTTAACGGTTTCGTACAGTGAACAAGGGAAACCATTGTTTAAGTATGTTTTATTTTTGAAGTTTATTTTTCGTTTTGCCAGCTTTTTAGTTTGGTCAATTTCAGGTCGATCTGCGCAGTTATGCTTCCTTTCTAATAAATTACATTACTCGTTTAACTTGTATTCCAAATTTTTATTATTTTAGTGTTCTGCTTAATCTATGGAAAATTAATCGATTAGCTAGTTTGTAATCTAAATAAAAATTAAGTAGGTAGGTAGGTAATATAGATAAGTAAAGGTTTATTAAGCCTATTCCTAAAAAGCTTAGAAATTCGCACAACTGATTTACGATATGTACGATAAGTCGATAACGTCTAGGTACCTGCTAGTAAAACAAAAATTCCTGACCTGACTATTTTCTTTTTAGAACAAAAGTTTAGTTCCATTTTTGAAAAACTATTTAATAGGTCAATTTCCCCACAAGAATATTAAAATCTCATTCTCTCAAGTTTTCTTTTCTTATGTACAAAAACAATTATGTACATATATTCATAAATTATGCTTAATTCACGAACACATTCGTAATATATTAAATCCTTCCATTTTCCGAAACCAAAAACACCGTCTCTATAAGAAGTTTCTCATTATTAAATCAACTATAGTTATATAGTCATCTCTTTTTACCGCACTATTTTGGGATATATACTAAAAAAATGTCGCATTTTTTATTATACTTATTTTGTTTTAGTGTGTGGTTATATTCGTTATTTTACGTTTATTTTACTTTACTTTAATATTTAGTTTTTTTTTACATTTTTATTTGAATCGCAAATCCGATTCATATAAGAATATTTAACGTGTATGCGATTGAATTGTACAATTGTATGGATTTTTGTTTAACTGAAGTAGTGTGTGTTGAAAATAGTATGATCCGCTGCGACAGAACAGAACTTTAGTTGAACTGAAAATCCCGAAAAGAGTGAAACGGTTTTGGATTGTTCTATATGAAAGACACACGTTCAACAATTTGTTTTAATAAAGTTATAGATTTTTATTTTTTTAGTTAAATTTTTTAAATAGAAAAAGTAAATTAATAAACGGATAAAGTGGAAAAGTGTTTTATATATTGTGTTATTTCAATTTTTGAGGTTTAAAGGACAATTTCACGTTTCCTAAAAAACTGCATTTCGTGATTCGTCGCGGAGAAATTCGTTGTTTTCTGTTCTCGCCGGATTTTTTTTTTTTTTTTTTGGTTAGGGAGAGAATTCAACTCCAATAATTACAAATATCGGTTATATCGGCGGGTTCAATATTATTTTGTTATTTGTATTTATTTTGGAAAATTAATTGAAAAACTGTCAAGCGCCGAGGAGAGGAAATAAAATTATATAATTTTTAAGTGGAAAATTGAGGAAAAATTTAAAATTTTGTAAATTTAGTGAATTTTTTTTTTAAGTGAAATTGAAAAAGAAAAAATGTGTTTTCTTTAAAAGAAAAAGAAGAAAAATAAATAAATAATTTTTAGTTTTTTTATCTCATTTTTTGAAAATTATTGAATAACATGTGATTTTTTTTTTTGTGAATTTTGTTATTTTCAATTGTTTTCACTTTTTTTAGTTTTAGTTAAGTATTTTTTTTTTTTTAAATATAAGTTTTTTTTTTTGGGAAAATAAAAAAATTAAAAATAAGTTTCCTGAAAAATTTAATTTAAATGTTTGTTCTATATAAGACGGAACGTCTTAAAAACCGCGAAAAATAATTTCTAAAATCGAAAAGAAATTTTTTTGTTGTTTTTATTGTGTAATGATTCACACCAAGAAATTTAATAAGGAGCCCGATCGGCGGTGGCCGAATATCGTGTAGCTCTGCAATGTACCAACATTCTGGGAGGTGGTCCTGGTCATCATGGGGATGTGCCCAGGCTACTATAGTCACCTTGACCATCCTTCTAGTCTCTTATCCAGGTAAGCAAAATAAAACCATTTTGTATTAATTCATTCCATGAGGAAGCATAAGTCTCTTCCTCAAAAAAATTGTATCTCAATAATGTATTTTTTCTTGACATTCTGCCAAATTTGCTTATTATTTAATTTTAATTTCTCTTGTCTCGTCGTTTTCTAAGAAAAGAAATATATGTAAGCAGAAAATCGCAAAATGCCACACACAGATTTATTAAAATGAAAGACAACAAATTATGTTATGATCTTAGCGGCGTCAGCCAAACGTCTTATTGAACATTGCCGAATATTTTATAGCGAATACATATGCATATGATTTATTTTTGATTATATGTTAACCAAAAATTTTCTATTCTTATCTATCTATCATTTAGCATGTGACTAATGAAGGATGACTGCACCTTAATTACTTTGTAAATCTTCGTATATCTAACCTTTCTATTAGAGTTGTTAATAATCTAGTAATTTAATTAAAATGTATCTTCTTTATTATTTTGACTACATATTATGAACAGTTTTTAAATTCTGTGAATAAAGAAAGTAATATGGTATGTGTAATTTGGAGGCTATCAAAGTGGTTCATGCGAAATTAAGCGGCTGGCCGGCTAATCTAATTTTTCTAAAAATTAAACATTTCTACCCAGTTTGGTTGGTGTCATGAAATATTCAAACCATTTTTTCTCCCCTTAGAATTACAGAGCCAATGTATTTGTTTGTAGGTAGATCGATACTTACAAATTACTAAATTGTAACAATTCTTAATTTTATTATTTAGATATTTCTTTAGAAAAATCTTTTTATTTAGTGCAGTTACGCAAGTTTACTGCATGCGAATTTCAATTTCGCAAGCTAATTTATGTTCATTTTTTAAATCACATTATAATTAGAACAATCTAAATTTGGCGAATTATAGAACGAAATTTTAAAAGAAAATCAATTTTTCCGCATGAGACACCCTGACGAATAAGCAAGTTTTTCACAATACATACACCCTGCATTGGAAATTTGTATAAATCAAAAATTATACTAATACAATTATAATGAAACAAAACTACGAAAAACCCAAGAATTTGTAAATCAAAATAAGTATATGTTGTCTCTTTTTCTTCAATTTTACTCTTTTCTTCAAACTATTCTCACACAAACACAAACATATGAAAGTAGGTGCAATCTTTTTTCATGATTGTGGCCAAAATAGTTATATTAACCAATCTATGTAAATATTTCATTGAAATAAATCGAACTTACAGAAATGTTTTTTCAAAAAATTTATAATTAAGTATGTAGAACAAAACTGAAAAGAATGTGGAAAAATTATTGAATGTACGACTAACAAAACGCATGCGTCTACCTGATTGCGGCTTCTCTACAAAAAAAAGAAGAAACAATTTACATACTTACTGAAAATTGTATAACCATGAAAATCCTTTACTTTTCTTTAACGATCAAACTATATGCACTGTGAATTATTAGAAAATTTAAAATAAATACATATTAGAGGTTCATTTTTCATTTTGATTATTTTTTTCTTAAACGGACTATATAACTTCTATTCAAGGACAATGTTTTAGTTTTCTGTTTTTATATGATTAATTTTTTTTATTTATTTTACCATGCATTCACTTTGCATGGTTATCCTTGAATACCTAACTGATTTCTCAAATAGTGAAATTGCGGCTTTTATGATAATTCCAAATGATGCATATCAATTATATGTGTATTTTGGGAATAAGAAAATGAAGATTTTATTTACGATTTTCCTCAACCACTTGTTTTATTACATGATTTTGGTATTATGACATACGTACATACTTATATACCGAATATTACGTGTTCTATAAGAAAGTATCTCAATTTATTGTTGCTGCTGGTATGAAAATAGACCAAATCATCTGTGTTGCTTGTCAAAAAGCGGACTAAGCAGTATAGAGACTTTGGAAATGAGGACGTTTTATCTGGAAGAGATTTAGATAGAATCATTTCGGAGATAGACGATAAGGTCATTTTGAGGTCGTTCGAGAAAAATCCAACAATAAACCCATGACAAGCAAAAGAAAAACTATGTGCGAACAGTGTTGAAGTGTCAATCAACACAATTCGACGAAGGCTTGGAAACTGCAAATAAAAATTGGAACTTGTAAGAGGATAACGACCCTAAACATCAAGGTCGCCTCTGTACCCAGTAGAAAAAGCAAAATGGCATTCAAACTTGGGATTGTCCGCCAAAGAGTCCGGATGCTAATCCGATCGAGAACGTTTGGGGTCTTATGAAGACAAAGCTTCGGAAAAAGAATAAGAGCCACACAGAAGATTATTCACGTTGTTAAAAACATTTGGAAACACTTTACTCCAGAATATGCGGCCAAATTATGTGAAAGTTGCTCGATGTCATTCTGTAATAGACAACAATGGCGGCTGGACTACATACTAAGATAATTGCGAAATTATTTTTAATGTCTATTATGAGAAATAAATATCAATTAAGTAGTTTATTTATTGTGTTTTTATTATTTTCTTTGAGATATTCTCTTGTGGAACACTCAACTGTATATCATTTTTGGTGGATTTATAATTTAAGAAAACAAATAAAAGTTTGCTTAAGTTTTTTCTACGTTGGAGTTTACTTTTTAAGTATTAGTCAAATAATTTCTTAATTTTTTGTAAACTCCATTGTATTAAAGTTGTTTTAGCTTATAATTAAAGGGTATGGCTTTTCGGAAAATAAAAAATGATAAGTTATAGACAGTAATTATTGGTTGAGGGGATAATTTTGGATAAGTTGAGTTATCGGGTTATAATATTTTTTCTGTAATTCGGGCGGGATAAAATTGGGTCAAAATTAAATGAAATAAAATGCGAAACTAAAATATTCCATATTGCAGCTCCGTGTTAGCTTTGTTAAAAACATTAACACATATTCGTTTCTCCGGAAGGACAATGATACCGCATATAACAATTTTCAGGAATTGCAAAAAGCATTTAATCTTACGAAGGAGATATCCAGATAACCAGTTTTTAATATTCCAGCAGATAACCAGTTTTTAATATTATAAGTACGTAGCAACTACTTCATAATCGATACAATGTAGTTGCAACGGGCTTGGAATATTAAAAACTGGTTATATAACTTCGTAAGATTAAATCGTTTCTGCAATTCTTGAAAATTGTATTTTGCTGTTATGTTGTGTTATTGTTCTTCCGGAGAAGCGATGTATTTCTACTTAGTTCAAACTAACACCTAAACACAGTCACAAATTTAAATTTTGTAGGAGAGTTTCCATAAAATTTGCTTAAAAGACAAAAAGTCCTAAAATTCGTATAATTCTCGGGTAGTTATAGGGTTTAACCCAAATTTAAAAAAACGCATTTTGAGGGTAAAGATCGGTAAAAGTCGGTTTAAATAAACCCGAAAAAGGCATACACTGCTTAAACATAATATGTTGTCGGCTAATGTCTAATGTTTTCTTTTACAATTAAAATTTGATTGAGAAAGTTTATCGTTAAGTAGGATATATTGCAGATGGCAACAGAAGTACTAGACATCGCATTTCTATTAGATGGGTCCACTGTCCAGTACCACTGAACAGATTTTATTTCCATTCTTATAGATTTTTTTTCAACAAATTTTTGTTTAAATAGTGGTATATTTATTTGCAATATAATGTGCTTAGGGTCAATCAATGTATTTCATATCCAAATATTTATTCAGTCCGAACCAAAATTATTTATACCTGCTAAATTTTTGATGCAACATAACGCAAACAACTTTAAAAATAATATAAATAGTAAACTTACCCTGCTTTTTACCCTGCTTTATATTTCTATCAAATTTTTTTTTTTTAAATTTTAGTTCTAAGAGAAGTTACAGTTAATTTTGTTTTTGCCAAAATTATTTGTACCCACAAATTTGTTCTCAATATTATTTGTGCAATATGGAAAAAATCAAAATAAAATAGTAACTCAAATAAATTTAAGATTATTTTTTGCTAATTAAATAATGATATGTATAGTCACTCATATTTTGTATGCAGATTGTCAGTTTTTGTTTAGCCTCTATAGGATCTAGCAAGTGGTTCAAAAATTTGTTGTTAACATCACCTAGAATCTTATCCCGCTCAGTTTTCTGGGCACCCTGCTACAAATTTTTGGTATTTTTAGATCATAAATATCTTACACTTTAATTTAAACTTCCGCAAGTTTAAATCACAAGTTCTCCATAGATCAAAGGGCTTATCTTATTTAATGATGCCCTTCACGTTTCATTTCCTGACGGTAGATCCTATTCAAGGCCATAGTTCAATTTCGGTTTATTTCATGAAGTAACATTCCTGGTTGATTATAAACTAGTCAGTCTTCAATTTGCTCTTCCGCACAACAATGCTCCCATACATAAGAAGAGTCAATGCCACGAAATTCTACAAAAATCTTGAATATAATTATTTGTCTTGGCCAGGGCAGGGTTCGGATTTAAACTTGCGGAGGTTTAAATTAAAGTGTAAGATATTTATGATCTAAAAATACCAAAAATTTGTAGCAGGGTGCCCAGAAAACTGAGCGGGATAAGATTCTAAGTGATGTTAACAACAAATTTTTGAACCACTTGCTAGATCTTATAGAGGCTAAACAAAAACTGACAATCTGCATACAAAATATGAGTGACTATATCATTATTTAATTAGCAAACAATAATCTTAAATTTATTTGATTTACTATTTTACTTTGATTTTTTCCATATTGCACAAATAATATTAAGAACAAATTTGTGGGTACAAATAATTTTGGCAAAAACAAAATTAACTGTAACTTCTCCTAGAACTAAAATTTAAAAAACAAATTTGATAGAAATGTAAAGCAGGGTAATTAAATTTAATGAATTAAAATTAAAGTTTTCAAAAAGTTTATTATTTGTATTATTTTTAAAGTTGTTTGCGTTACGTTGCATCAAAAATTTAGCAAGTACAAATAATTTTGGTTCGGACTGTATATGTAGTACCTAAAATTATACTTCTTTCTCATTTTTCCAAATTTATTATACTTACTTATTTCGTTTTTAAAATTACCTTGGAGCTGTCTACCAATATTCTAAAAAAAAAATCAACGGACGGCAAAGAGTTAATCGATCTTATCAAACCTAAAATAAAAGAATTCACTGCAACGAAGTTACTGAATAAAAATAAAATAAAATAAATATTTCTTCTAATTTATTTCACTCACTTCAAGCAATTACTTAATTTTATTTTAAATGAAATATTTTTTAATTTCATTACTTTTAATTTACAAAATTTTTTTCTTTTTTCTTTTTAAATAAAAGTTATTCCAATGTTTCGTCATTATTTGGGGTTATTCCATCATTATCAAGGAGTGATTCAGATTCACTTCCTGTTTATGTTAGAATACATTTTAAATAAATATTAAACCAACAATACAAATAATATGTACTCCTAAATGATTATTGCATAATTAAGTATGTACATATTTTTAGTTATTATACAAAAATTTGGTCTATTAAAAACTGTTTTGTGTCAAATTTAATGCAAACGTATAAATAAAACGATAATTTCATTTTTCACGAAAACTAGGCGTCTCCATTTTAATATCTTTGGAATACAAAAACAAAACTGTACTTTTTTTCATTGAAAAGAAGGAAAATTAAGTAGCCTAGCTATTGATGTTTTTGCTATATTGGTCCAACCCCTGCCTTAAAGAACGAAAAATACAAACAATTTTTTGGTAATATGGCCTAAATTATATTTTAAAAATTTTATAAAGCAAAATGTTTTTATGTTTCAAAATATTAAGTTTTAGTACGGCAACTATTATGGCTTTCTTAGTTTTGGTTTTATTTTCGAAATTGTTAACTGTCTGAATAAGCAATGAAAAGGTATCATTGCGTATATTCTCATTAAGTAACTATTGATTTTTTTTAGTTTGTGTTGTAATTTAATGATGTTAATGTATGTTTTTTAAATAAGTGTACATACGAATATGTATGTCCAAATAAAGACGAAGTTTCTGAAAATTTTCAATGTCTAGAACTAAGTCAAAAATATAACAATATTAAATTTCGTAATTGTCTTTCGTTTGTTAGTATTAATTCAATTTTGTTTCTTTTATGTTACTTAATTTATTTAAATAAATACTTATAAGTATAGTAATAATATTATAACGATTTTTATTTTACATAATACTTACACCCAATTCTAATAAATTATGTTTCCTACAAATATTACTAAATTACCATGAACATCTTGAATTATTTAACTTTTATGAATAATAAAACATCGAAAAAGAAATTTGAAATATTTATTACGCTTATTAAAATCAGTTTATTCTGCGGAATAAATAATTACAGGAGGTTTGATTTGTCAAGTTCTAGATTGTTTGGCATCAGTTTAGAGACACAATTATCTATTTTTATATGTTGCTGCTTTCAAGATTATTAATGAACCATTCACGTTGTTTCCCTTGAACTCGATATTTATTTACCTTTTTTAAGCAATTTAAGCAATATTTAGCTTTTTCTATCGATTGTTTCAAAATCGCCAGGAAAGATACCGATTGTGTAAAACGGATCATTACCGATACGTCGCGGTGCAGTTCATTATGCCATCGCTTTATTTAAAAAGATAATTTCATCGGAAATTAGTTTCATTTGAAGTACTCGTTCCAATGACTCTGAATCGCTAAACAAAACAGTTTTTTTGGTCAAAAGTTAAAAATTATTTACAGTTAAATATTATTAACTAGTCATATTTGAAATGTTGAAACTTGTTTGTGCCAATTAAAAAACGGAACAGAAATTTTCTTCGAAAAAATACCCAGATTTGAACGCTTGTATCTTGGTGAAATAACAGCTTTCAAAAAAAAATTTTTGTTTCTAGTTGAAGGAAATTTTGTTTTCTTTTCGATACTGGAAACCGTTTTATTTTATTTTGTTTTTTTATGACGTTTTCCAATAAAACAAAAGGTGTCTAAAAAAAATAAAAATTTGCTGCTGTTTGAAACTATAAACGAACTTGCTTGATATTTCATTCAAAAATCCAAATCCGCCATTTTATAGAGAATTTAGAAATCTTGCAAAATGATACTAGGAAAATTTCTGTGCGGCCACTCCTTGTCGAGTTATTCAAGTTTTATAGAAAACGTATCAAAAAGCGTTTCCACGTTAACAAGAACATTTTTTTATCTTGTAAACTAAGCACTCTACGATAAAATTTTGAGCCACATTTTGATATCAGGCGTAATTTTGCTGATCCAAAATCAAGGAGAAAATATGTTTTTACAGTGAAAAATATGATTTATTTCATAACGTTAATTGCAAACAAAATCCTTTTAAACTTTATTCAAACGTAATAAAACTAAAATCTACGAACAAACTGGAATTTTCAATAACACGTGCTATCTCCTCTAGCCGGCATTACTTCATAAATACGCCGTGGCATATTTAAAATATTGCGTATTTGTTGCATGGTGATTTGCTGCTATTTTTCTTGTAAAGCGTCGCGAAGTTCCTGCAAATTTGTTGGTTGCCTTGTCCGTTTTTTTACACGCCGTTGTAACATATCCCAGACGTGTTCTGTGGGGTTTAAATCTGGACTTCGCGGAGGATGGCTTATTAAGTTAATGCGGAGCTGTTGCAAAAATTGGCATTTGTTTAGAGCTGTGTGCAGCTGGGCATTATCATGCATAAAAAAATCCGCGCCCAATTTGCCTTTTCATGGAAAGCATATGAAGCCTTAAAATTTCTTCCACGTACCGTGCTGATGTTAAAGCTGGATGTGGTATTACTACCAAATCTGTCTTACCGAACCTCCATGAAATGGTACGACTGGCATCACGCAATTAGGGTGTAATCGTTCCCATAGTGAACGCCAAACTCTGCATCGGCCGTCTGATGCATACAAATTGAACGCGATTCATCCGAAAAAGGACCTTACACCAGTCCCGAGTCCAGTTGTCATACTGCAACGCATAATTTCTTCTTTGTCGACGGTGATTATCAATCAGATACGGAACTCTGACAGGTCGACCTGATCTTAGTCGATAAATTCTGATCCGATTCAATATCAACTGTTTTGATGTCTGGTTTTGTATAGGTACATTACTTCTTATTGCTTGAGCACTTGCTTGTCTTGTTTTTTCTAGCATAACGTGCGATAGCTCGATCTTCTCTTGATGTAGTTTGTCTTGGTCTACCAGACCCTTCGCGCCGACTCACACTGCCTGTTTCTGCACCGACTGACACTGCTCGGTTCACAACAGACACACTAATATCACAGATTCACCCAATTTCCCTATAAGTTTCACCGGCTTCAACTAAAGCCACAATTTTTGTAGCGCGAACGAGTAATTGTTCTTTTCGATTCATCTCGCTTGACTCTTCAAATAACTATGCGATAAATTAAATTATTGTTTTCCATAAAATAACGTAAAATTTAAAGTGGCTCAAAATTTTATCGTAGAGTGCTCAGTTTACAAGATCAAAAAATGTCCTTGTTAACGTGTATACGCTTTTTGATACGTTTTCTCTAAAACTTCAATAACTCGACAAGGAGTGGCCGCACAAAAATTTTCCTAGTCTCATTTTGCAAGATTTCTAAATTCTCTATAAAATGGCCGATTTGGATTTTTGAATGAAATATCGAGCTAGTTCGTTTACAGTTTCAAACAGCAGCAAATTTTTATTTTTTTTAGACACCTTTTGTTTTACTGAAAAACGTCATAAAAAAAACAAAATAAAATAAAACGGTTTCCAGTATCGAAAAGAAAACAAAATTTCCTTCAACTAGAAACAAAATTTTTTTTTTGAAAGGTGTTATTTCACCAAGATACAAGCGTTCAAATCTGGGTATTTTTTCGAAGAAAATTTCTGTTCCGTTTTTTAATTGGCGCAGTGTAGTTACATCGTAAAATATCGTCCCTTTTGTAATGAAATAGCGTAGTTTTAAAATAATTCGCATTTAATTTTTTTTTTTTTTTAAATTTTTTAAAATAAAATCTTTTAAGTATTTCAAAGGATTTTATTTTAAATTTTTTTTCAAATAACTTTAAACGCGAATTTTTTTAAAACTACGATTTTTCATATATACCATTACATTATTAAAGGGACCATATTAAATATTAAACCGATTTACTTAAAATTGAATCATATTTCCAACCCTGGCTGGTTAGCGCCATGTAGGTCATTTGGGCAATTTTCGATTTCTGGGTTTGCTAATCGTATGATTTCCCATATTCTAGTATTATACATTGAACCGAAGAATGGTATTAAACATACCATATTCCAGCAAGTCTAATACCCTAGACACACTGCAATTTAATAAAACCGATTATTCTGTCTATTCTTGACAAAGCAGAGCATGAATTGTTTGGCATTATTTAATGAATTTTAAAATCTAGAATTTATTCACAATTCATACTACTAGTGGCTGACAATGGGTGTAATCATAACGTAGCCGTCTCTTCTACTCTGTAGCTTATGCTACACTATACGAAGTACAGGATTTCTGTAAATAAAAATAAAATAAGACACGCGAGATGAGGAAATAAAATAGACACAGTCTTAATTCAGTCCAATAAAATAATTTATTTTATTGTATACAAACAAAATTGTAACAAACAAATAGTTTCATTATATTTTGATAATAATTTTTTATTTAAAATAGATTAAAATAGGCATTTTTATGATTTTCATATATTAAAAAGGCGTACGCAGACTAATTTCGGTCATTGTATGTGCGTGGGTCATGTCGGCAAATGTCGTCTACTAAAAAAACCTTACAATGTCAGGCGTCAGACCGAAAATGCAATTTGAACGTTTTTAGATTAATCCACAGCATTCGATATCCTTATTATGATATTGAATACAATACTTTTATCAATAAAATGGTTATATCCGCGGACGTGCGAATTTTGAAACTAGCAGTGATTTTAAAGCGTAGATAGTATAATAGCAAAGTAGTGTAATACTATTTTTGACGAAGAATTTTATCTTTATATTTGATACTATGGGGTGCCAATCACTCCGAAACGATGTCCAAAAAAAATATTATAAACTTATCGCTTGCTAGTAAAGGTATCGAAATGCCAAACATATCCACTTGTCTGTAACTGTGCGACCGTCAGGACGAGCTAGGCGGATCGGACAAAACGCACCTGGAAAACAGCGTTTCTGAGGGTATTTTAGATATATCATTCGGACGTTTAAGGTATCGATCGAATGAGCCCGATGAGGTCTAATGAATAAAGGTAAAAATAAAGGACCAGGGGTTAATTGAGCCAAAAACTTTAACAAACCTTTTTTTTTTCAACTTTTAAGTTGCTTCAAAAATCAAACGTTTAGATAATTGTGTAGTGGCGAGAAGCACAACAGGTGGGCATCACAATACGAAACAAATAAGCCCAACGCTACTGCTCCGCACCACAAAACATGGCAAAGAGAGCATAAAAGAGTATAAAAAAGTGTTCCGTTACATTCGCTTGTCCCTTTTGAACAGGTAACCGCAGCGAAACTTGATGTATAATAACAGGTAGATAGTATTCTCAAGGTCATCAGTAGGGTCCTCAAGGTAGGTGAGGCAGGTTGGATTAAAGTTGCCCCGAAAAAAACATTTCGGGTGCCATACGGAATTTAGTTTTTATTTTGTCGTGTCCAAAATCTTTATGTATATTTTTTTTCGCATTATATTGTTAAAAACTCATTATATTATTTGAGCTTATATACTCGTACATATGTAAGTGAAACTCTTTTATTATACATATTTGAACAAATATTTGTTTCGAAGTTTTATTTGTTTGTGATTAATTTTAAATTTTAAATTGGAGTCAGCTTTTTATAGGCAAATTTTATTTAAATTAAACTAAAAATTTAATTTTTTCCAATTTTATTTCCTGATATTTCGACTGTTTGGTCATAATCACAGGAATTGAACTAATATTATATAATAAAAACTTCCGCATAGAACTTCCACAAATAGTTATCAATATTTAAAAAAAAAATGTTTTTTTATAAAGGAATTTTATTTATACCTTTAATTTTGTATAAAAAAAAATTTCAGAATTAACTGATCGTCATATCTTAAAACACAATACTTACGTGAAATATTGTGTCTTGGGATAAGTTCTATGATTAGAAGTGCGGAAATTTTTATATATTGGGTGTGAGAATATGACTCCGCCCTTTTTTGTTAAAATAAAACACATTTGCTTGTTTAGAAAATGAAAGAATTATTTATTGAAAGTATGCTCCATTTGCAGCTACAACTTTCACCCATTTTTCAGGCAGTTTACGGATTCCCTCTCTGAAAAAATCTTGGTCTTTGGAGGCGATCCAATCATTAAGCCAATTTCCGATCTCTGCGCGGCAACTGAATTGCTGTTCAGAAACAGACGACTGCATCGACCGGAATAAGTAGTAATCTGAAGGAGCTATGTCTGGTGAATACGGCGGGTGGAGTAGAACTTCCCAGTCCTGTCCTTGTAAATAATTTTTCACAACGTTTGCAACATGTGGTTTTGCATTGTCATGCTGAAAAATTAATTTGTTGTGTCTGTTCTCCCATTCTGGTCGATTTTCCTCTATAGCTCGCTTCAAACGTATTAGTTGTCTTTGGTACACATCGCCATTGATAGTTTCACCTGATTCCAGCAGTTCATAATATACCGCACCTTTCTGATCCCACCAGATACAGAGCATAACCTTACTGCAATGGATATCTCGCTTTGGTTGCGATGGACCAGTTTCACTACGCTTCACCCAAGATTTTTGGCGTTTGGATTCTCATAATAAATCCATGTTTCATCTCCAGTAACTATCCGATGCAGAAAACCTTTTCTTTGTTGTCTTTGAATCAGTATTTCACAAATGGTTTTTCGTCGTTCGAGGTCTCTTTCTTTTAATTCATGTGGAACCCAGTTGTTAGCTTTTTAAACCATTCCGATTGTTTGTAAACATTTTGCAACAGTTGATCGACCAACATTAAATGCTACAGCCAATTCTGATTGTGTTTGAGAAGAATCTTCAGCCAATAACGTTTCCAATTCAGCATCTTCAAATTTTTTTGGGTGGTTTTCCATGCTCTTTATCTTCAATGCCAAAATCATCAGTTTTAAATCGTCCAAACCATTCTTTGCACGTTGTATTTGATGGAGCATGCTCACCGTAAATTTTCACAAGCAAACGATAAGTTTCCGCTGCACTTTTCTTTGGACGTGTTCGAAGTTTGTGATAATTATTCCAGCTGTAATAATTATGACATTATTTTGTATGCAAAATGCAACCAAATTATCATAGCCACTACGTGTTGTAAATTTGACACTTCTGTAATAATATTCATAAACAAAAGCGCGCAATAACAATAAGTAAGCCGTATTACGTTAATTTATTTCTAAAAAAAATAGTACAAATAAAACTTATTACAAAATATGAAAGAGAAAATTATTTCACACCTGTCAAAATTATTACAAAACCAAAATTATAAAAAACTTCGAATACGTCCTTTGCAATAATATAATTTAATAAAACTTCCCGCAAATGACGTTTATTTGGAATAAAATTCGACATTTTGAAAGAGTTAAAAATACTATTTGTTTACACTTCAACCAAATGTCGTATACTGCGTTTGATAGCTGACATCAAGTACTAAAGAATACAAAATAACGACACCAATTGAGAAAGGTTGGAGTCATATTCACACTTAATTTAAATAAAATTTGAAAGAAGAAACTCTTTTAGTAGATGGTGTAATAAATCACATACCATATGTACATGTTTTAAATCATTAACAAGAAGAATAAAAAATGTCATTTACTATATACCATTTTCAAGTAATATTTAACCATTTTCAAACCAAATTCAATATTTTTCATACCAAAATCAACTTTTTTTAATACCAAATTAAAGTTTTAATTTTAAGGTTTAATTCAAATTAAATATTTTTTATTTCAAATTCAATAATAGGAAACGAAAATGAATTTTAGAAGAAATTTTGGAATAAGGCCAATTAATTAAGAAATTGCTATTTCTTAAACCATTAAGATGAAATTTGGCTTGTGCGATGGAAATGGGAATCGAAAATAGTTTTTAGATGAAGTTCTGGAATACGGCCAGTAAGAAAGGGATTTGAATGTTTCGTAACCAATTATTTTGAACTTTGACGTTAACGTTGAAAACGGCAATCTGAAATGATTTTCAGATGATGTTTTGGAATATGGCCAATTAGGATAGCCATTTCTTAACAGGATGTTAAGATTCAACATAAGAGGAATATGGGGGTGCTAATATAATTTTGAGATAATCTTCTATAGCATGGGCAATAAGGATAGAACTTTGCCATTTCTTAACCGATTTTGTAAGAACATGATGATTTTTGTAAGAAGTTCTGGAATATGGCCAATAAGAATGGAATTGTGCCATTTTTAACCGATGCGAGTTGTGTGACTGAAATGGGATTTTAGGAAATTCGAGTTCTGGTATTTCAAGTCGAATTTCATCAAAACCGATTAGAAGCAGCCAAGCCTCATCTTAACTGGCCATATTCCGGAACTTCATGTGGAACGGGCGGACGTTGAAACCTTTATTTTGGCAGGCAATTTACAGATATTTAAACTCATTATCAAAAGTAAGACTGTTTATCCTCTCTTGGCATTCAGTCTTTAGTCCTTTCATTCCTTTCATAGTTATGCTGTATTTCGTTGTATAAGCGCGTGATGACACGTTAAGAGAGTAATTCCTAAGCACAACACGTTAATAAATAAAATAAAATTATTCTAAGTACATGTAAATCAATTTTTTCTTAAATTTCAGTCCTATATTTAATTTAATTGTATTTAAAATTATTTGTGTACATAAATTTTGATTCATAACTATGTATTTGTACAATGTGGAAAAATTAAAAAGATGTAGTAAATCAATTTAAGGCTATTTTTCGCTAATTAAATATTGAATTAGTGTTTTATATTCTCTTGGCCCGTTTTACGGACGTCTCTGTGATATCTCGCAAACGGTAAACAAATTTATTAATAAAATCACTTAGGAGCTTAGCTCGGTTTTATTAGCACGAAATAGCTAGAAATTTAGAGAAGAATCATTGTCCGAAACTAAACAAAAATCAAGAACATGCCTAGTTGCATCGGTCAGGGTAGAGTTTTGATTTAAACTTACTGGGGTTTAAATGAAAGCTGAAGATATTCGCGATCTACCAAGGCCAAAACTTTCTAGAGAGGTTCTTTTTGATTGAGCATATAACAATGGACCGCTTGCGACTTTATAACTCCATACAAAAAATTATAAAATTCCCTCAACCAACTCCATGAATCCTAATTCTTGGTGTAAGAACTAAAGAATTACCACAGCCATTATCCCTTTCAAGACCGAACAATAATATTTGATTTTCTAAAATCGACCTTATTGTTTGGCCTTTCAAGGAATAAATTTTTTATTAAATAAAAAATCAAGCCAAAGTATTACAATATTTTACTTTGACATTTTACAAAAATTTAAGTGTTTTTTTCTTTGATCTATCAAACAAAGACCAAGATATAGAATGTTTTTTCCGGCATTGACATCTCTATTCCATGTGATACCACATTTTTTGCAAAACTGATATCTATGGGGTGATTTCGATGTGTAATGTTCTTCGTGGCAGCCAGCGCAAAGTTTGGTCGTTCTGAATTCGCTAATTTCCAAAACATCTGCTCGTTTCTTCAAGGCGGCCAATATCTTTGGCTGAGGTGTTCTAACATATCCTTTGATTGGTGAATTTGCCGCAGTTTTAGTTGATCCAATGATTATTAAGGCTTTTGTCGCAGAGCCAATAATTTTCTTTGCCATTTCATGACTTGCGCGTTCGATACAGATGAATTTCTTCAATTTCAATCTAGCCACCTTTCTTTGACCCATTTCATTTTGTCGTGCTTTGAATATTGATAATTGATACCTTGTGTATTCTTTGAAATTTGTTGAGATTGGTGAAAATTGCTCAGAAGTTGTTGACGGCGTCCATTTCTTCAAATTTCTCAGCCTTTGATGAAATCCAGTCATATGACGAAAAAAAGAACTTTTAATTTTTATAGGTTCGTCATTTCTGATTCCACCAAATATTAATCGTTGGCCTGGATCCAATCCTATCATGACATCATAATTGTCAATATTTTCTCGAACTTCTAATAGATTTCCTTGGACTGTTTCTTCATCATTGTGTAATTTTCTTTTTTTAATTTTTGGGTATTTTACTTCATTTTTTGCCATAGAAAATGAAATGGCCACTCCATCAGTCATCATTGAATAGTCGAATTTCTTTGTTAATGTCTCGGGAAATGTAAAATATTTTCGCCATTCTAAATCACGATCAAATGTTTTCCAGGCTCTTGAATAATTTTTGCGAACATAATAATTGCCAAAATGCTGCCGAATCATAACGAATGTGATGAAGTCCAAACTTTAAAATTGGTACTAGTGTAAAATTCTTTAATTCATTTTCTTCATTGTAGCGTTGTAAGCGATAGAAAAATTGTAGATATTTTGTATATTTCAATTTATTAGTCACTTCATTAAATTTTGTTTCATCCCATTGTAACTTTTCAGTTAGGGCCTGAATTAATTTTGGATCTAGTACTTTATCACTTTTTTCTCTAAATAGTAAATCGAGTGTATCGTATGATTTTTTCTTGGATGGTTTGAAAAATCTTCTAACTCTATTGAAGGCGTGCATCCATAGATTATTGTGAAAGATAGTTTCATATTTATTGGCTTCTGAACGAAACAAATTCGCTTTATATGATTTATCGTATAATTTCAAACCAAATTTATTTCGCAAATTTCTATACTCTTCATCCAACTCATATTTTGCCTTTGATCCGTCCAACAAATGATAATAATAATCCAAAAAATTAATTTTGATGAAATTTCCCTTTGCCCATTGTTTATTCAATGAAAAATGAATATATCTCGATACTTCAACAAATAATGAAGACATTTCTTGTACGTCATTTTGAATTTTTTCAAAAACTTTTTGATCTAAACATTTTGAGTTAAGACCACATTTCACATTTACTATTTTTTTATTTATTTCTTCACCTTCGACTTTACGTTTCGGCATTTCACAAACAACTGATTAGATAATTAATAAATTATATATATACGGCCGATTTTTCTATACTATACTACCTCACAATTGTGTGGGTTGGACCGGAAAGGATTATACATTTCTAGCGCCGTAAATTTTACAAATTTCAATTGTTAAATGACGTTTTATTCAATTGAAAAAACAAAACATAAAAAGGCTACTTGATTTTTTATTATTTTACCATAAAATGTTTTTGAAATTATTGACACATACTTGCGGTCATTAGTCATCTATTGACAGTTGTTTCAGTTAAAACACTAGTGGAGTTTACACCCATCTGTGAACCAGTCAAAGGGGGTTCTAATAAAACCGGGATAAGGTTCTAGGTGATTCTCTTAATAAATTGTTTTACCATTTGCGAAATGTTATTGACACAATATGCTAAAAACTGACCATGGGCATAAGAAACACTAGCAACTGTCGTGACCAGCAATACACCAAACAATAACTAACCGAACAATAAAAATAACAATCAACTACGAATATAAATAACTAGTTAGTTTTGTTTTATCGGCGGCCAACGAAATGAATTGTTTCCCTAATCTGTCAAAACAATCACACTGGCGGAACAATAATGTATCATGACAGTGTTCAACTACGCGTTTGCTTTCCTTATGCCGGGTGACCTCTACTTGCGATTCCCCAAACTACCCCACAAAACATTCGTTCATATGGTGAGGTGAATTAGGCAAATTTCATAGAGAATCACATCAGGCGACGCAAAATAATGCGTTTTTGTACATGATACAAAGATTTTTTTATTCTGTCATGGTTTTGTATATAAGAAAAAAAAGGTGAACATCCTATATAAACTACATCAATTACACAATGAATTTCACCCCAAATTATAATTGACGAGTCGATGAACAATCGACACGACTTTTTGTTGCTTTTTCATTTTTCAGTGCAGCACAGAGTCGTGTCGATGTCGATCGACTCGTCAATCATAATAGGGGTGTTTATTTTTTTATGTCAAAAATTATCATAGTCACACTTTTTTTAATAATGAATTTTGAATGGAAACGCAACCAAAATTGATGATTCCATAATCAAAAAATATTGGGATTACATAAGTATTTAAATTACAACAAAAAATTTAAGCAATCAATTAATTCAAAATTCAATTAAGGAATCAAATCAGTCCCCCACTAATAAATCTGCTTCTTGGTGAAAGTTTGCAGCCAACACAAAAACAGTCCTTTCCGTGAGAGACTGTTTTGTTCTTGAGGTATCTTGTTTAGCGTTTCGTAGTGTAGTTTTGTTTGGGGAAACTCATTCCAAACTAAGATAACAGTCTGCGTACTTGGCTCAAAATTCATAAAATGCCAAATCTTGGGGTCCGACCAGCTCCAATGATGCCAGGCGATGCTAGAAGACGCTGCTGTAAGCAAACCTATCTTCATTTGTAATCGAAATAGATCTGTTTTTGGTCAGTAATCAAAAAGTAAAGATTGTTGAAATTGTTTCCTTATAGAAGAATGAGAACCTTGGTAAAGTTGTCTGGATAAATCAATGTGCAATGTTTGTTTTTCCTTTCTGACCCTCAAAAGAATGTCTTTGCTGTTCACGTAAAATTTTTCTCACAATTGATGTGAATTTGAGACCGTCCTCTAACAATTCTCTAATACAATATAACTTTCACTTGCTTAATACATCTCTGAAGCTTTCCCAAACTTTATTACTCACCATTTTTAGGCTAGTGAAATAGAGGCAAATATGGATAATATGGAGCGGCACTCATAAAAATAAGCTTTACATAGTTATTTGTTGATTGAAGCTGTGTACATGCTACTTTTCTGGTGAAAAAATGTACACCACGAAGCTAGCTGTATGAGTTGAATTATTTCCAACTAGAACAAAAAAGTTAACCAGGGTTACCAATAAACCAAAACGAAAATTAATTTTAACTAAAAATTATAATATTTTGCTAACTTCGTGGTGTATATTTTTTCACCTGAAATATAGCATGTACACAGCTTGAACTGGGTAAACTGGCCAAGGTCACCCCCGATGGATCAGCCTCTACCTTGATGGCAAACTTCAACTTTTATACAAGAACCACACATTTACAGTGTATGTCCATACCCTGGTTTAATTGGCCAAAAGACATTTTGATTTCCCTAAACAGAATAAAAAACAAAATATGATAACTCTTGCCTTCGGTTTTGTCGTTACTATAATTTATTGTAGGTATATAGGTAAGTAAGTATGCCTGATTTGAAAAAAATAATTTTTCATGTGCTAACAAAATTATCCTATTTAAAAGAAAGGTCGGTCTTAATTAGAATCGAACTAGAAAGCGTTACCGTTATGATCCGCTACATACCGTTTCAGTTCGAAATTACTCGCGCACGCTTTAGAAATATTTCATTTCAAAAACAACAACATAACTGAATTTTTCTATGATTTGCTTCATCTAGAAAGCTTGGAAAACAACATTTTTGACCATTACTGAGCCCCCTCTTAACATAAGGATAATGTGATCTTAGCCCATTATCGTAGGATCGATCGTTGACTGAAATTCGTCGTTTTATACGCATGTGCGTCACCAGTGACAACGAAGCAATTTTATATATTAATACTGGGTGATTTTTTTAGGAAATAATAATTATTTATATTAATTATACGTTTAATTTCAAATATTTTTTAGTTAAGAACTACACCAATGTTTTATCAATAATTAAAAAATTATTTTTATAATTTTTGAATAACGTACCTTTTTTTTTTTTGAAATTCGAATTTTTTTTTAAGACAGACATTAGAGTCAAGAACTTGTGGTTCTTAGAATATGCCTTAAAATTTAGACATCTTGTTATCTCAGGTGTCCCCTTCCCCCTCCCCCCCCCCCCCCCACCCTGTCTTCAGTGGTCAATGAGCTCTCATATAATTTTTTTTGGGAGCAAATTCAAATGTACACACAAGGTCATTTGAAGGTCAGGTTATTTAATAATAATATCAAGTAATTTTTTATTATTTACAAAAAATAAAGAACCAAGAACCAAACAAACGATCAGCGTTTTTTACTCAGATTTATATGATAAAAGCTATTCCAAAAGCCATTAGATAAATATTAGAATTTTAAAGAAATTTTTCCCTTAATCAAAACAATTGTATTTGTTTTTTGAGGTTCGAAGCACAAGAGATTTTTAAGAGGATTCTTTTCCATGAAAAGATGATTTAAGATAGAGCAGCACTACTTGAGCACCCGTTCCTGCTTTCGGTCATAGGTAAGAAACTCGATGTCCAGGATCCACGACGAGGACATTGCAGGATGGATTTTAATTTCCCATTTTGGTCCTATCGATGAGATATCGAGGCCAATCGAGGCATAAATCATGCTTCAACAAATAGAAGCAAAACAAAGAAAAATTCAGGTGAAAAAATAATTCTACAGTTCACCGAATTAAATGTTCAAAAATGTTTCCATGGTTATGAATACACAGATGTAGCCTTCGTTCATAGCTTCGAGCAGTTGATAAGAGCACATGCTGCGGTGCACTTCTACAAGCATTCGTGATTCGCTTCATCTAATTTTCTGTTGTAGGACCCTCTGCATAAACTGTATTTTTCAAATATCCCCGCAAAAAAAAAATCCGGGCTCGTAAGATCTTTGATCGGGGGGCCATTCAACATAATTCTTATCACGTCCAACTTGGTTATTTCATAATCGATTTTGTTGAAATTCAGAATGTACAGTGGAAACCGTGATTCTAAAATGTTAAATGATTTTTAAACAAAGTTCTGGAAAATAACCAATTAGGAAGGAACTCGGTCCAAAAGGATTTTAAATGATGTTTGAGAAATATGGCTAATTAGCAAAAAACTCGTTTGTTTCTTAATCAATTTTGATGAAATTCAGCATATACTATGGAAATGATTCTTGAAAGCGGCCTGGAATATGGATAGTTAAAACTGGAGGGTGCCTGGTATCCAGAGTCCGTATATTTTGTACTGATTAACCTATTAGCCATTCATCCATCGGCATACGCTGTTCCACCTTAGATTAGGATTTTTTATCAAAGTTTTCTCTTTTAGAGCCGTACTTCAGCCTGTGCCAAATGGCCAAAAACGTGCCAAATGGCCTTAGTTACCAGTGGTTGCCGCGAGAAGGCAGCATGTACACTTGCGAATTGTGAACAGGTTACCCCTTACACAATTGTACCCATCAGGCAGCTGCCTAATACATGACCAGAACAGCTCACGCGATGCGCACCCTACTGGAAGGTTACGGAGCTGATAGATTAATCTACTCAACTTTGGTCACCCCTACAATAGACGCCAAACCACCTGGAAAGAAATAACCAAGTTTCTTCCTAATTGGTCATATTTCAGAGCTTTTTCCAAAAATCATTTTATAATCCCATTTCCATCATACATGCTGAATTTCATCATAATTGGTTAAGAAATAACCGAGTTCCTTCCTAATTGAGCATATTCCAGTAATTCATCTAAAAATCTGTTTAGGATTTTGATACCATCGTCAAGCTAAATTTTTGCCAAAATTGGTTGAGAAATAACCGAGTTCCTTCCTAATTAGGCATATTCCAGGACTTCATTCTGCTTTTTATCCAAAAATCCAAAAACCATTTAAAATTATCTTAACTTTCCGGGGTACGAGTCTAATCTAACCTATCTACATAATTGCGAAAGTTTCATCAAAGTAGGTTCCACCGTTTTGGCGTGATTGAGCAAAAAACACATTTTCAGAATTATTATATTGGTTGGATAGGATATATGGTATGTACATACTTGTAAATAGGTTTTTGAACTAATACATGAATAAAGAATTAGAAACTTAGAAACATTTCTCTCATGTTTTTATCTAATTTTGCGCTACTTTTACGAAATGTTTATTTCTTCCTTGCATTCAAAATACAGTCACTGGCCTTTTGGCACCTATTGAAACTTGCGCACCTATTGAAATCACATAAATATTTTTTTTAAAAGTCGATTACACTGTTTAAAATTAAAAAAAACATGCCCAGTTTTCTGGCTATAGCACTATAAGATTGTTGCCCAGTTTCAATGACAGTGGTTGCAGCAGATTTTTATTGTTCAGCACACACTTACAGTCGTTGGCCAAAAACTTTGCATGGCTATAAGTATCATTTCAACGTTTTAAATATAATTTACATTTTGTTTTCTGTTCTTTAAGTTTGTTTCTACATTTTTTATGCGAAGGCACTATAAGATTATTGGCAGTTTCAATGACATCGGTTGCATCAGATTTTTCTTTGTCGCTGACATCCTTTCCACCCATTTTTTCGAAAACATAGAATTTCATAATGTTATAGAAAATTTCACTTTAACACCACTGTGCATGAGGTAACAATTTTAAACATACTACAAAATATAACGAAACATCACGTAAATAAAACACAAAAAAACGAATTTTTATTGTTGTAAACTGATACATCTAACGAAATTCAATGATATTTATTATATTCACCAAATACACTGGTATATAATTAACCGGTCATTGTACATAATCACCAGATTTATCACTTTAACCGTAGCTTAAACATCATATAAATTGGTATTTACTAGCATTTATTGCATCGTATTTATTCCCAGACAAAGCCGTTCGGTGATTTTAGCATCAACCAAGAATTCGCAATAAGAAAATGACTGAATGAAGGAATGATGACAAACATGAAACAACCTCATATTAGGTTTTGCTTGTCATTTTAAAGGAATGAAGGAAGAGGAACGAACGAAGTATATGTATGCGTCATACAACGATAACATTGAAAATATCAGAAGTATGTTTTTGTTTTTACTTTTTTAGTAAAATGAGAAATCTATGATAAATACCATGTCTCTGCTATTACTAATCATGGTCTTAATTTAGAACCACTTCAACTCGGACTTCATACTTTAGGAATTTATTGTCATTTTATCATTTTTATTTAGACAGTTCAGAAGAAAGTGAAATCAGAAAATTAGAACTTACCCGAGATATTTTTTAAAATAACTTTGTGCGAGAGCAGAAAGTAATTCTCATACTACTTACATATACATGTTATTAAGAGAAATACGTTAGTGCATATTAGAGTAGAATTGTTTTGTGCAAAACTTAAGCTACTATTATTATCTATTGACCACCAAGGTATCTGTATCCGGTCCTCTCGAATCATATTTAGCCATCCTCTATAATCCTTTTAAACATAATTTTTTTATTGTTGACCTGGGAGGTTATTTGTGAATTCGTTTCGAACGTATTCGAGTCTTCGAAGTATCGGATTCTTATTTGAATTGAGTCGGATTTGTTCCTTTCTTATTTAAATCAAATAATAATTTATACTTCGAAGAGCCGCATACGTTTGAATCGAATTCACAAAGAGTCTCCCCGCACAGGGGTGCTTGTCCAAAATTTGGATCTGATCACAACATTCAACAAGCATAATAATATAAGGTGCATCCGGTGGTACTCGGAGATCCTGCTTAATGTTTGGCCGTACACTCAAATCAATCCATGCATCAATCAATAAAATACTAGCGAAGAGTTATGATCGCAACTATGTATCTTTTATTGTAGATCAGTTGCCCTCTTTGCCTTGGTTTAAACTCCATCAGTTTATTAAGATAGGCGCAGCGTTTGTACACAGAAACATAATACATAAATGTTCCACAACTAGGATATCGTGACAAAAATATTGATTGTTCCACAGCAACGAAAGATAAAAAGAGAATTAAAAAAGATCGATACATAAGAATTAAAACAGCAATGAAAAAAGTGCCAGAAAGGATCAGGAAAGAAAATCGGTATGGGGCGCAAATTTTTCTGTAAATTTTATCTAAGAATTAAAGTTCTAAATTAATTATTAAACAAAATTATTTTATTAGTAAATAATTTTATTTTACTTTTTATTGTTTGTCCATATTTTGTTCCTCATATGTTAGTACGGAAACTTAGTGTTTTACAACCATTATTAATAATAATAATAATAGTTGTGTTTATTGACACAACCGCGGATTAATATTCAATAAAATAAGTAAAACACAAAACTTTACTCGCCTTTCTGTTACCATTATCGGTGAAAGTTTGATGAACCTAAATTTCAATGGTTGGGAATATGAGATTTATGCAATTTCTGCCACTTTTGACCATTAAACATTAACCGCTTAGGAGAAACTTCACGGATTCCTTTTAAAAATTAATTTTGCATTCCTTTTAAAAATTAATATGGAATTGCTTAAGAATTCTTAAAATTTTAGGCCGTTGCAGTGAACTTTACTGAACGTTAATGGATTCTGGCTACGTACTAAGTAGTGGTATCCACCAGTACTTCTTCTAATTTATCTGTAATCTCAAAGGCAATACAAGTTGTTAGAACTTATGACAATGACAACCACAATAATTTAAAATTTCGTTAGATAATTATCTTAAACATTTATTTTTAAAATGATGGCATTGCCACTTATATAACAGATATAAATTCACCATAATCATGTCACTATTTGTTCTTTAATTTACAGAAAAATTAATAAAAATAAACAAACAACCAAAAGAAAATTTAATTAATTTTTCTAAAAATAATTTCATCAAAAGAAAATCTTAACGAGAACTAAAAAAAAATAAAGTAAACACAATAATTTTCTGTTTTATATCTTTAATGAACAATTAATTTGAAAAGGTGATTCAAGGCAACTTTCAGAAAATTTTGTTTATATATGATAACGTGAAAATATAAATGTATGTAGTTTAATGTTTATTCGTTTGGAAAAATTTCTAAAATACCATTTCAACGAAAGTTTTTTTATTTAAACCTAAGAGAGTCAATTAGTCTAGTTAATTTTTTTTGGATTATTTTGATTGATTGTAGTATGTAGTTTTGTTTTTAGAACAAGTCTTTTCGTATGATAATGTTTAAATTTGTGATATTTTTAATACAGATGTTTGTTATTTATTTATATAATTAACATAACTATGTATTTTTTTACGACGGCACAGTAATGACTTCGATGATGAAATTTTGATTAAAATAGGATAGACAAGGATGCAACAAACAGCTTTGATTTTTTCAAAATTTATTTCCAGGGACTGGAAGGACTTGTTGCTTCCTGAAGGACATGTTGCAATCTTAATTAGTTGATGATGAAGATCAATCTATAAAATAATTAGTTAAATTAAAAGTTAATTCAATAATTAACTTCTTAGTTAAACAAAGAAGTTTTATATTAAATCTGAAAATTAAATATAAATACAAAGAAAATCAAAATTCTAAGTAATTTTATAGTTATACCACAGACAAAGGCTTTTATAGTTATACCACAGACCCGCTTAAAATATTTGGATACTTTGAAGGATAATTTGTTAATAAGTGTTGAGAAGGACACGGAATAAATTTTCGTTCCTTATATGACAATGCATTGAAGCATTCGTCAAAACTGATCAAGGTATGGCTATTGTACAATGTAAAGTCAATACTTCCTCATCCTCCCCAGTCACCAGATCTCAACCCGATTGATAATTTGTGCCATTATTTGGAGCGAAAGATCCGTGAACAGCAAGGTAATGGTAAGGAACAATTAAAAGGGTCGTTGTGAATGAATGGGCCAAAAATTCCACCGAAATAACCCGGAAGTTGGCTTTCTTATTGAAAAGAAAGCTGCAAAGTGTCATTGCATGAATAGGTTACAACACCAGACCTAACTTTTCTACCAAATTCCCTCATCTTCTTTGTGTGCATGGACAATTATTTGACATCGTTTAGGCGGTTTAAATAGTAAATCATATCAAACGTGAAAGTAAATTAATTTACTCGTATATCATGATTAATAATCATGATATAAATTAATTTACAAGAAAACTAAATTATTTGTGCATTCTATTAGTAACAAATACGACAACCTCCCTACTTGGTATCAAAACCGGAAATCTCCATTTTTTATCCTTAACTTACAACACTAATAATCAGCTTTGAGCCTAATCGATATGATATAATGAAAATATATAAAATTAGGTAAATGTTGAACATTAAATATTTTCTTCAATTTATTTCTAAATATCCAAAACAGTTCTCATCAAATATCTCAAAAATGAAAAAATGGGGATTGCCGCCATTGATTCTATACCATTGATTCTAAAAATTAAAACTGAATTTTTTGTTTGATTTGTAATTGTTTTTTTTATCAATGTTTTCTTAACCGAGTGCTGTACGGACAATTTTTTGATACAGTGTATGTAAATGCAATCAGAATCCGTCGCTCTAGATTGGCCGTCAAATTTAAAGGTCCATTATTACTCTAAAACCAAAAGTAAGAAAGTTACTCGTCGACGTCCCTTTGTAGAATTTCTCTACAAATTTTAATTTTGAGAGCCAATCTCATCATCAATTAAGCATAAATTCATAAAAATCGAAATAAAAAAATTATAAAACAGAAATATTAATTTTTTCAAGGTCACATATACGTCTAGATGTATGCACGTATAAGCAATGCTAAATGCATTTAAATTTTCTAAATATATACACATCAACAAAAATAAAAGGTAGATTCCAAAATAAAATACGTTGACTTCAAAAAATTTAAGCGAAATGATTTTTGTTACATCATATGAAAACAGTTACATAACGAATCATAATGAATGAAAAATCCCTACTATAAAAATGTATGTACACAAAAATGTATAATGTATGTCTGGTAAAAGCCTTGCGGTTCTCATTCAAGCCAGATATCATAAAACAAATGTACATTGACTTGCGTCAGTGTGTAAGTCAGTTTTATATAATAAATATTTTAATAGAAAATTTGAATATTTATTTCATATCGTGTTTGTATCGGCGACATAACACTAATACTAATATAATATAACTCAACAAAAATGGATTTTCAAAATACAATTACAAGACTACACCATTTGTTTTGGTTTTTGATGTACCTAAAAGTAAAGCGAGCAAATCCATTTGAAAACCAAATAATCCATTAAAATTGTAACGAAGCATACACACACAATGTCCTTAAATAGAATATGGAAATCATAAAATACTAAGATCGAGAAGAAAGTTGGTACATTTCTTCACACAAATTGAAGCTTTGATTTATATGTACGTATGAATAAATTAGTTTATTATCAATGTATTACAAATAATGAATTTACCATTTGTTGGGAAAATTGTTATTTTTTAAATAAACTTGTGGAAATGATTTTGTGATAGTCTAAATTAAATTAATGTCGTATTAAATACCTCGAAATTTATGGAAACGTTAAATGTACCAACAATTAACAAATATAAAATTGTTCTTGTATTTTAAAAAGAAATTTTTGAAATGGTTATATGCATGAAAACATTAGATAAAGTAGAACAAATATATTTCATTTATGTATGTACATATGTATAGAGTATATAAAAAAAACGATTTTGCTAACACAATTACGATTGCATTTTAACTGTGCGAAACTAGATAGAGAAAACATTATAAAGTAAACGATACAAACCTCTCGTTCTCGGGTGTTACTTCTGGCAACTGTTCGAAAATTGTAAGTAATATCATTCATATACATTTGAGTAGTATGAACTTTCCATATCTGTTTATATTTGTCTGTGGTTATACTAAATAAACATTATTTATCTATAAGGATTGCAACCGAAACTCTGGAACAGATAAATCTAAATTAATAATAACCAAGGCAGTGTGAGACCCCGGCGCATTAACGTGATGCAAAAACCAAGAGTTGTCTGCCCAAAATTCTGACCCAAACGATATTTGCGTGATGTCGCGTGATGTGCGTGATTTTATTGAATGAGAATTTGAGTCACAAATCCAAAAAGAATCCCAGTCGTAAAAGTTTTGACTGAATGCCTTTTTAGTTTTTTGATTGAACTACCTTCTGAAAAGGCATTTTAGTTACCTTCTTATTTTTAACCGAAGGTCCTTTCTTTTTTTGACTGGGGCTCCGGAGCCAACGTATAGGTCTAAGAAGGCATTTCAATCAAAAAACCAACTAAACAAAAGGTATTCCAATCGCAAAATTTGTGGCTTGTTCAAGAAGGTTTTTCAGTCCAAATACCCAAGGGACATTTCAGTCAAACTGTTTTCTAAGCGAAATACCGTTTTTTTTTACTGAAGTTCCTTTTTAAACGGAGTTTTAGTCATAATATTTGTATGGAATTCTCGGAGCCGCTTTCTGTGTTCTAGAATGTATATTTTTTTTTTAAAATTGGTTTTTATTATTAAAATTCACATGCACAGATTTGGTTTCATTTAGTTTGATTCTCCAATTTTTCATCCAGTTGCTGACTGTATTAATCGATCTTTGCAATTTATTTGTAGCTTCTACTATATTGTTCCCTACTGCCAAAATTTGTTTTGCTATGTAGGATTTCAGAGTTCGATAATATTGTTTGGGAAGGTACCGCTTTAGCTTGCACTCCAATCCTTTAAACCAAACTTGTTCAAATGCTTGCGTTACATCCAAGAAAACGCTTGAACATATTCCTGTTTTCGTTTCGTTTTTCGTTCTATTTCGATTTTTTTTTATAAAACAAATAACGGTATTCTTACGGGAATTGCTTTCTATAATATCTATGATTCTATGAACTTGGTCTACAGTCGAGTGGTTTTCTCTGAAACCAAGTTGGTGGGCAGGCATTAGATTTCCACCCACCAGTACGGGTTTCATTCTCTTCAGGAACACTTTTTTAAATATCTTCAATATGGTTGGGAGTATGGATATGTGTCGAATGACTTTTTATCGTTACAGTTTTTGTTTGGCTTTAAGGTCATGATTACCTCTGAATGGGAACATATCTTAGTCTAAACACAGGATTGAATGTAAGTAGAAGCTCGCGTATCGCATTATTTAGTAGTTCTTTAATAATTTGTCCTGTTATTAAGTCAAAGCCTCTCTTAGCTCATTTAGCGTTACAGTTTGTATTTCAAGTTCATCAGGAGAAAAGTCTCGTAAAAGGTCAGCTTTTTGTTTACTGCTTCGAGCCCATCTTCCATCATCATTTCTGATGGGTGCCTTCGAAATTGTTGGTCTCTTAAGTACTTTTATTACTTTCCATAAGGAGTATCCAGAGTATTTTTGGCCAGTAAGTGATGACGAATATGTACCTATTGTTTCATTCTTAATTGTTCTGATGGGAGATTTCAGTTTTTTATATATGTAAGTTATTAAGCACGGTTTTATTTTCTGTATTTCGATTTATTTACCAAGACTTTAGTGCTCTTTGTTTCTTTGCCACAAGCATCAAGTGGATAATTTTTACTACTGATGCTATTTACATATCTGAATGGAGTACTTTACCACGCGGCTTGTTGGATATTTTCTGTTAGTTTCTCTATTCCTCTTCGACGTGTAAGATGTTTCAGTTCACGAAAAACGTTCCAATTAATATTCTTATTAGATAGTCTTGCAGCGATTTCTTTTTAATTATTGTTTCAATGATCATTATAATAACAAGAGAGTAGTCCGAGGTAAGTTCTTCATTGTTTTAGATGCGAATATATCTATAAGATCCGGTGTTAGGTTTAAATCTGTTGGCCAGTAAGTTGGTAAGCCACTAGAATGAATATGATGTTTCAATGAAGTTGCATTTAAATATTTTTCCTGCCTCGAGCAGCTCTCTTTCATTATAAGTCCAGTTTTTGGACCTTTCAAAGATTTTTCTTTTAATTTTTTTCAAAGAAATTCAAAAATCTTAAACCGTTTCAAATTGGTATTTTGATTTCTAATAATTCATTAAAACAACTATACGGTTATTTAATATCGCGTTACAATTTATCGTATATTTTGACTTATAATTTAATCAGGATGTACTTATTAGAAATTTTTTTTTAGTAAAATTAGAACAAAAGGTGGATTAAATGATCATCCAACACCGTTAGATTTTAAGTATAGGTTACGATCTTATCTATTATCACGGAACGAAATCGACTTCCAACGAAAAGCTAATACCAAACATGATGGCAGCTCTAATTTAATTACAAATAATTTAATTTCGACGAAGTCTAAACAAAATAAATTTAATCAAAAAGTGTTCAAAAACATCGTGTTACAAAGATTAAAATTAACCGCAGCCAATTTAGATGAAATTAATTAGTTCAAATTCATTCTTCTTTAAACTAAATTAATTAATATACATTAATGAGCAAAACACAATATATTACATATTACAAAAATTAACATTTCATGAAATCGCATATGGAGACATTCCCAATTCTAAGCTAAAAATTCTAAAAGAATGTTTAAAAATTTAAAACTACTAAGCTACGATTTAAATTCACAGCGCTTGTTTCATTAGTTACCGTTATCATGTAGATATTTAATTAATTATTTACATACTGCAAATAAATTTAAAAATAAAAAGTTAAAAATATATATTTAACCATAAAATTAAACTTAAACTAATCAGCAACTTCCTACAGATCTAGAAAAGAGGAAATTAATAATGTTGAAGTTAATTATTTATAAAATTTTATAATATAATTTAAAAAATGATTATTTTACGACGCAAAAAAAGTCTAGAATACCAATAGTTTAGTTAAGTACCACATGTATATAGGATATTAACAAATAAAGCTCAAAAAGAATTTCCCAGGTATCTCTGAAAACTAAATTAAATTAATAATTCACCATTATACCATATCTTTACTACTTAATTAATACAATTTAACTTATAAATTAGCTAGTGATAAATAAAATAAAATTGTTATCACAAGACAATACAATTTCTACGCTACATAACAGCTGGATGCTTGGAGTTTCTGGATGCTGCGCGAGAATTCACCAACATTTCTGTAGCTCGAAGACGATCTAACAATTATATATAATTAACTATAATTTATATCAGCTGCATATTCTAATGATTTGCTTCACATTAAGTAGTCATTTTCGCAACTTAAAATTAATGTTAAGCTCAAACTACTTTTATAGTTGAAGTAATTCCGTAAATTTTCCATAACCACACTACCCCTCATCCTTAGTAAATTAATTGATAATACCTACAATTCAACAATTCCTTCCATTTATTTGTACTCACAAACACAACCCTTAAAGATATAAACTATAAAACCGTCAAAACTATAAAACCGTCAAAACTCAGAAAAGTACCACTTAACAGTTAAAATTACTATTATTCAATGTTCGATGTATCTTTATAGTACACACACAAAAAATTATGTTTGGCCATCGAAATAAAAATGTTGAGAGACAACTATTAGAAACAAAAATTAATAAATTACCAACAAATTTAATATTTGGGCCAAATTAACCATCTGTTACGATGAAAAGTTAAATTATAAATTAAAAAATTAAAATTAATTTTAAAATATTCTGGAAAATAGAGATTTATTTTAAAAGTGCTTGATCAACCTCAAAAAGATCAAATATTAGACAATTTGTATCGATTAAATTTGAAGGTTTGTTTTGTTATTTTTTTATTTTGGTATACTTAAAATATAGATATTTCTTCCAAAATATGATATTTGTTTCCAATTTATTAATTTTGATGATAAATATTTGTTGCCTAAGTATTTAATTATGTTTTTCAAAAATATTTTTTTGTATTCTCATAAAATTATTCCAAAATATTATTTGTGTGTCGTGTATATTTGGTGCCAATTCATTATTTTTGATGTTAATGTTTGTCGCTAAAAAATTTTTCAAAGAACTACAGACAAAATGTATGATTTTCCTTTCAAATAAAAAATCTATTTGGAAATTTTTTACTTTAAAGATATACTACTTATACATTATACAAAATATATTATAAGAGTATGTTATCACGAAGAGGATCATTACGTCATTCGCAATAAATTGTTTTAATGAATTTGAGTATTTCTCGTACTTTCAATAATTACATATATTAATTTATGAGCAGTAATATTACTCATCTAATCAGATTAGTTTTTCAATTATTAACATTTTTGCTGAGTTTCTTAATAATCTTATTTTATTACTTACACGTCTGCTGCTTAAGATCAAATTACCTAAATACTTATAGCACGTGTTACAATATTTTTTGTTTCAACGCTGCGTAACACAAGCATTCTTTTGTGCAGTTGTGGATTTTATGGTTAGAGTTGATACAAGAAACCATAATTGTTGTTTTGTAGGATTATGTTACATTCAAATTTATTAACCCATTTTTAAACTGAGGCAGAAGCATATAGTGATTCCATTTCAATTGCAATATATTTCAAGGTAAACTACTCACACTATACATTCACCTTATTGTGAATAATAAAAATGGACCGCAAACGCACGGAATTAAATTACGTCATTAAGTAATTGGCTAACCAATTGTTTATTTTATATTTTGAAGTAAAATAAATCTCTTAAATTTACTTCCGGTTTTAATCTCAAATTACAATTTATTTATTGTATAAATAAATGTATACATATTGTATTTTATTATCCTGTAATTTTATATTTCATTTAATTGCAATTATCTCACACTAAAAATGTATAATACAGATGTGATATAAACACAATTCATAAGAAACTAAAACATAAGTATAATCCGACACTGTAGCAAAAAAAAAAAAATATTGTATGTCTTAAATTCCATTATCTTTCTAAGAATATTGGGCGAATTTACTGTAAACATGCACGGTTCTTATGAAAGAAAATATGCAAGAAATCACATATACATAAAAACATAAAAACCCGCCAAATTAGTTTTACTCAAAAAGACAAAAAAATTAAAAATTATGTATAATAAAAAAAATAAAAATTATATACATATGTATAATAAAATCAAACCAGACTAAAATTCACATTTACAATTTCAGAGTGGTCGCCGCCAAAAATGTTTAAAAAGGTATATTTCGCGTTTTTCTTTTTAACTGTGTGAAAAGAAAAATATCGTTCGATAGATGATCGTTCGATTATTTTAATGCTGTTGTTAAGCTTATAGTTTGTTCTTTTTTTTACTGTGTGAAAAGAAAAATATCATTCGATAGATAGATGATCGTTCGATTATTTTAATGCTATTGTTAAGCTTATAGTTTGTGTAAAATCATGACGATGTTTTCAATGTAAAACATTTTTAACGCATATTCTTATGATTTGGGTTTAGAAGCAACTAGAATCTGAAGAAGCTTATTTGTTTTTTTTAAAAAAAAAGGTCGTTGAACGATAATATATTTATGTTTATTATTTTTTTTTTTACGTTATTATGATTAATAAGCCCTACTGTTATAGTATATAACGGTATTAGGCCGATATATTAAGCGTATAACAGTTGAGGATAATTGTTTGACAAACGAGGCGAAGCCGAGGCTGATAAATATTATCCGGAACTGTTATCTTTTTTATCGGCGGTATGTTGTTCACTATTTTTCGTCTACCCAAAAACTGGTTAATGTTAATTAAAAAAATCAATAATACGAATTCGAGAAACTAATCAGACAGTCTTAATTTCTTACCATAGTACCGGTTTGTTTATAAACAAAAAATATTAAACAACGTACATGGTTGTTATTAGTGTGTAACGGCCTGGCTGTTATCGATGGCATAACAACCATGGAAAACCATGCCTGCAGCTGTATTCTGAAAAAAGTATAAAAAACGTGATGGGTAACGCGATATTCCTTAACGTGAACGTTTCTTTTTTGTCAAATTCCTATTCCGATGAAAAAAAACGTTCACGAACATTGAAAAAACATAGAAAACTGGAAAACAGAAAAAATGTTCTGAAAACAGAAAAAATGTTCTGTCAAATTACTTATGCCATATGAAAACAATTTTAATAGTATACAAGTCTATTTGTAAATATAACAGAAATAAAATGTATCTTTAAGCAAACCAACGGCGAACACAAAAGCTTATTGATTTTAAATTACACAATATATGAGCTGTTATTTTTGAAAGTGGTATAAGTCCATATTTTGTGAAACGAGATAATGAAAGAATAGAGAAACAATAAATGCAAAAATATACGGGATTTTGAATTTTCTTATTTTTTGCAAAAGTATTAGAGATGCATTTGTTTTTATTTTGGCTATAAATTTCTTACCGTTAGAAAGATTACACTGTCATTTGTCTATTGTTATCATTAACTAATTTTTTTGAAAAATGGACTTATACCACTTTCAAAAATAACAGCTCATATAGTGATGTAGGTTAATAACAATGTATTACAGTAATAAGAACAAGGCCGGATTGGCCAAACCGTGCTTGGATTTGCTGTACATTTTCTATACGAAATCTACTAGAAAAACTAAAATAAATTTTTTGGTAATAAGTAAGACAATATTATTATTCATTTACTTAGTTCAATTCATCGGAATACTTCCTCTATCCCGCTGTTTGCTTGTAGTTGTTGTTTGTCGCTTTTTCTCTTGTCTGTCCATTAAATTACTGCCAATTTAATTATTAAATTCTAAAACTTTACGGCAACCAAATTATTTTCGTTTTAATAATACAAAATATATAATTTTTTGCTAAATTACTTACTTCTTGTCATATAAATGAAAAAACGTTTCAAAAACCCAACCAAAAAAACGTGGGTTTTTTTAACGTCGGGAACGTGAACGTTTTTCATCGGTCAAAATAGGAAATAACGTTAATTTTGCGATTCACGTTTTTAACTGTCATAAAAAACGTAAATCACAAAGTTACGTTTTTTCAGAGTACAGCTGCTGGTATGACGAAAAAAAATTTTCAACTCTTGTTTTGACTCTTCTTTTTTTCTAAATAATAGTAAAATTTCATTGGGCACTAAATTTAAAAAAACTTTGACTTTTAAAGACCGAAATCTCTACGAGACCTTTCGAACCGTACACCATAACGTGTTGGTGAATTCGTTGTAAGTGCTCAAGCTCAACGAACGATGTTACACAACCGTTTTTTATGTTTGTCGAAGCATGTTGTAATTATATTTTTGGTTAGCTGTGAGAATCAAAGTCGGCCCCGCAGCATTTTAAGAAACTACCTTAACCACATCTCTATATTCGACGACTAAACAAGAGTCAACATTAAAATGTTGATCAGCTGATTTGATTCAAAAGTATTTTCCATTTTAGATGTAGATGATATCATATCAAAATAATTCGTAATGAGTGGGTGTGCCTTCGTAACAACATTTTTATAAAAAATGAGAAAACTACTAAATGTATCTCGTGAACATTTGACCGTAATAAATAAAACCAAATAACAATTACACCCCTTATTTGCCACAAAAAGTATCTCTTACCCCAACTTTTATATCTAATGGCTTTAATGTGTATATTTTTGTTCATACTTTAAGATAATTAAAATAAATGACTTGGTTATTTAGTTAATACAAATGACGATCCAGTACCTAAACAATGAAATTATTGACATTTTATAACAGCAAACGTTAAGTACATAGTCAATATGTTTCGACTTTACCAACTCATTTTTATTTTATAATAAAAAATAAAACAATTAAAAATGTATTTATACAATCTACTTACAACTAAAGAAAGCTAAATTCATGTTAGAGCTCTGTCTCTGCGATGGTTTTGTCTAGAGAACTACCACACAAAGGATACAGAAAGCAACAAAAAAAAATCATGGAAGTATTCATTTAAACCTAGAACGACAAGAAAAATATAACTGAATAAAAATGAACATATTTCGTTATTCCGAAGAAGTTGAAAGGGGCAAAGAATAGTAGTAATGGTAAAGAGTTGAGAGCGAATAACAGGTAACTTATAAAGAGGTAGTTTTTTTTGAGTTTTTTAAATTGAACCATTGTTCATTTAAATTTTAGAACAAGATACATATGTACAAAATATAAACAAAATATATTTATTAGAAAAACATGAATTGTAATGTATCTTTAACTTAAGTTTTAAGATGACAAAAAATAGTATGTGTTAAAATAACTAATTGAAAGGAGAATAGTGACGAAGTTAAATTGAAGCAGAGTCAGTATCAGAGTAAGATAGACGTAAGATCTTACTATTTATCAAAGAGTTTAAGATACAATAGACTAGAAATAAACAAACTACGCACAACCACTCTTTACCAACAATAAAAAATATGTAAATGGTTTGTTTACATAAAAGAAAGAAAAGTTGGTTTCTCCTCTTTAGTTTAAACTCTTTGCTGTTTATCGACATTTATTTATTATCAGATTTTAATAATTGATTTTCAAACCATTTATTTATCAATTATTCTTCTCGATAACGTAGAAATCAAAATTCAGTTTTGTAAGACTTTTTATTTAAGAAAAACAAAATTAAAAAAAACGTCCATATGATTTGTATGAAAAGCCCATTTTTTTTGTCTTACTTCCCCCTTATATTAAGTTCGAATTTGATGCTGATGGCTTGTATTCTAGGTGCTTTGCTTTAATCAACTTGTTTGTTTTTTATTTTTAACATTTCTATATTATCTTATGGGTCGTAGAACTGCACGTTTCAGTGTAGCATATTTCAGTAAGGCATAAGGTATCCTTCGGCTTAAGGTACAATGCGGTATATTCTGTTTATTTTATTTTATTAAGTGAAGGAAAATTTTATGATGGTAAAAAAAAATCCGGGAACAAATTAACTTTTCCGGAAAAATTTTTTACAGAAGCAAAAATAACTTTTCGTAACTGCCATTTTTTAAAAATGTTTTTCTCGATATAATTTGTATGCCTTATGGCATACTAAAATTTGCCGCAGTGAAACTGGTTATAGTGCCTTGGCGCGTAAGCGTTCTAATCGACCATATATGTACATCTGTTGGTGGAATTGTAAAACTTATTGATTTGATATTTACCGTTTCCGGAGATAACAAAAGGGGGTTTTAAAATGGTATTTTTATAAATAAATTTGTTAATTTGCTACGCTACATTTTAAAGGGGTTCACTTGGATGTATTTCAAGATCCACTATAAATTTTAGGCGGATTTCATAATCCAATCCTTTATAATTTTTCGATGTTCAACAGTATTGCAGAAACTTCGTTATCTATATATTGTCACTACAAAAAATATTCAAAATCAACTAGCTTTTATTTCGCAATTAAAAGGTGATAATGGTTATATCCGGTTTCACATAATTTTTATGAGAACTAAATTATGTTGATAATTATTTTATAAGTTGAGGTGTTTCAAATAACTAAAATTCGTAGATTTTGCATTTTGTTTATACATAATTAAACCCGTTTTTTTTTCATTCATAAAAAATGATATTAAACATTTTTAAAGTTGTAATTTTTCAACACGAACTAATAATCTTTATAAAACGGAATTATTTAATATTTGTATTAGTTTGTCGTTTCTTAAATATCTATACATATAAATAATATTCTATAGTGTCTGTTTGTTTTTTTGAGATAAATACCTCTTTTTAAGTTTCTTACTTTATTTAAAGGATGCCGAAACTACCATAAACTACCTTTTTTAAAATTTTTGTCTACCTGTCTGTCTGCTAATTAGCGTCCGGCTTTTATGCCAAAATTGCTGAACCGATTTTAACGAAATCCCGATATGTTATAGATGACATCCATAGCAATCTACACTTCAATTCATCTCTCTATCTTGATCGGGTTTTAAGTTAAGTATATGTTTATTTCTCTTCCTTAAAGGTATATAAGTATAAAGAGCATCGTCCATAGGTCCTTCACAGTTATTTCAAGGTCATTAAAATTATTTAATTGTTTGCTCTCATCATTCCGATAAAACAGGCAAAGAATAAAACAAATTAAAACGAACTACCGCTACTATTGCGGCGTAATCCAAATAGTAAATCTATAAACCAAACCCATTCTTTAAACCCAAGAAATATTATACATCTTTAAATAAAAAAGTTGGTAGTATTTTTTTTTGCGATTTTTCGTCCACAGAGCCAAGCCCAACAGGTCAAATTTGCATAGACAGACATTGTTAACTATAATATACTGCATGTAAATATACAGCTGTCGACCATTTCTCGGGTAAATCTAAAACTGTAAAAGGCGACTTTAACGGTAAGTATGTTTAAATACTAATTTTTTACGGATGATGGACCATAAAAAAATGAATCCAAATCATTTGCAAGTGGCGTAAATAACATTTAACAATTTTTAGTTTTAATCGCCAGAAAAAATGTCCAGTTTAAATTAATTCTTGGTTTAAAAAATAGTTAATCAGCATAATGGACCACAATTTTAAGCAGCTACTCCATGTACTATCGGATCCCTAGTTCAAATATCTAGTAGTAGGTATTAACGGTCAATGAACGATTTCAGATGAAATCTCAATTGGTACATAAAGTTTCCAGACGAATTTATTTCCCTGGATAGGGGGTATTTATTGGGCTCGATGGACGGAGTAGTAGGTCAGCTATTACATGTATATCAGAAAGTGAATTCAAATCTCTGGCAAGGGGTGCAAAGGCCCATTTATCAGTTTCAGCTAAAATCTCAATTGTTAGAAAAAGTTTCCAGACTAATTTATTCCCCTGGATAGGGGATAGTTTTTGGGCTCGATGGATGAAGTAGTAGGCCAACTATTACATGTACTATCGGAAAGTCAATTCAAATCTCTTGCAAGAGGTGCTAAAGCCCATTTATCAGTTTCAGCTAAAATCTCAATTGGTATAAAAGGTTTACACGCTAATTTATTCCCCTGCATAGGGGAGAGTTTTTGAGCTCGATGGATGTAGTAGTAGGCCAACTACTACATGTACTATCGGAAAGTGAATTCAAATCTCTGGCAAGTGGTGATAATCCCGATTTATCAGTTTCAGCTAAAATCTCAATTGGTATATAAAGTTTCCAGGATAATTTATTCACCTGAATAGGGACAGTTTTTGGGCTCGATTGATGGAGTAGTAGGTCAGCTACTACATATACTATCGCAAAGTGAATTCAAACCTCTGGCAAAGGGTGCTAAGGCCCATTTATCAGTTTCAACTAAAATCTCAATTGGTATATAAAGTTTCAAGGCCAACTTATTCCCCTGGATAGAGGGAAGTTTTTAGGCTCGATTTATGGAGTAGAAGGTCAGCTACTACATGTACTATCGGAAAGTAAATTCAAATCTCTGGCAAGAGGTGCTAAAGCCCATTTACCAGTTTCAGCTAAAACCTCAATTTGTATATAAAGTTTCCAGGATAATTGATTCCCCTGGATAGGGGGGAATTTTTGGACTTGATTGATATAGTAGTAGGTCAACTACTACATGCACTATCCGAAAGTGAATTCAAATCTCTGGCAAGAGGTGCTACGGCCCATTTATCAGTTTCAGCTAAAATCTCAATTGGTATTAAAAGTTTTCAGGCTAATTTATTCCCATGAATAGGAGGGAGTTTTTGGGCTCGATTGATGGAGTAGTAGGCCAAGTACAACATGTACTATCGGAAGTGAATTCAAATCTCTGGCAAGGGGTGCTAAGACCGATTTATCAGTTTCAGCTAAAATCTCAATATCTAATGTTTCCAAACTAACTTATTCCTTATGGTATATAAAGTTTCCAGGGTAATTTATTCCCCTGGATAGGGGGTAGTTTTTGGGCTCGATGGATAGAGTAGTAGGACAACTAATACATGTACTATCGGAAAGTGAATTCAAATCTCTGGTTAATGGCGTTAAGGCCCATTTATCAGTTTCAGGTGAAATATCAATTGGTATAAAAAGTTTCCGGGATAATTTATTCACGTGAATAAAGGGCAGTTTTTGGGTTCGATTGATAGAGTAGTAGGTCAGCTACTACATGTACTATCGGTAAGTGATTTCAAATCTCTGGCAAGTGGTGCTAAGGCCCATTTATCAGTTTCAGCTAAAACCTCAATTGGTATATAAAGTTTCCAGGATAATTTATTCCCCTGGATAAGGGGCAGTTTTTGGGCTCGATGGATGTAGTATTAGGCCAAATACTACTTGTACTATCGGAAAGTGAATTCAAATCTCTGGCAAGAGGTGCTAAGGCCCGCCCATTTATCAGTTTCATCTAAAATCTCAATTGGTATATAAAGTTTGCAGGTTAATTTATTCTCCTGGATAGGGGGCAGTTTTTAGGCTCGATTGATGGAGTAGTAGGTCAGCTACTACATGTACTATCGGAAAGTGAATTCAAATCTCTGGCAAGGGGTGCTAAGGTCCATTTATCAGTTTCAGCTAAAATCTCAATTGGTATATAAAATTTCCAGAATAATTTATTCCCCTAGATAGGAGACAGTTTTTAGGCTCGATTGATGAAGTAGTAGGTCAACTACTACATGCACTATCGGAAAGTGAATTCAAATCTCTGGCAAGGGGTGCTAAGGCCCATTATCAATTTCAGCTATAATCTCAATTGGTATATAAAGTTTCCAGGATAATTTATTTCCCTGGAAAGGGGGTAGTTTTTGGGCTCGATGGATGGAGTAGTAGGCCAACTACTACATGTACTATCGCAAAGTGAATTCAAATCTCTGGCAAGGGGTGCTAGGCCCATTTATCAGTTTCAGCTAAAATCTCAATTGGTATATAAAGTTTCCAGGATAATTTATTCTCCTGGATAGGGGGCGGTTTTTGAGCTCGATGGATGTAGTAGTAGGCCAACTACTACATGTACTGATAAATGGGCTTTAGCACCTCTTGCCAGAGATTTGAATTCACTTCCGGATAGTACATGTAGTAGTTGGCTTACTACTCCATCAATCGAACCTAAAAACTGCCCCCTATCCAGCGGAATGCATTAGCCTGGAAACTTTATAGACCAGTACCTTAGCGCCGCTTGCAATTGATTTGAATTCACTTTCTGATAGTACATATAGTAGCTGACCTACTACTCCGTCCATCGAGTCCAAGAAATACCCCCTATCCAGGGGAATAAATTCGTCTGGAAACTTTAGGTACCAATTGAGATTTCATCTGATATCGTACATTGACCGTTAACACAAACTTCTAGATATTTGAACTAGGGATCCGACAGTACATGGAGTAACTGCTTAAAATTTTTATCCATTACCCCGATTAACTATTTATTAAACCAGGAATTAATTTAAACTGGATATTTTTTCTGGCGATTAAGACTAAAAATTGTTAAATGTCATTTACGCCACTTGCCAGTGATTTGTATTCATTTTCTGATGGTCCATATATTATTTTGACTAAATTCCACTAATATTGCCTTTTAATGGTTTTATTTTCCCAGGAAATCGCTTTTATTCGAAAGATTTTGTAATGAAATTACATTTTGAATGCGGTATATTTGAATTGTAATTGGAACCAAATAATAAATACGTTGAACTAAAACTATTTAATATTTTTGTGGTTTGTAACTTTGGTTTCTAGTTTTAGAACTTCGATGTTTGATTGAAAAAGCTTAACCGGTAGCAGAAAAGTATAGATCGTGTTTTAGTACATCAGCTTTACAAACATTTTCGCAAGAGGCACTAGTCCGTGTACAAAATTGTTTGATTACATTTTTTTATATGAAATACCAGTCCAATAAAATTGCAAAATTGTTAATTAAAATTATCTTGAAAAAACGCTGAAGGTTATATTAAAAATCTGAAATAACATTTAACATATTTTGTTTAAATTAAATAATCCGCTGACCCTTTATAATAAAAGAAAATTGCAAATAAAATGAGGTCATTTTTCGTTTTTTATGAGGTTATGTCTGTTGTTTTTGAAATTTATTAGCAAACAAAATATGAGATTTGAGCAAAATTTTGTATTTAAAACAGAAAATAAAGAGAAAATATAAATTTAATAATAAGTTTAGTTAAATTTAATAATAAGTTTAGTTAATAAAGCTATAAAGGTGTTAAAATTAGCTGTTTCATTTCATCGTTTTCCTGGATATTAAAGGGTTATGGATTATTCCCTTTTCAAAATAAACGACACCAATCTATTATAAATTATTATTATTACTTTAAACTTCATATCGTGGCATTTGTTTTTAGCAAAACTTCATATAAAAAAAACTAAATAAACGTTTTTGTACACTGACTAGCGGATATAAACGAACTGGCGAATATAATTACTTAAATAAATTTAATTAAATTAGTTTAAAATTCCGTTACTGCTGTGCTTAAAAACTTTTTTTATTATAGATATTATAATATTTTTATCCACTTTTGATATATAATAGCCCGATAACTATGCTGATTTCAAATAAAGAAAATGTAAAATAACCCATTGTTATTGTATAACCCACGTGCTAGCGGCAACGTGAGTTATATTTTGTATAACAAAATTTTGAGTAGTCATTGGAAAATTATTCATAGCCAAATTGAATGAAAAACTATATTTCTATATTTTAAAAAGTAGTTAAATTAAAGTACACCATGACAATTTAAAGAATGGTCACTATGATAAAATGTATTTCAAAATACAATGCTCCACTGTGAAAACACAAAATGGAACTATTTCTTATTAATTTACGAAATTTATTTCAACAAAAGTGGATAAAACGTTGTATGCCACTCGTGAGCAAAGAGATATTATCCACTCGGGATAATGTCCCACTCGGCTATCGCCTCGTGGGACAAACTTATCCCTCATGGATAATATCTCGTTTTGCTCACTAGTACCATAAATAACTATTATTATTTAATTGAGAATAAACAATTCAGTTTATTACACCGTTGTATAGTAATATCAAATACTAAATTTTGTTATCTTAAATTAAATTAGTTTTACGTATTGCATTAATAATAATTTATTTGAACTAAAATTATATTGCATTGATTTTATTCGGTTTTTTAAATCGAAATTTAGTAAAATTATATTATACCGGATTCTTAACAGTGTACAATACGCACCAACACTTGAAAAATTAGTTAAAATCCAATATGATTTGTTTTTTCCAATATGATTTGTATACGTATTACTGTGGAAAAATGTGTGGAATACTTCACATTCATAATTTTTTCTATTTTTCGTTTACTCAATTCGTACAACAATCGAAAAAAACGGTATTTTCTGCCGTTTACCATACTTTTGTGAAAGGTAAATGCATTTACCGAATTTAGTGTATTTACGCTGACTATTGGTTCGCAGCTAACAATAATTTTTATGGATAAAGAAAAATTTCAAGTTTCTTTGAGCACTTTAAGAAATGGTACTACAACATCGTATGCCCGGCAACTGAAAATGTTAAATTCTGCTTTCAGTAAGAGAAATGAAATAGATAGTTATTTGAATGATATTGGTACAATGACGAGGAATTTAAAATTTTGTTTTTTGTATTTTCTTAAAATGAGCTAATGAACCAGTTGGGGTACAATTGTGCTTCCGGCAAAATTAAATTTCTACCTATATATATATATATATATGTATATATATATATATATATATATATATATATATATATATATATATATATATATCCTTCTTTTAGCGAACATTGAAATAACTGCATTGTTTACTTTTTTCATGTTTTGTTGCTATTGTACGAGAGTCGTCTTAATGCCCGCGTCTAGATACAACTGAATTTTGATCATTTACCTGAATACTTCTGATTTGATCAGATTTTCATGTTGAATTCCATGAATGGTATTTACAATAAGATAACGCACCTTGCGACAAGGCAAAATTGGCTATTAAATGGTTCCAAGATCAAAAAGCTTCTAGACTGGCTTCCAACCTCACCCGATATCAACCCAATTGAAAATTTGTGGTCGGTAATGGATCGAAAGCTTCCAGAGTACTAAATCACAACCACAGACCAATTGAAAGATGCGCTATTAAAGACAATTGGTCCAAAATAATGATTGATGAGTGCAAAAAATTGATATTTCCAAAAGAATAAAACAAGCTCTTGGAGGGAATATTTAATCGTATTGATGAATAAAATGAACAACAACAACAATACATACACACGGCCCGCCGACGATAATGAATGATGATGATTATGACCAGCCATAAACGATATTTCCAGATGATTACGGGTCATAAACAGAATACACAAGAATGAAAATGATTTATGACACACAATAAAGGAAATTTTCGGGTGCAGTATTGAACTGGTATATAAATACGACCCATGGCAAACAGAGAACAGTTTTTGGTTTACTTTAAATCATGTAACAAGTGGAATAAATCTGTTGTCATAGTCCTCACCAGTGGCAAGCGGACAGATTTAAAGAAGTAAAGAATTAATAGCGATTATTAAAGTGTATAGTAAAGCGAAATAAAGTCGAGTTAAGTGACGTTAAAGTACATAGTGTTTTTAATTGCAAAATCCGGACGAACTCAGAAGCCCAGTTCGTAACAAATTGATGTCAGAAGTAGGATTTTACAATCCGAAAAACCTAGGTGTGAAGACGTAAGAATACACAGCGTTTTTAATAGCAAAATGGAGCGAGAAGTGTGATTTTGCAATCCGAAAAACCCAGGTGGGAAAGAGGAATTGAAAGAGGCTCTCGCTGCAAGGGGGCCACAGTTTCTGGAACAAAAATCAGAATGACAATTGCGGCTCGAAACATTGATGCAGGTGGAGGAAACGCGCAGGGAACAAAAGGCGTCAGCTTCAGAAGATCAAAACCCCTCAACATCAAGGGCGATCGGACTATTGGATCTAGCTACGCTAATATTAGAGCTACAGGAGAAGATGTTATCGCAGTTCAAATCCTAAGAGGGGAAGATGTCGCAACTATCTTCCCTACAGCCGTCTCTACAATTGCAGACAGAAGAGTTCCAACAATCAATCGAAGGAGTACAATCGGAAGTTACCGCGCTCGAGGACGATGTCGACAAGTATTTGGAACAGCTTCAAGATACAGTTGAGACCAATGTCCTCTTATGCAGCATGGAGAGGGTGGCGTGCACTCGAGCTCAGCAGATAACCCACTGGAAAGACAGCCACATAAAACCATAAGTATGCCATGAACAGTTATCCAGTTGGTTAACTTTGACGTTAAGGGATAAAGCAGCACATACCAATCAGAGTGCGGCGGAATCACAGAAGAACTACGAGCAGCTGATGAACGCGTCGGAGGTACGATACAGAGACTCCCATATGCAGGAGCTTCACAAGATACAACTATAAAACCACAGGCAAGCCAAAGGTGAAAGACAACAACTTGAAACAGAAATCACACGACTTGCCACGCTAGCATAAGGTATAGCTCCAGCAAAAATTGTAAACAGTTTGGCTGTGGATACATTTATCAATCCGGCACGAGATGATACGACAACGGCTAAAGCTCTTACAGCCGCATTGTTGGAAGCTGCAGACGTGAGTCAAATGACTAGGATCAAGGAGTCCTTGAAAGAATTTAAGGAGGAAGATTCGAGGACCACAGCAGCAGTATCGTCGGGACGAAGGTACTACAGATACAAGAAACGACGACACTCTGCTGATTGAAAAGGAGTTATTTACTATGAGCTTCTGAAACCTGGTGAAACTGTTACAGCTGAACTTTACCAATTGAGTGATTTTGCCGCTGTATTCACCTATTTCATTTAAGTCAGTCAGTCTAATGTTAGTATCAATTACGACTTGAGATATACGCAGCCCATTCGACTTGAAGAATTTACAACAACAAATTTCGAAAATTCTTTTATAATATTGGCGCCTAAAATACTCAATAGCATGCCTGATGAATTAAAAAACTCACGTAAATTAAATACGTTTAAGTCAGGTTTAAAATCATTTTTATTTGAAGCTTTAGCTGTGGATGATTTGTTGCTTTTTAGTATTTATGTAATTATTGTAAATATGTTATGTTAGTATTAATGTAAATATTGTAAATATATACATATGTAACAAATTTTTCAATCGCCACTGGATCTTTGGATTCACAGATTGATTGATTGATTGATTGTGAGTGTACGGCCAAGCATTATAGCAAGTCTCCCGGACTCCCGGGCACACACCGTACACCCGTTTACACATAACAACCCGAAGGATAGGATAGGATTATTAGTTGGGACAGACTCGACCCGGTTACAGATACCAATGCGATCGATAGTTAGTAAATTAACGGCACAAAAGACAACACAATCTAACTACATTTTTAGATGATCATCTCTCTGGAATCCAGGGCCGGATACTCAGCACTCCCTAAACCTAAATGAAAAATTATTAATGTTGGAATTTCCCCTGTTCGTCTTTCATTAATTTACCTGATAAAATAATTAAGAAAATCTAAATTACTAAGCTAAAATTATAATTATAATTACAGTAGAATTCGCTTATAGCGAACACTCAAGGGACATAATTTTGTTCACTACAGCCGGCTGTTCATTTTAATCAAATATTCGTTTACGTTTATAAACGTAGTTGTTTGTTTGTAGTGTATAAGAAAAAATAAGTGTTCGTGCAAATTCAAGGCACACAACTATATGACAAAACTATATGATCATTATAAGCGTTTGTTCGTTATATACATGGTTTGGTATAAACGGATTCTACTGTATTATAAAAAACATCATTACCTATAACAAATTAAAGATAAAATTAAATAAAATAAAGTTAAAAATTTAACTTTTATGATTGATTATGAGTGTACGACCAGGCATTATAGCAGGATCTCCCGACTCCCGGGCCCATGCCGTACACCCGTACACATATAACAAAACCGAAGGATTGGATAGGATTATTAGTTGGGACGGACTCGACTCGGTTACAGACACCAATGCGATCGATAGTTAGTAAATTATTAGTACAATATATAATATAAGGTTAGCACAAGACAGCAAAATCTAACTACATTATTAGATGATTATTTCTCTGGAATCCAGGGCCGGATACTCAGGACTAAAACAGGGCTTAAAAAATTGTTAATTATTAATGTTGTAATTTCATCCTTGTCCGTCTTTCATTAATTTACCTGATAAAATAATTAATAAAAATTTAAAATAACAGTGCTTATTTCATTATTAATGGTCCTTTTATATCCAATTACAAATTATTACTTACTGCAACAAGAATTAACATAAACATTAAACCGTTTAGACATAAAATTTTACTTAAAACTAATCATCAATTTACTATAGATCCAGAAAAGAAAATATATATTGTAATTATGAATTCAATTATTTTATAAAATTTATATAAAATGATTTAAATGATAATATTACAGCACCACAATACCTAGATTTATTAATAATTCAATAATTCAATTAGGTACTATAAGTATATTGAGAATCAACAAATAAAATAACATACAAATTCCCAGACAACTCTGAAAACTAAATTTAATTAATAAACATCATAATAACAAATGTTATTACTTAAATTAATAATTATTATAACAGGATTTTCAGTACTCCCGAGCACACATCGTACACCCATTTATCCATCCCCAGCCGAAGGATAAGAGTAAATTGTTAGTAATTATATAGTATATAGTAAAAATAGTTAGCACAGGACAACACAATTTCTAAACTACAGCTTATTCACTACTTGTTAGTCCTGGAGGGTTGATTCAAACTAAAATTTAAATTTGAAGTTCGGGATTAATTTTGATCCCTATAATAATGATTAATTCTAGAACTATGTATGTTTATTCTGAAAATTGGGTCATTTATTAGTAAATTAAAAAAGAGATCCCTTTAAGTATTTTAAAACTAAATTAATTAAAATATATTAATGGACAAAACAGAATATATTACACATTACAAAAACTAACATTTTATTGATTGATTGATTGAGAGTGTACGGCCAAGCATTATAGCAGGATCTCCCGGACTCCCGGTCACACAACGTACACCCATATACATATAACAAAACCGAAGGATTGGATAGGATTATTAGTTGGGCCAGACTCGACCCGATTACAGACACCAATGTGATCGATAGTTAGTAAATTATTAGTACAATATATAATAAATAGGTTAGCACAAGGCAGCACAATCTAACTACATTATTAGATGATCATTTCTCTGGAATCCAGGGCCGGATACTCAAGACTCCCTAAATTTAAATCAGGACTTAAAAAATTATTAATGTTGTAATTTCTCCCGTCCGCTTTTCATTAATTTACCTGATAAAATATTTAAGAAAAATTTAAAATTCCTAAGCTAAGATTACAAAAACAGTGCTTATTTCATTTTTCATGGTCCTTCTATATCTAATTAATTAATTATTACACTGCAACATGAATTAAAATAAACGTTAAAAACCATTTTAAACATAAAATTTTACTTAAAAATTATCAGAAATTTCCTACCAATCAAGAAAAAGAGAATAAATAATTAAAAATTCAATTATTTTATAAAATTTATAATAAATAATTTAAAAATGATAATGTTACAGCACCACAACAGCCTAAAATCATCAATAACTCAGTTAGGTACTTACTATAAGTATATCAAGAATCAACAAATAAAATCAATTTATAATTTCCCAGGCAATTCTGAAAACTAATATTAATTAATAAATCACCATAATATCAAAGTCAAATCTAATTCTGAAATTCAGGATTAATTTAATCCCCATAGTAAAGATTGATTCTGGAACTATGTTATATTCTGAAAATTGAATTATTTATTAGCAAATTAAGGAAGAGAAACCTTTAAATATTTTTAAACTAAATTAATTAATATATATTAATGAGCAAAACACAATATATTACATACAAGTATTACAAAAATTAACATTTCATGAAGTTGCCTATGTAAACTCTGCCACTTCTAAGCTAAAATTCTAAAAGAATGTTTAAAAAATATTAAATTGTTAAGTTATAATTTAAATTCAAAGCACTTGTTCCATTAGTTACCGTTCTCCTGTAAATAGTTAATTAATTGTTTACCTACTGCAACTAGATTTAAAAATAAAAAGTTGAAAATATAGTATATATTTAACCATACTGTTAAATTTAAACTAATCGGCAATTTCCTACAAATCTAGAAAAAAGGAAATTAATAATGTAGAAATAAATTATTTATTTATAAAAGTATATATATAATTTAAACATTGATCATAATACTACGCAAAAAAGTCTAGAATATCAATAATTTAGTTAAGTACTACATGTACCTATATATGATATTTACTAATAAAACATAATTAGAGTTTCCCAGGTATCACTGAAAACTAAATTTCTTTAATACTTAATTAATATAATTAATAGAAATTTACTTATATAAATTAGTTAGTGATAAATAAAATAAAATAGATATCACAAGAACAATACATTTTCTACGCTACATAACTGCTGCTTGGAGTTTCTGGATGTTGAGCGAGAATTCACCAATATTTCTGTAGCTTGGAGACGATCTAACAATTATATATAATTAAATATACTTAATATCAACTAGACCATCAGACAAAAATACTTGAACAAACTATGACACTTTGATATAATTAAATTAAATTAAACTGACAAAAAGTGTTGAAATATTTTCATCAATAACTCAAATATTTTTGCAATGCAATGTAGTTTACAATATCATATAAAAGGGCATTTTCCTTATCCTAGATAACGTACGATGCTATTCATTTAATTAGTATAATATTTCAATCTATATACATCAATATTTAACGAAATAGCAACATTAATATAAATTACAATTAAATACCAATAAAGTGATTGATTTTAGCAGAAGATATTTTTGATATTTTAGAACAAAAATTTTAACTAAATATTCAAAAATTTAATTTAGGAATTGAAAAATAAGCCTCTCCAAAGAAAAAGATGAAAGCGTTAAAAATTGATAATAAAAGCATTGCAACGACAAGAAACTTATCAAAATAAATCCCTACAATATGTAATATAAAACGGTAGCATCAGTTTCATAAAAAGAAATTTATTGAAACCAGATCAACACAAATAAGCAAGGTTGTAGACGCCAACGACTTTAACTAAGCCGACTGAGCGGTAATTTGCACGAGTAGCAAAATCATCTACCCCAAAATCAGCTCCAGTGATTAATCCCGGACGTCATCCAAATATTTATGTCTGATAGTGTACATATTCAAATGATTTGCTTCCACTTAGTCATTTTCGCAACTCAAAAATAAAACTTACAAAATATTAGACTACCTAAATAAAAATCCAATTAGCATCATTCACCAATTGAAGAGATCATCGCACCTTCACCTAATCAATAATTCATGCTGTGTGCCTCAGAAGACTTTTCAAACTAAACTTTTGTAAGACCCAGTAATTCATGCAATATTTAAATAGATGGCACTAGGTTAAAAATATTCAATTGTGCCTTATAGCCAACTAAACTTTTCAATGTGTCGTTTAAATAAATGACGTCTAATAAAAAATAAACCGAGTCGTTTACTAAAAGTATGCAATTCAAAATAAGATTTATATATATACACTATGTAGGATTTAAGGTATCCGAATTTGTTCAACTCAATTATAGGATGCAGGCTGTATCCATATTTTATGTTATATTTAAATTGTATAATTGCTTTATATATTGTTCCTGTTATGTAAAACGATTATTAACCTTACAATCAGATTAAAGCAATTGATTTTGGTGTTTCGAGTAGTAAACAACTCTTGCTTTTTTCTTAAAAACTAATTAAACTCTACACTTTGGGGCTCAACCGGGATCGATCAGCGGGTAGTTTTGAGCAACAAATATTAAGGAAATTCCTTAACCTATTGAGTTTTCTTGAAGCAAATGTGTAGTTTTGTACGTTTGGGTTTAGTTTTGGTGCGTTTAAGGCGTTGTGTTCCAAACAGGGAAAACCGACCGATTAAACATTTAAGTTTGTGGTGATTGACGTGTATAAAACTATATCGTGAAGTTAATATAGTTGGCGAATTTTTATATCCGTGAGAGATTTTCCATATATCAAGATTTGTGGTGATATAAAGTGCCGTGGAATAACACCGAATTCGTGAGTCGAGAAATATGAAGTACCGTATTTTGTACCAAGGCAGTATTTAACGGCTAAAGTAATACGCGTGATATTTAAAAATAAGTGGTGTTGTACGTAGTTTTAATTTGTCGAAGATCAAAGATAAAATCAGAACGGTTCTAAGATCACCGAATTTGTGAGTCAAGAAATATAAAGTACCGTATTGTGTACCAAGGACGCTGAAAGGTAAAATGTATTATCGTGCCTACTGCTGGAGCTTGCTTAAGTTTTAGAGATGTCGAAGTATCGCTATCGAAGTTTAGCGGGGAGGATGATTATCCCGTCAAGAAATGAATTCAGGATGTTGAAGATGCTGTATGTATGAAATGGAATGCTGAACAGAAAGTTATTTATTCAAAAAGACTGTTAACTGGAACAGCAAAAGACAGTTTAAGTTTGGCGGTTACTGATACCTGGGAAAATCTAATCACACATTTATTCAACGAGTTCAAAAAGAAAGTGAATTCTGCTGTGGCGCATGGCAGAGAGGAAGAAAAAGAGAGATGAATCTTTCAAAAATTATTTAATCGCTATATGCGTGATAGGTCAAACCGGCAACTTGGAAGATGCTTCGATAATCGATTACTGTATAAGTGGAATAACCGATTATGAACATAGTAAGGCGGTTTTAAATGGATCAACCTCTATGAATGATTTCAAAAGTAAACTCGTAATTTATGAAGAAATCAAACAAAAAATTAAGATAAAAGCACCAATCGAGAGCGTAACAATAAAGCCAATTGAGAATAAAAAGTCAAATAGATTCAGAAGAATGCCAAGATGTTACAACTGTGGTGGAACCGGACATCTAGGAAAAGATTGCGCGAGAAAATATGATGGTTCAAAGTTCTAAATCTTGTGCAGCCATAGAGAATCAGGATGATTGTTCATCTAAAGCTTCTGTGTGGGGTCCAGAGATGTATCAACCGTAGGTATAGGTTTAATGCAAAGCTAAAAATAGAGGATGAAGTATATGAGACCACAATTCACATAGTTCCTGATGGAATACTGCCAGTTGACTTTTTATTGGGTAGAGATTTGGGTAGAGAAAATTCATTCCAGGAAACGTTTCAATGGTGATTGAGCATGGAGAACTTCCGCTGAACATAACCCATATTAATGATCGTCAAGTGTCGGATAGAATTTGATTATTTGATTAATTGATTGCGATGTACGATCAAGCATTAAGCATGTCTCCCGTATTATAAATGCGAATACCACACCACTATACCCATGTTGCAACACGACACCATAACTCTCCCTCACTAAGGAAATATGTACCATCATACTTAGCTTTTCATGAAGCCAAACACAGCAATATTCACTTCGTAAAGAAAGGCGCCACATCGATAACCACATAAGTCTAATAGTTGTGATATCCGCCCCTGGCCAGGCAGCCGTCGTACACCTTTTTACATATAACAAAATCGAGGGATGGTAAAGGAATGTTAGCAACAAAGACTCAACCCGGTTCTAGACACCTAAGTAGTTGATAGTTAGTAAATTTGTTAGTAATATTTTTTTTTTTTTTTTAGTAATTTATTTAGCACAAGACAATACAATTTGAAGTTCATCTACTGCTCCAACTCCTGTAAGGTTGTTTCAGGTTCTTCAAGAAATTCCTCAATTTAAAATATGCATTAATTCTTTATAATAACTATTTTAAAATTAATTAAGTATAAATTTGATTCTCTGAAATAAATTATAGATCAATCCCTATGTACCACAAATAAATAACCATTAATAGTTTGACAATCATTCAACCAACTACCATCGGGCCATCGTGCTGTCATCTCAGCCATTGTCATCTTGGTCGAGTTTCTCAGGAGTGTTCTAAACTAAAACCATTTTAACTAACTAATATAAATACTAATACCAAAACTATCATTAACAATTATACCAATAAGTATGAACATTAACACCAATACGAACACCAATACCAACACCCACTTCAATTAATTCCAACCTCAACCATAATATTAAGACATTTGAATAATTCAACATCAACAATAAAAATTCTTAGGGCATGTTTAAAAATTTTAAATTGCTAAGTTATAGTTCAAATTCACAGCACTTGTTTCATTAGCTACCGTTCTTCTGTAGATAGTTAATTAATGGTTTACCTACTGCAACTAGATTCAAAAATAAAAGCTGAAAAAATGTTTATTTTATATATTTAACCATACTATTAAATTAAAATAATCGGCAATTTCCTAAAGATCTTGTAAAAGGATATTAATAATGCTTAAATTAATTATTTATTTACTAAGTTAATAATGTTTAAATTAATTATTATATACTACGCAAAAGGTTTAGAATATTAATCGTTTAGTTAAGTACTACATGTACCTATATATGATATTAACTAATAAAACTCAAATAGAGTTTCCCAGGTTAGTCTGAAAACTAAATTGCTTTACTACTTAATTAATAGAAATTAACTTACATATATAAATTAGTTAGTACTAAATAAAATAACATAGATATCACAAGACAATACAATTTCTACGCTACATAGCTGCTGGATGCTTGGAGTTTCTGGGTGTTGAGCGAGACTTCACCAATATTTCTGTAGCTTGGAGATGATCTAACACTTATATATAATTAAGTATAATTTATAACAACCACACCATCAGACAAAAATACTTGAACAACTATGACACTTTGATATAATTAAATTCAGCAACCAAAAAGTGCTGAAACGTTTTCATCACTATCTCAAATATTCTTGCAATGTAATGTAGTATACAATATCAAGTACCTCTTGCATTTACTGCATCCAAGGCTAAAAACTGTGACCCACAATTAAAGAAAAATATCCGTCAGACTATAAAACAATTATCGGACAGACACAACAGGGGATCATGGCGTCATTGATCCATCGTTCGGCAAAAAATATCCGTGTGTCAATACCGGACTCGGTGATGTATCGTGAAACGGAAAAACGTTGCATACACATCTACGCAATTTTCGATCCGACGACATCGTCACAGACACATCATTACAGTGTCGTGCAATGTAAAAGCGGTCAAACAATCAAAACATTGTGAACCCCATCGTCGAATTTCAAAACTTGACATATTAAAGACTGGTACCTAGGAAACTCTGATACCAATTCAATGATCCTCGAATAAACTTTACCAAGTCTATTCAAATCACCTTTCCCGTTAACAAAACCTCCCTGATTCCCAATTATACGGGCCATTTCCAAAAAAGAAACGATAATTGAACTGAAATTGATGTATCAAAGGAACGCTGACACAACACAGTGGCATGAGCACTCCTATCGGTGGTTTCACAGCAATTATTACACGGCAGTTATTACACTGTTATAGATTGGTTTAATTTCGGTGTACTATCTTCGTCTGATTAAAAATATTTCGTATCGAATTTCTGCATCCCATTGATATGTTTGAAGTGGCAGTGGAATATGCTGAAATAGCCTGAATTTAAACAAAATTTCAAAAAATCTATAAAATTTTCATTAGAAATATTTTATAGGGTTCTATATCATTGACCGCAATTATTTCCTCCGCCACATTTATTTTAATACTTATTTGTAAAAAATGAAACTACGAACAAACTTATCAGTGCATATCTTTGTGAGATATTCTGCCATTTAAAAAAATTAATTAGATCATAATATTCCAAATTTTAATAAATCAGCCAAAAAATTTTAAAGTTCTGTAAGTTGGACTATTATCTTAGTACAATTAGCTTTGTGAAGTATAAGAAGTATGTATATAGAATGTAGGTATCACCGAGGTGTAGGTCGTTAGTTTCCTTTCTGCTTCTTTATCAATATAAATTAGAAGTGTTTGCATGTGGTGGCGTGATGTATGAAAATACCAACTAAAATGTAAGTTGCCTAAAAGTTGTTGGCAAAGAAATAAGAACAATGACGTTGGTAAAAACTCTGAATTTCTTCGGACCAGCCGCCTCTTTTTACTGTACTATTAATATCCAATTATAGAATCATGATCAGTGTATTACAAATATGTTGATCTAATAAATCCATATTTTTACGAATCTTACATTACATGTTATTTTTACAATACAGCGGTTTACAGCTGTGGTCCTTTACATCGTGTCAAGTTTTGTAAAATAGTTCGATAAAACCCTATATTTATAAGTTTGACCTCCAAATCCAAAGCTTTCAAAAAATTTTTACAATTTGTTATACAAAGTCGCCCATTCCATGTAATTATTTACTTAATTAGTTCACGAAATCAATAAATTTTAATCAATGCTGAACCGAAAATGATAATAACGTTTAGATTTACCCTTTTTTTCAAAATTATAATCTTCCTTAAATAATTGTTGTAAGAACGAATTCGAATATGAATACAAATCTTACACAAACAGAATTCATCCATTTCATCCGCTGCTTGATTAGGAAGTGTACAGGAAACAAAATAAAAATAAAAAAACAGGTGGCACAACGAAACTATTTGGATATCCTTTTTTTTCTAAAAGGGAGGGTGCATGCAACCCAGAGCACTGCTGCCATTGGGGCCTATTGTGCATTGCGTGGATATCCTTAGTAAAGTTTCAGTCAATTATGTTACAAAACTGTAATATCTCCCGCTGTAATGTAATTTGTCATCGAATAAACCTCAAAACAAAACAAAAAATCAAAAAAATCACTTACCTTATATTTAACCTCTGCCATCTTTCAGAGAGGCCATATGCCAATTCAACACCATAAAATTCATATCGCTTGAATTCCACCCGAATATCATATCATCCTTGCATTCGATTAAATTCCGCTTGAATGTTCTATCCGACGGTAATGATTTCTGTATTTCATCGAATAATTTGGTCGCACGTAAATTAATGTATCGGTAATTTTATCGAATCGAGACATTTTCAAACAATTTTCACACTAACCACTTTTCTCACTAAACACTAATCCTCTAAAATAATCACTTCGACACGAATTTTATTATTTTATATCGAATTTAGTTAATTCGCCGCTTTTTTTTTACGACAATTTTGTGTAAAACAAGAAAAAAGAAAATTGTAGGTTATGTTTTATTTATTTTGATTCAGAAAACACGCACGCCAAAATACATATCGAAATTATTTTATTTATTTCGCTAGCGATATAAGCATAAAAATCGTTAAATGATATTCCTTTAATTTTACTTTCAAAATAAAAACAATAATCTACTCCACACTACAATAAAAATATACAAAAAAAACCTTCTGTATTATGATTCGTCGGATAGAATTCGATTATTGGTAGTAAACTAAAATCCAGAGAAGAGAACGCGAAGTCCAAACATAAAAATGCATATTGATCTGACCGATGAGAAACCGATTGCTTATAAACTGAATTATGTAAGAAAATTATTAAAATTATTAAAACTGTATGATTTTAATTAACATTAGTTAAAATATCGTGCATTTACTAAAAATAAAATTTAAAATTTTAACAGTTTTAATACAAAATTTCAATTTATCATCGTAAATTAAAACGAAAAAATTAAATTTTGTATTAAAACTGTTAAAATTTTAAATTTTATTTTTAGTAAATGCACGATATTTTAACTACATATTGTTCATTAAAATACAGTTTTAACTATTTTAATAATTATGTTAAAATTTTAAATTTTATTTTTAGTAAATGCACGATATTTTAACTACATATTGTTCATTAAAATCATACAGTTTTAACTATTTTAATAATTATGTTACATTTGGTAAAAAATGGAATATCGTTCTCGTTACTCATTTTCAATGTGTACCGGGCTTTACTGATTACGTATTTTAAACTGTATGTCATACAAATTGAAAAGTCGTCGAAAAGTTACCTCGTAAACTGCTTTTTCACCAAGCATCTATGAGGAAATAGCGAAAGCTTCAAAATTTGAAAAGTTTAGTTTGAAAAGTCTTCTGAGGCACACAGCATAAGAAATTTGATCTCTTTATTAATAAATAAATATAAATATATTCAAAATTTTAACTCAGTTCACGGACCTCATTCCCTGCCAAATCAAGCATGCAAAGTAAATAAAACAATAAATAAATGCAATGAAAATGAACCCTTACTTTCTTAAAAATGTATCGATGTGTCATATCAAAGCAACCTTGATTATACAAAGCCATAGTCTAAAAAACACAACTTTTATAAAGGAATTAGAAACGAGGAAAAAACCAAACTTTTCATAGTAAAATACACAAAACATATGGGAAATCACATTTTTTCCTAAGACAAATTTTTAAATGAAAACGTTACAAATTCTTAATTATGATTTCTGAAATACTTTCATAAATATTTGAATTTCAACATATACGAGTATGAATGTCGTTTAAGTAAATCGTTTTCATTTTCTTGTAAAAATTGATTTATTTAAACCAAAATACAAAAAAAATTTCATAACAACAGCATTCTGGTCAAATTAAAATAAAAGCTTACTACAATTCGTTTGGTCATTAAGTCAATATATGTACATTACATAGATGGCAGTGATGGCCGTAAAAATTTGGTAAAATCATACCAAAAATTACCACCTGAGGAAATTTCAAGTAAAAAAATTGTAGGAAAAGCAAAACAAATTCACAAAATATTTAGTACGAGTGATAATTTTGTGACTAAATAATTTTTTTTCGTATTTTGCTGTAAATATTTTAGACATCTTACGTACACTAGTAAAACTAAAGATAAATTTAGCAAGTATTATTTTAATTCCTCAGAGCCAACTTTGATTTATTTTTCAAAATCGAAATTCGAAAAATATATTTTAGGCATAGTTTAATTTTAATATTTCTGCAATTAATATTTATTCAATAACAATACAGTCTTCTTGAACGTTGTTGTTCAAGGTATGTAGAAAACATTTATATAAACGTTTTATAATATATTTGCTTTTTTCATTGAAAAACTTGAAGCTAAAAAATGCCATTTTTACTATGGATTCCTATGGAAATCAATGAAAAGTTATACCACTAAAAAAGCTTCTAAAAAATACGTCATTATGATTATGGCTCTATACTCTAGATGGCTCTGGTCATATACGTAATCATGACGATTGTGTGTACATCCCACCATCTAAATTTCAATAAATCCATTAGGACAACCATTAAACTCAAAAACATTTAGCCTTACAAAATGATTTAACATAATTCCACTTTTTCACATAAATGAACTCGTCATTTTGTGTTAAAAATCAAATCTTAACTTAATTTAAACCAACATTTCTAAATTCGCATTTCATTTATCTATTCATTTATTTATTTAGACAATTTATAATTTATAATATTAATTAAATTAATTAGAAAACAATTTGATTCAGTATGTAATACCCTGTAAAAAATTTATTAATCCTACCTAAATAAACCGTTCAAATGAATTTTTTTAAGACAGCTCCCAATTCCAATTCGACTCGAACCAATTCGATTATACAAAGTATAAAAATCCTATTTGAGTCGAATATACAAAATCTCATTGTGTTCAAATAATGCATGATGTCAATAATATCATAGTTGTTTCGTGAATACACAAAAACACAAAGAGATCAATAACACCCGCATTCAAGTAACAAAATCTTATATACTAAAAACCAAAAACATACTAAAACCACCAACACACATTGACGGTAAATATTTTCTACCATCTTTCATGTGCGTATCAGTAGACCTTATAGTACATATAAACATACCTGAACTATGTATCAATATAATACAGTAAAATATTGTGACAACTGTATCAACAGCAACGCAAAAAATTCTCTTTTTGTTGTTGTTTGTGCATTATAATACATAAACCAACAAAATATATTACATTTCCTTAACAGAATCCGTGTAAAGAGCAAACAAGCTGCTGTACAACCATATTGTTGATCCTCCCATATATAAATCAAGTTGTATGCATGTATTAATTAGTGCCCATTTTACACAATAGTAAAATACTTGTGACAGTTGTATCAAAACCAACGTAAAGATTCTCTTTCTCGTTGTTGTTTGTACTTAATAATACAAAAACCAACAAAACCACGCACACCTTCTTCACAGAAACCGTGCCAAGAGAAAATGACACAGCTACACAGTACACAAACATATTTATGGCCCTTTTATATACCAAATTATAAGTATGTGATAGTGTCGATTGTAAAATGTACACAAAATCACACATAAGAATACAAATAAGTCTGCGGAAAAATAAAATCTAATACCAAATTTATTGCGACTTATTTTATATAAATTAAAATTTATTTCAATACTATCTAAACATTAGACTTTAGTAATTAAAAATTGAAATTTGATTTTATGTACACTCCACAAAATATCAAATCATGCACTTTTAATTTTTCTATCTACAAAAAAAATAAAAAACATTGCCTGACAAATGCATCCCGGTGGATTGCATTTTCCAAAATTACACTTTAGTTTAATTTTTTTTTTTTCACTACACTTGGATTATTAATACACTAAAATTAATTTAATTAGAATTTAATTTAAAATTTAAAATTAATCTGTATATACTTATGTACGAGTATATAAAGTATATACATAAGAAACAAAAATAAAATAAAATAAAATAAAATTAAATTTTTGAAGAGGATAGAAAAAACACGTCTATCCTCTTCGACGAACTGTCGCCCACCCCACTGGATCTTTGGATTCACAGATTGAATAAAAATAAATAATAATAAATAAATATTAAAATAATCAAAAAAAAAACAGCATTCGAATTTACATTCAAGAACAATTAGTTGTATAAGATATTTTAAGAGTATTTGGCATGGACTCTACCAAATTTTGGTAGTTTACGGACCCATTTTTTGGCATTCTTCCATCATTGCCTTTTTTAGTTGAACTTTGGTCCTGAAGTTATGGTTTGCTCTTACTCTTCGATCTAAAAGTTCCGAAAAGTGTTCGCTTGGGTACATTTGGCTTTCGAATGGAGTTAGGAAAATCGATTAGGGCTGTTCTACAGTAGCCAAACCTTAAGAACTGAAGCTTTATTCTTTGGATCGTTATCTTGGTAGAATGCAAACGTATTTTATATTCCCATCTTTCCAGCAGAATCCTTTAAATGACTTTTTACGACGTTTAAGCCATCTTTATGTTCATATTGCCTTAAATAAAAACACAATTTTCCATATATATATGGCGCTTTACGCCTGACACCATTTCGTTCGGACCTTCATGTTTTACGGTAGCAGTTAAATTTTTGGTTATAGATGATTTTTTGCGCTTCCGCCTTACTTTTTCCTGCTTATTATCACACTGAAAAAAAAGCAAACTTATTTGAATCAAAAAACACCATAGTTTTCCTTGCGCAGTTTAACAGTTTCCTTCGAAGAATTTCAGACCAAACATCAAAAAAATCTTTCACAAGATGCTCTTTTGTTACAAAATTGATGAATAGGAGTAAACAGTATTCATGAATATTTAGCAACGCAAAAATATGATTTTCATTTTCTCATGAATTACTACATTCTCTTGGTTTAAAACATAAACCAAGAGAATGGAGTAATTCATGAGAAAATAAAAATCATAAATATTGATGAATATTACAAAAACTCTGAATATATTTTGATCAGCAGATCGGCGAAAACAGCGAAATAAAGATTAAAACAAATCTTTCTAAAATCAATTTTCTATTTTTGGGAATGCAATAATACATTCATTATTTTCAAATATTTGTTTTGGGGTTTAACTACTGATCCCATTGATCACAAATAGGTAAACGATTTATCGGTTCTTCATAGGACGGAACCTTGGCATTAATTTCGTATAAGCTCATTTCGAACATGGCTGTTTCTTAACCCATTCTGATAAAATTCGAGTAGTGCGATAGAAATGGGATTCTAAAATGTTGTTTTCGTAAAATTTTGGAATATGGCCAAACAGAATGAAACTTGGTGATTTCTAACATGTTTTCTTTTTGATAAAGTTCTGGAATATGGCTGAATAGAAGGGAACTTGACCGTTTTCTAACCTAATAATGAAATTAACCTGTGGGATTAAAACGATATTGTAAAATGATTTTTTGATTTAGTTCTGGAAAATGGCCAAACATATGTATGGTGCGTTAGCAAAACTCTCCTAATGGCTGGATACATTATTTAGGTTACCTTCGGGTTTACAACCTTTAAAAAAAAACTCTTATTTTTTCGATGACGTTTCTGTATACATACATATATTGTATCTTCTTCAGGTCTGTATAAAGATTAAGATGAAACTTGGCCGCTGCTTAACGAATTATGATCAAATTCGGCTTGTGAGATGGAAATGTTATTGTAAGATTTGATTTTGTTCTGTAATATGTTCAAACAGAATGGTACTTGACCATCTCTTAACCGATTATGATGAAATTTAACTTTGGTGGTGGAAATGAGATTCTTAAATGAATTTTAGATGAAGTTTTGAAATATGGCCCATTAAAATAAATAAAAAATTGAAATTTAAAAAAATTAATTTAGAATTTATTTAGTTAGAAAGATTGTACTGTCATTTGTCTACTGTTTTCATTAACTTAATTTTTTGAAAAATGAACTTTTACCACTTTCAAAAATAGAGGCTCATTCATATTTATTAAGTTATCCGTCTATAAAGTTTAGAGAAATCAAGAGCTTGTGTTGTGTGATCGCCCACTAACAGTTGTTCCGGCTATCACACACATGTTGTGTGAGCGGCCGTTAACGTGTTAAAAAACAGTTTAAAGGTGTTAAACATTTATCGAATTTTCTGTCTTCTTAAAAAACTGTCGACCGTTAAGGTTTAAATACTTTCGAAGTTGGAATTTGGAAATTTATACCTTTGTCCAAAGATTATTTTTTTTGTCTAAAATATTTAAATTCTGCAAATTTGATATTTTGGAATTCGGTTACTAAACTTAAAATGCGTTAAACTACCTAATTATATTAAAAATAGTATAAAACCCGTCAAAACAATTTTGGCAACTCATTGTTATTTTAAAAAGCCAACAGCAACTTTTCATTAACCTAATTCTACCTAACCTAACGTAACCTAGCCAAATCTAGCTCAAATAAACTTCATACAGTCATTTCTCATTTTCGCTTAAGAAATAGCCAAGTTCCATCTTAATTGGCCATATTCCACAACTTTATCAAAAGACATTTTAGAATCTCATTTCTATCGCCAAGAAATAGCTAAGCTCCATCTTAACTGGCCATATTCCAGAATTTTATCCAAAAACCATTTTAGAATCTCATTTCCATCACCCATGTCAAATTTCATCATAATCAGTTAAAAAATAGCCAAGTTTCATCTTTAATGGCTTTATTCCAGAGCTTTGTTCAAAAACCATTTTAGAATCCCATTTCGATCGCATAGGTAAAATGTCACCGTAATCGGTTTAGAAATAGCCAATTTCCATCTAAATATTACCAAAGAGCGAATATTTATTGAAGCATTTTTGCTTCTAGTTAGAATCATTGTATTCTATTCTATTCTATTCTTCAATAAAGCGCTTTACCAACAGTAAAACGAAAAGGAAAATCGGATTTAGTTTTTTCGATATAATTCCAAAATAATTGCTTTGTTTCCGCTAAAATCTTCTGGTTCTTGACCGAGTGTACCATACAATACTATTTTCAATTTAAAAAATTCAAAAACATTTTTAATTGGCTGAGAAAATGAAAATTTAATTTTTTCGGTTCTAAACAATTTTTTTCCTAATTGGCCATATTTCAAAACTTCACCCAACAATCATTTAAGAACCCCATTTCCATCGTAGATGTCGAATTTCACCAGAATCGGTTGAGAACTAACCGAGTTGCTTCCTACTATGCCATATTCCAGAACTTCTTCTAAATATCATTTTAGAATCCATTTCTATTGCTCGTATCGAATTTCATCAAAATCGGTTAAGAAATAGGCAAATTCCATCCTACTTGGCCATATTTCAGAACTTCATCTAAAAATCATTTGGGAATCTCATTTCCATCGTACATGCCGAATTTCATCATAGACGATTAAGAAATAACCGAGTTCCTTCCTACTTGGCTGTATTTCTGAACTTTATCTAAAATCCATCCTATTTGGCCATATTCCAGAACTTCACCTAAAATTCATTGTAGAATCCCACTTCCATCGAACTTCTCCAATTTCATCATGATCGATTAAGAAATAACCAAGTTCCATCCTATGTGGCAAAGTTCCAGAATCTTATCTAAAAATCAGTTTAGAATCCATCCATTTAGTCATACCGACAAAACACACAACAATCCATTCAAATTTATCCGTTCAGTATATAGTACATTCAAATGGTTTTTCATAAATTCGCTTTATTTTCATATACTTACACATATTTTTTTTTTTTTTTATTTAAAATAAATTTTATTTATTTATTTATTTATTTAATTACAATCTAGTCTCCTGGACTAATGAGCAATTTGTTTCTGACTTAATTTACTAACTTAAATTAAATTAATCTATGGCTTCTTCCCATTGGCGTTCCATAGTGTTTGGTAAATTGAAATAAACCACACCTTTGTAGTGGATTTTAGATCAGCACAATGCTGTTTAAACTGACAATCACACCAGCTCAAAAGGTTTGGTTCTTTTAACTCTGCGTACTAAATTCGTGATGCTTAAGAGCTGAGTTGCCTCAATGTTCACATGTTGGCGGAGCCTTTCTGACATACCAAGGTGCATCAACGATGTTCCTTAATACCATATTCTGAAATCTTTGGATGATATTTACGTTGCTCTGTTTGGTACAACCCCAAAGCTGAATAGCATAAGTCCAAATCGGTTTCAATATTTGCTTATAAAATAGAAGCTTGTTTTATGTTGATAAAGAAGAGTTCCTTCCCATCAGCCAATACATTTTTCTGTATTTAACCTTCACTCTGTGTATAGCTTACTATCACGTTGTCTGTGTATAGGGGTCAATCTGACCCCATGGGTATCTTTGTAGAATCCATAGCGAAAGTAAAGAAAAATTGTTTATTTTTTATTACAAATTTATATTTTTATTGAAAAAATAATTACATTCAAAAGAAACTCACATTTTAACTAGTCAAATTTACGTTTTAACCAGGTGAGTCATCTGATACCCCTTAATCTTCATCCGAAACCATTTCTTATCTTTTGATGCATTCTATGCTAACGATCTTAGTCGTTACTTCTTCGCCTGTTGATTCCCGTCTTATTGGTAACACTATATAACCTATATTAGGTTGATTGCTGCCCTTACATTTTAAGCAGCTTTAACAAGTTGGTCTGCAGCAGTTGCATAACCAATTCTTTTGGAAACGATTTTTTTTAGAATGTTTTCCGAGTGAGAATCGTTGAGTTTTCCTTTTATATATAGGTTCTCACTAGCTTATCAAGGGAGTCTACTTCCTCCCCCCCTCCCATCACGGACTGCTCCGTTATCGTTGGGTAAAGTTGATAATAGCAAAGCTCACAAATCGAAATTTGAAACCCGAAGGTTGTTGTCAAAACAAAATTTTGAAGATTTTGGTTCTCGTTTTTTTCAATTTCCCCTTCCCAGTAAACTCTTTGGGAAGATCGGGTTTATTTTGCCTAATTGTTCCAATTAGTGAAGTTTTTTTCTACAAAGTTGCTCGGCTAAAGTACAAGTAGTGTAATAGTTGGTCAAGGCAATTGTTCTTCCTTTGTTGACGTACGGTGCGAATATCCGATGGACTAAATTCAAGGCGTAATCAATGAGAGCCCCCCTAGTTGCCCATCAACATACAATTCTGCGTTCAAACGGTAAGGGTCGTTTGCGTCGTATAGGCAGAATATTTTAATTCCATACTTCCCTGGTTTTGATGGTATGTACTGTCAGGAAGAACATCTCCCTCAGTTTATAAGGTTCTTGAATGTTTCCCAAGAACATTTTCGATGCATCTCGAGCGGTTTTAAGCTGCTTCTGTCGGATATCATAGCCCGATAAAATGGACGGTTGTCAAGACGGTATAATTCGTCCAATCGCTCGTTCCAGTTCTTATGAGCGCCAGCGTAAATTAAAATACCGATCAGAGCAAACATTTCCACCAAACTAGTATCATGCCAAACTTAGACTGTTGTTTTACTATTCATTTTATAAAACTGCCCCGCTTTTCTGTGTCTCAGCCACGATAATAGTTACCAATGTTTCTGGGATGATTTTTTTAAAAAACCTATTTTTCGCTGGTTCTACCGTCAAGCCTTCTCTTTCTCGCTAAGATTTACTCACTTAGATTTCTTCATCTTCAACAGTGGCAGTTTCAACATTTTCTTGTTCATTACCTCGATCGTGAGCGCCAAGTTCAAAATTTTCATCATCATCAAAATTTATCGGCTAAAAAAGGTCGTCCCCATCGTAATGACAAACGTTTATCGGCTCAGCTTTTTCACTCTCGTCGCAATCGAACAAATCCACATCAATATTGTCGTTTGCTATTTCCTTTTCATATGACACCTCAGGAATAGAAACTTTATTCAAAAGTTTAAAGCGCTCTTGTCTTTTCCGCGCCATGATAACTATATTTACAACCAGGACTAACTATTTTTACTGGCAAGCACCTTAAATTACAAAAATAAACTAAATCAGAAACATCGTTCAACAATCGTTCGGAGCAGTTTCTCTACCAGTCTCACTTACTAATTAGCAAAAAAATTGCACAAAACATCACAGACATATGCAATACATTCATAAAGATAAACAGTAAGTCATTCTTTGATTTAAATAGAAAATAGTAGATAGAAATAACTTGGGGTCATTTTGACCCCAGTACACATAAATGCGCTTGGTTTATTTTAGACTATCGTAATTACCAAATTTACTTGTAATTTGGGCCCGCTTTTCTGTGTATTGCGTGTATAAGATATTAGTTTAGGCTATCGTATAGGGCATGGGCCATTTAAATAATAAGAAACGTACTCTTTTCCATTTTAAAATCGACTGAGGTCAATTTGACCCCAATACACAGAGAGAAGGTTAAGTCTTAATTCTTCATTTTTCTTCTTGACGTGTGCTTTCCATCGTAGTTTAGCATCCAGGGTCATGCCGAGATATTTAGCTGTGTTAGCATGCGGTATTATTTCCCGATTTATGGTAATCGGAATATGTTCGAATCGTCCGTTTATAAAGTTGATGTGACCTGATTTAGCTTCATTTAGTTTTATTCTCCATCTTTTTGTCATTTATATATTTGAGTTATAGCTGATTGTAACTTCTGTGTTGATTCTTCGTTGTTTTTTCCAACAGCTAAGATCGCCGTATCATCTGCAAAAGTTGCCACTGTGTTGTCTTCTAATGTAGGAAGATCATAAGTGTATAGTAGGTATAAAGCCGGCTCTAATACTCGTACACTGCCCCGTGGAACTCTTGCATTGATTTCTTTCAATTCAGAAAATGTATCATTTAACTTAATCCTGAAGAACCTATCTTTCAAGTAAGATTCCAGTATCTTAGCAAATTGCATTGGTAGAAGATTTCTTAACTTGTGGTTAAGTCCTTCATGCCACACTCTATCAAACGCTTGTGCAACGTCTAGAAATACTGTTGAACAGACTTTTTTCTCCTCTAATGGTTTCTCAATTATACTGGTTATTCTGTGTACTTGATCAATTGTTGGTTGCGAAAACCGAGCCGATGATTTGTGATCAAGTTTTTACTCTCGATTATCGGATTGAATCTTTTTACCAGAAGCTTCTCAAAGAGTTTGGACATGACTGGCAATAGCGAAATTGGCCTATAAGACGATGTTATGTGTGGTGGTTTCCGAGGTTTTGGGATCATAATTACTTCTGCAATTTTCCATAAGCTTGGTACACATTTGATTCTAAATGCTGCATTTATAAGATTGGTGAGTTTCACCAGAGCTTTCCTTGGCAGTTCTTTTAAAATTTCTGCAGTAATAAGATCGTACCCAGCAGCTTTTTTCATATTCATATTAGCTTTTATCTCACGCATGACTTCTTTTGGTGTTGTGGATAGGATTTCTTTACTTTCTTGCACTTCTTGTTCAGTTATTATCTCGGCTTCCAACGTTTGGTCTTCATGTGGCTGGAATATTTTTTCGAGGTGTTCAGCAAATTCTCGAGAATAATCAGTACTGTTATCATTAGTTAATTTTCTTAAATAGTTGTTGATAAATTCTTCTTTCAATTCTTTGATCCCTCTTCTTAATTGTTGAGTGAGATTGTTCAAATGAGTTTTATCTTGGGGGGCCCTTGTATGTTGCCTATTCACCTATTGGTGAATGATTAGAGTTTAAGTCATGGCTTTCATCTACTTGTACATAATTTACAGATATATTCTTTATTATGAAGAAATCAATCAGATCTGGTGCTTTGTTTGTATCAGTTGGCCAGTAGGTCGGTTTTCCAGTTGAGGGGGCTTCACAACTGCATTTTCTGATAGCTTTTAGGAGTTCTTTACCCTTAGTCGTTGTTAATCCGGATCCCTAGTGGACATTTTTTGCATTAAAGTCTCCTCCAAGTACAAATCGTTTTCTTAATTTACTGAGGAACGCGAGATAATCTTTTTCTTTCATTGAGTGCTTCGGTGGGCAGTAAATACTAGCAATACAAATAGAACTACTTTTGGATTTGACAATAACAGCAGTTGCTTGTATTTCTTCCGTTTCATATTTTAACTCCTCATAGTGATGAATACTATTTCTAATTGTAACAGCACTACCTCCTTTAGCAGTGTTTCCAGGGTGAATAGTGTGATATATTTGATAATTTTTAAATTTAATGATTGATTGTCTAGTGAAGTGTGTGTTCCGTGATGAGACATACTTCGATTTTTTCTGTGTCCAGGACCATTTACAGTTCTTGTTGATGTTGCATCAGTCCATTGGCATTCCAACACAAGATTCTAAGATCATTGGCCATTTTAGTCATTAGTAGTGGCCATTTATTTAGTCTGCTTAAAATTAATTTAAGTGTTTGACTTATATTGTCATTTTGAGCAGTTTTTCCTGGATTTCCGTTGCTCATCATTACTTGAGCATAAGTCATTTTACCAACTTGTCCTTGAGTAGATCCCGACACTCTACGATTTACTTCGGGCCGGTTCATCTTAACCGCTTGCTTCCTGAATAAACTTGGATTTTTAGCAATCACGTCCTTATTTTTGATGTTTTGCAGTTCAATAGCAACGCTGCATCCCCTGTAGTTAGCCGGATGGTTTTCTCCACAGTCAACGCATTTAGGTTGAACATTTTGGGCTTTTACACAATCTTTAGTATGATGTTTACCTAAACATTTGACACACCTGGGTTCCCTGTTGCAATATTTTTGTGTATGTCCATAGGCTTGACATTGTTGACATTGTGATAAAAGCTTAGATCTTCTTAGAGGCTGAATAACCACTTTGCACCCCAAGATGTACTTAATTTGATAAATTTTTTCGATATCTTCATCAGTATCGAAGGTCAACATAAACATGTTGAGAGGTACTTTGCCTCTCCGTTTTATCTTAATCGATGCTTCAGTTGCCTTAAATCCTTTTGCTTTCAGGTCATCAATTATTTTTTCTGGTTTACACGTAGAGTGTAAGTTTTTAGCCATGCCCCTAATTGGTCTGGTTTGTTTATCTTCAAACGTGTGCCAAGCACGTTTTTCTTCATTTAACATTTTTGTCATTTTTCTGTATGTTTCAGCATCTTCTAAGTTTATTTTGATGCTGTTTCCATTCCACCTTTGCATTAAACTTATCAGTAGTAGTTATTGTTTTTACTTTCTCATAGAGTACATTGTAGTCTTTGACTTCATCGACTATTGGTGGTGGCGGAGGTATTTTTTTTTTTGATTGTTTCTGGATAATATTTGGAACATCATCCTTTAATTGAGGTGAGAAGGGCGTATTATTCCGTCTCCTTTCTTTTCTGCCACCTTTTACTTTAATACACTCAGTTTCTCGAGCTAGTTCTTCTTCATCCGTATGATACTCTTGTGGAGTTGTATTCTGGTTAGGAGTAGAACCGATGTCCTCCTTTGGCTTAAGAGCTTTAACTTCGTTTTCAAGCGTCCTTCATACGCTCCTGCATCCGTGCAATTGTAACATTCAGTTGCTTATTTATATTGTTGGCTTCAACTAATGCGTTATTAGCTTCACACAATTCATTGTGAAGCTTTTCTTCGTTTGTAGAACGAGTGTTGTGGCTGCTGGCCCCAATGGAGGAACTACCGCCTCTTATCGGAGAATACGACACTTTGTTACTCCTCTGGAAGGGATGTGAATTATCCATATAAACATATGAAGATACATTTGTACCTATCCAGCCGGATAAATGTTAACAAAATAATAAATAAATATATATTTCCTTTATTCACTGGTCATGGTTCAATTAATACCAGGTTAGCTCTAAATATGTAAACAAATGACAATTTTTTTTTTGTGACAATACACAATTTTAGTATTAAAAGAGACGTATAAATTACAACAACAAGTAAAAAAATGAAAAATAAAAAAAACAGTAACTTGAAACCAAAATGTTTCATTTGCTTTTTCTCTGTTTATTTATAAACACGTGGCGGAATTGTATGCCGTTATGAATACGTGACTCAAAAATGGAGCTAACCTTGTTTGAATCATGCTCACCGGTGTTCCAACACATGCTATTTACTTTAACACATGAAATTTTTTCTTAATAAATATGTTTTATCTCGCTCAAAGCAATCTCGCATTAGTTGGAGAGTAACATGCCTATTCTGACGCACAGTCACAGACTAAAAAATCGACTTTTATTTTATTTTAGTACTTGGGTCTTAACTAACAGTCCAAGAAAAAATCAGTTGCATATATTTTTGTGGTTTTAGCTAAAGCCTTTGACATGATTAACCATGAAGTATTATTTCAAAAACTGTTTCATGGTGGGTTTCGGGTGTCACTTTGCGGCGGTTTCGATCTTATCTGCCTGATAGATCTCAAGTAGTCAAGATTGGTGATGTTTTTATTGAATGTAAAATTATCAATGATGGTGTTCCTCAAGGTTCCGTGTTAGGCGCCATTCTTTTTTTGAGGTACCTAAACTCAGTTTTTCATTTAAATTTTTCTTCAAGAAATTTTTCCCTACGCAATACTATATATTTAAAACCACAGAAATATAATTCTCTCTTTGAGTAACTTTACAGTCCAATTCTGACGATAAGACTCTTAAGACTCTCTTAGCTAAGACCCAGTTTGTAAATTATTTTTTTTTAGACGAAAGTCTTAATCGGTATTCGGGGTGATAGTCTTAATATTATGTACTAAAAACTCTCCAAAGATTGTGTATAGCTGTCAAATGGTATTTTTTCTCTTTTTCCTAAAATTTTCTGAAATTTTTGAGATTTATTTCTTTACTTAAATAACATTTTTATTTATTTAACTAGAACAAATTTATTAAATTTTCATATTGTATTCCTATAAATTCTATTTGTCCACTGAAATTTTCTTTGAAATAAAAAATATTTTTTAAATTAATAATTCCAATAAATTCAATTTTATAAATTTAAATTACAATTGCATATTTAAATTTTGAAAAGATTTAAATAAGTATAATTTAAATTTAAATAAAGAACTTTAAATAATAATTTTAATATATACATACATATGTACATATTAAAAATTAAACTCATCCAACATTCCATTGATCTTTTGTATAGGAGAAATTATAAATTATGATGTTTAAGACCACCAAATGACTACGTACAAAGTAAAAGTCTTACGTAAAACGATTTTTTAGTCTGTGACTGTGCGTCAGAATAGGCCTATAAGACTCTTAAGACTCTCTTATCTAAGACCCAGTTTGTAAATTTTTTTTTTTAAAGACGAAAGTCTTACAACCCTATTCTGACGCACAGTCACGACTAAAAAATCGTCTTATGTAAGACTATTATTTTATTTTAGTACTCGGGTCTTAACTAAGACTTATTTCGTTTTCTGCACATAGTCATAGCTGTCATTGATCTTAAAACATGGTCTTATGTAGCATCGACACATTTGATAGGTTGGCATGAAGCAATGCAATGTGCAGGTGGTTTTTCAAAGACGGATCTATAGCCGCCCGTCCTCGATTTGGGTACTCCAGGCGTAAAGTAGGACGGTAAAAAATAAATCAAAAAGAAACAAACAAACAAACAAACAGACACATTTGATGGTCTTAAGCGTTATCATTTATAATTTCTCGTATAGAGAGAAAAGAGCAATAAAATGTTGGATGGAATTTTGAATATGTATGTGTTTATTATTATAAAATTTTTTATTTAAATTTCTTTATTTCAATTTAAATTATACTTAATTATACTTATTTAAATTTTTTCAAAATTTCAATAAGTATAATTTAAATTTAGAAAATTAAATTTATTGGAATTATTAATAAATAAACATATTTTTTATATCAAAGAAAATTGCAGTGTACAAACAGAATACACACGTGGTGAAAAATACGTCAAATCACAAGTTTTTGGAAATCATGTTTTAATTTTATGTTTTGAATTTGTAGTCTTGATTAAAAAAAAGTTTTGTAGAACGTGATTTTTTTGTTGTTGTTGTTTAAAATACAGGGTGTCCAATTTTGAGAAAAATGATGAACATGATGTTGTGTTTATGGCTATAAAAGGAAAAATAAATATCCGATATTTATGATATAGGGCTCGTTTTAAAGGTAAGTTAATACGGATTAATAAAAAAATATAAAAATGGTAAGTTTTTAATTTTTTCATTTTCAAATTTCCCGTCAAAATTTTATTTTTGAATTTTCTCAATGATCGTCCAATTTTTTTTTTTTTTTTTTAAATTTTACGTTCTTTAATTCTATTGAACATACTAAACGACTCTACCTATTTTGAAAATTTCAAAAATCGAACGGTAGATTTTTGGTTCTCTTACAAAAACTCGATTTTATTTAATTTTTCCAGGTTAATTTTTTCACTCGTTTTTGTGATTCAAAATTAAATTTAAAACAAAAAATATTGACAGTAAAAAAACTTATTTCAAAATAAGGATAGAAATTTAAAGATATTTTTACGGTTAAAATTTACATGTTATATAGTATAATCTTCACTATTTGAATATGTTTTACATTTTAAGTAGCCTTCTGTTGAAGGTATAACTGTTTCAAGTTCTCTAATCTACTGCCTAGTTCGATTTGTTTCAATTTATATTCAGTATCTGAACAAAATTGAAAAACCATCTCAGTTTTCAACGTTTTAGTCTATTTGAAAAGTTCCTCCGCATTGGTTATGTCACCATCATATTCTTTGTGACACTGGATGCCATCCTCTTAACAGTGCCTCCTACTCCATCGCATGGTCCCTTTCCGTGAGCAGTTGCGTGAAAATGCCACTCACAATCAACTCCAAAATCCTCTTTATGTTTAGTTATATCATAATTTTATTTTTATTTTTATAATGTGTTACTGCACCATCTGTGACGTAATAAATTTTAGATAAATCCGGAATTTTTGTTTTCAAAAACTACAATAATTTTTCTATGAATAAGTGAACTGCTACACCGTCATGATGAAGACAATCTGATACTATAATGAAGGTGTAGTGCTGCAATATCCCTTCCTCAGTTTTGTAAATTACAAATGGATGAATAGTCGCTTGTTTGTTGTTCCAATGAAAACCCTGTGCTGATGATTTTGCATTAAAAACGCATAATTTTCTGCAAAATCACAAGAAACAAGTACCTCTGTTGGGCTCCAGAGTTAACTTTTTATCTTTTATGAAATCGGATTGTTTTAGTGATATAAAGCAATGAGGAATCAAATTTTTCAGCTTAATTATGGAGTAATCCAGAAATTCGTCTAATGGTTTTGAATATTTTTCCAAGTTGCATCGGTCAGTTGAAACCCACTGAGCACTGACTAAACGATAATTCAGCATCCAGACAATCATTGTCCAAAAATGCGTTTTTCAAATATTCGCGAAAATTATCCAATCCTGGGCAGTTCTCGCATTGCATAAGATAACATGATGATCTTGGATCTTTACATGTAGTCCTGGTATCGCGAAATTTTTCCATTGGTGACAGTTTTCATCCTAGTTCCATGAATAATTAATTTGACATTTTGATGTATTATACAAACGCAAACTGTATGCGTTCCGCTGCTTCCTGGTTGAACACAGTTTTTAGGACGTAGTAGAGAAAATTTAGAACAACCAATTTTTTTTATTCTACATCCTTAAATTTCAACTTGTAGCCCTCCTAGCACTCTTTTAACGTGCACATCATTAGACGTTTCTGAACTTTAACTTTATCAATAGTTAAACAATCGTTTTTCCCAGGCATTATCCGACTAACATCATCATTGTTATAATATTCTAGCGCTGAATGCCTGAGTTCATCACTGATTCGTTTTCCAACTTTGGGTGCTGGAAGGCTCAGTGACTCATTCTTGTTTTGAATATTTTTAGCTGTCCGTACCATATATTGGGTTGTGTTGAATTCTTCCTGGATTTGTTGTATAGTTAAAGATTTCGGCAGAGTAGACAGCAGCGGGATTTTATCACAATTTTTCTCCAAATGTCGGAATTTTATTTTTAGTTGATCTATGAATTCATCATAAAGACTTGCCTTATAATGATTTTCCTCTGAGTGAGTCAAAAGAGGTTCTATTCCAGATACCAAAGATGTTGATGATGTCGGTAATTTGGTAGTTAAATTTAATAATTTTTTCTGCTTATGATATTGCCTGGATTTCAACTTACTTGGATTTATAGGGGACATGCCAATGTCTGTTAATAATATCTTATTAAGTTTTTCACGAACGAGATCACTTTTTATTTGGCATTCCTCACTTTCACTCATACTCTAAATATTCTGGCCATTGACTGTTGATGATGTCTACGGAGTAACAGGTGAATTTAATGAATTAGTAACCGGTGATGATACCTCGTTTTCAACTTTTTGACGTTTATTAGTCACCCGGTAATAACATGATGTACAAATCGATGAATTTTCAGTTACATGAATCGAGCGTGGAAAACGAATTTTAATATAATCATTAACATTTCTTAAACTTTTAGAACATTTCAACTCAGGAAACGGCTTACAACACTTTTTGTACCCAACCATTATTACACTTACAAGCAAATGATTTAAATAGAACTTCACAAGTTAAACTAACTGAAATATTAATTTAAACACTAATTTATACCAAAACATGTTAACAAAAACCACTGGTAATATTTTATGTTGGTTTACACGCCTACCTACCCCTTCTTTTATAATTAAATTTTTAAATGTGCGTCATTTTGTTCCAAAAGATTACGTTACGGTTTATGTACCTAAATGTAATATTTTGGGACGCATTTTTAGGGTTGGAACTAACAAAATAAATGACTCATACAAAATTAATTTTTTTACTAATAGCTTTATCGGATACCCCTAAACTACGTTACGCCTTTGTTTGGGAAGGAGTATTGATTGTCGTCACGTTTAGGCTGGGGCAGAGCGAATTTCATAAAATATGACGTCATGTAATTATAAGACTGTTTTGGGATATTACATATGACATAATACAATAATTTGCAGGTATATCATTAGAGGCGTATTTCTTTAATTTCTTCACTTACTTCATGTTCTTAAATGATTACATCATTGCTCACATATTCAGTTTTGTGACGACTTGTGATGAAGGAGTGAGAGAGACGGAGTTAAGAATGGCCCAAACTAACTTGACGTAGTTTATGAACGGACTGTTACAAATTGTTTCCTATTTATTTTTTAATGTTCTATTAGAAGTAAGAATATAATAAAGATCGACGAAATAATTTTAAACAATTACATTATCAGGTCGAGCGTAAATTAGTTAAAAATTGAAAATAACATATAACAATTTGATTTTGTATTCCAAAAACGGGTAAATCGTCATACTTCAATGTATTTTGTACGAAAACGATAAATTTTATTAGCGCAAGTTTCTAGTATGTTCAATAGAATTAAAGGACGTAAAATTTAAAAAAAAAAAAAAAAAAAAATTGGACGATCATTGAGAAAATTCAAAAATAAAATTTTGACGGGAAATTTGAAAATGAAGAAATTCAAGAACTTACCATTTTTATATTTTTTTATTAATCCTTTTAAACGAGCCCTATATCATAAATATCGGATATTTATTTTTCCTTTAATAGCCATAAACACAACATCATGTTTATCATTTTTCTCAAAATTTGACACCCTGTTTTTTAAACAACAACAACAAAAAATCATTTTCTACAAAACGTTTTTTTAACTAGTATTACCAATTGAAAACATTAAAAAAAATAAAAAATTTAAACACGACTTCCGGACATATGGTATACCAAATTTGTGATTTGACGTATTTTTCACCACGTACAAAACAAAAACAAAATGGACAGATTACAAAATAGAATGAAAATTGGACTTATAAGAATACAGGATCAAAATTTAATAAATTAGTTCTAGTTAAATAAATAACAATGCACAAAATCATATTACAGAATGGCTTTGGTTAAACATACTTTTGATAAAAAGCATGATTTTGATTTTGATAATTCAGTTACATTGGATTATGAGCAAAATAAAAATAAAAGATGGTTCAAAGAAGTTTGCCATATATGAAACCAAAAAATCCGGTAAATTATAAAGTAGATATAAATAGGTTATAAGCAAATTATAAAAATATTATTCAAAATTACATGTGATTTGGTATATACACATAGTTTCTAATTCATTTGGTTCCAATTTAATTTCCATCAATTAAAAAAATCTACGTAGTTTTTTCAAAAGTTTTCGCTTTTATGACGGTTTGTTTACTATAATCAGCTGTGTATAGAAAATAATAAATCAAGTATACAGGTCAAGGGCATTTGAAAAATAAAACGTTTTCGTTAGTGTCATTTGAAATAATTTTTGTGAATGGTTTTTTTGTAAAGGAGAAAATTTAGTGTCTTTAAAAAAAATAAGAACAATCTGTTATTTGTTTGTATATTTATTTTATATACATTTTGGTTGATTTGTTACGTAATATGTAAATAATTTTTTTAAAAATTGTCAATTAGTTCCCTTGAAAATGATGCAAACCATCGAAAATTTAGGATAATAAAAAAACTTTGAATTTATATAAAAGTTAAAAAATTGGTCTACACTTTAGCCGAAACGAATTAAATAAAATAAATAAAAATGGTATTTAAGTAAAGAAAAGCAAAAAGCAAAAGAGAGAATTATATTTCTGTGGTTTTAAATATATAGTATTGCGTAGGGAAAAATTTCTTGAAGAAAAATTTAAATGAAAAACTGAGTTTAGGTACCTCAAAAAAAGAATGGCGCCTAACACGGAACCTTGAGGAACACCATCATTGATAATTTTACATTCAATAAAAACATCACCAATCTTGACTACTTGAGATCTATCAGGCAGATAAGATCGAAACCGCCGCAAAGTGACACCCGAAACCCACCATGAAACGGTTTTTGAAATAATACTTCATGGTTAATCATGTCAAAGGCTTTAGCTAAAACCACAAAAATATATGCAACTGATTTTTTCTTATCAAGATCTTCATACAAGAAATTAGTGAATTCTAATAAAAGCGTACTTTTACAATGAATGATTTGTTGTATTTTCAAGTGTAGTACGTAAAAATGTACATATCTTGAAATTATTTTATTGTTTTAAATATAATATTATTAGGTTTTTTAACTGTTAATATGTATATTTCTTTGTAAATTTAAGGTAACGTTTATGTTTGTTGCCATATAAAACCAATGAAAATTAGTTTTTTGGAATTTTTTTTTTCTATAATTTAATTCAATTATAAATAACGTTTTATTTGATATAAATTTCATAAATAAATTCATAACTGTAATGCAAATAAATTCAATTAAACTTGATGCAAAAGTATTTGTTATTCATATTTTTGATGCATAAGTATTTGTGATATGCAGAAAAATTTAAGAATAGTTAGTAAATCATTAGTGATTTAGGCACCTATATAGTATAGTGATTTAGGCACTTATATAGTGATTTAGGCACTTATATAGTGATTTAGGCACTTATAATTTGTGGACCATCGGAGCATTTTTTTTACGTCTCTGTCACGTGGAGGAAGTGGTTCAAAAATGTGTTCATAAAATCACATTAAATCTTACCCCACACGTTTTTATATTAGCATCTTAGGTCTTGCTAGACTGCGAATATCTTCCGCTTTCATTTAATTTCCAGCAAAGATAAACGACACTCTGCTTTGACCTAGGCAACTAATTATGTTCAATATTTTTATATAATTTCGTGGCAATGACACTTATTGTGTATTGGAACGTTATTGTGCTGAAGAGAAAATTGAGAGCCGACTGATTTATCAACTACTGGGAATACTGCCTCATTAAATAAATCGAAATTGACCATTGACTTTGAAGTATTGTAATTTATACAACCTTTGTCATAACCTTTTATTTCTTCCACCAGAGATACTAACGGAAGAAGTAACCACCCTATTTAATATTATCTGCTATTAATTTCTTTCATTAACGCCAAAACACACTAATTTGGATATAATACAGTTCTTTAGAAGATATTCGCAGTCTAGCAAGACCAGAAACTTATAATGGGGTGATAATAAAACCGTGTGTGATAAGATTCGATGCGATTTTATGAACAAATCTTTGGACCGCTTCCGAAACGTGCTAGAGACGTAATAAAAATATTCCAATCGTTCACAAATTATAATTGTCTAAATCACTATTTAATTAATCAAAAATATGTAATTTAAATTTAATTGATTTACTTATTATTCTTAAATTTTTCTGCTTATCACAAATTCTTATGCATCAAAATTACGCATCACAAATACTTTTGCATCAAGTTTAATTGAATTTTTTTGCATTACAGTTATGAATTTATTTATGAAATTTATATCAAATAAAACGTAATTTATAATTGAATTAAATTGTAAAAAAAAAAAATCCAAAAAAATAATTTGCATTGGTTTTATACGGCAACAAACATAAACGTTACCTTAAATTTTCTCATCACAATTACTAATGAATCGGATAGTATTGGGTGTACAAATAAGTTTTGAGGGATTTACAAATATGGCGTAAGTATTATTAAACCGCATCGGACCATCTTGTAACTATATTCACGTTAAAGCTTTATCATTTCCCTCTGAAAATCAGTATGTGTCATTTCACAGAAGTGTAAACAACATATTTTTTTTATGCTCTATTCATATCGACATTTGTACCAACAAAACACAATTTGCGAGATGTACTGCTTTTTTGTTTTAATTTGAAGAAACGTGTTGATGGACGTTTTAAAAGTGGCGATTTTGACACCAGTGACAAAGAACACGAAGGGTTTGAAGAAGCTGAGTTGGAGGGGTGATTGGACCAAGATTTATGCCAAACTCAAGAGGAGCTCGCTGAAAACCGTCTCAAGGCCATGGGTATGGTGCAAAAACAAGGAAATTGGGTTCCGTATGAACTCAAGCCAAGAGAAGGTTTTTTTGCATCTAATCTTGACGGGGGACGAAAAGTGAATCCACTACGACAACTCAAAGCGCAGAAAATCGTGGGGTAAGCCCAGGCATGAATCAACTTCAACGGCCAAACCGAATATTCATGGCAAAACGCTAATGCTGTGCATCTGGTGGGATCAGTTCGGAGTGATCTACTACTAGCTACTCCAGCCTAACGAAACCGTCACTGGCTAGCAACATTTGATGCAATTAAGCCGAGCATTGAAACTCAAATGCCCGTAATATGCCAAAAGATATGACAAAGTGATCTTTCATTGCTACATGTTGCAAAATTCGTCAAGGAAACTTTGGAGGTGCTTCAATGGATAATGTATAAATATAAATAGAATTATTATATTAGTAGGGCAAGATAGGATAAAATATTGTTGAAGAATAATTCAAGAGGAAATGCGAAAAACATCATCTTGTAACAAAATTACAGATATTAACGAACTTCAAAATCGATTTTTCAAGATGTAAAAATGTCAATTGACATCTTTTTGCAAGATGTCAATATATATATAAAATAAGTGTGATATGGTTATCACATACAGGAAAACCAAACAATTAAACCCTTTTATACGGACAATATTATATTCAAGAGGTGCTAGGGTTACGTATGAAAATACAAAATCTAATTTCCTTTATTTTACCAATAGATTTATTAAAGACAAGTTCCAAACTATTTATCCAGAAACAATGGCGCTGAAATGTGTATTTTTTCGACGACGACGTTCCTTGCCATTCTTCGATGTCTACCGAATACGTCAAGGAAGTCAAGGGTTTAGTGCTCAAAAATTATCGATTGATAATTAGGGATCTTGGTTTGGTCAGAATTTTGATTAAACAACTAACTCTTGGTTTTTGCATCACGACAATCCGTCGTCTCACACTCCATTGGTTATACGTGACTATTTGACCAAAAATTCAACGCTTACCGTTCCACAATCGCCTTTTTCGCCTGATTTAGCTCAGTCGGAATTTTGGTTATTACCGAAACTTGAAAACCCGCTCCGGCGACATCGTTTTGACTCGATTGAAAAGATACAAGCCAAATCGAAGAAGGTTTTGAAGGCCAATCCTGAAGTCGAGTTTAACAACTGTTCCGAAAAATAGAAAAAATGTTGGCTTAAGTGTATTCTATGCGAAAGAAATTACTTTGGATAGAATGAACTACATTTGAAAGAATAATAAGCCGTTTGTGTTTTATTTAAAAAATCTTACTACTTACTTTTTGATCACAATGTTTTAAGTACAAGTTAGATACACTAACTTTTAAATAGCCTCAACAGTCATAATTGTGGCACATTCATTCTACAATATTAACTATATTGAATATAACAGTTTTTGACTAGATATAAAACTTAAATTTCTATTTTTATTTTATATATTTTTATTAGAATGAGACAAACTGACGACTATTTTTATCTAACAAATACAAATTTATTTTATTTTATCGTGTTATCAAATGGAATAAAAATTAACTCAATAACGTTAAGAGCATTCATTATGTGGTATAATATACATTGGTTTAATGTTATTTCTACGACAAATATTAAAATCTCACCTAATCCTCAATGTAAAAATATAATTGGGATTTTCTTTTTAGTAATTTTTACATATTAAATAAAACTGCATACTTATACATGTAACGTTGTAAGAAGAAACTATAAAATTATTTTAGTTTGTAGACTTAATGTCGACGAATATAAAATTGATAACAAGTTTCGTTGAATGTGTTGATTTTATATTTGTGAAGTTGTTGTAAATCCAGATTGTTAGAGAGAAAAATAGAAATTTATAATAATATAAATTAGTTTAAGAATAAAAACTTGTTTATTACAAAATTAATTAAATTTTATTATAAATACAACAGCATACATATTTTCATTTTACCATTATTTTTTATTTATTTAGTGTTAATTATATAGTAAAATTTAATTATTTTATAACATATACAGTTCCATTGCTCCAATGAAATAAGACCCCAAGTAAAAAATCAAATTTATTTTCCAAATCTAAGCAGAAATGACAAAAGATTTACTTAAATGTAAGAAGATGCGTATAAGGCTACCAAGAATGTTCCGAAGGATATTAAAAAAAATTCTGTCCTATAAGTGGGGCAACGGAACCACGTGTTCTTTTGGCACATCGCTGATACATCGATTACAAATTAATATTGTTAATATTGTTGATTAATATTGTTTTAAGCCAAGTGTTTCTCGTAAAGTAATAAATATTTAATTCAGGGAAACCTTTGAATTAAATAATATATGAAAATCAATTAACATTAAATATATTTAAGGGGCTCAGAACCATAGCCTAACCCACATTTAAAATTTTAACTTTTTTTTTCATCTAATCGGTCATAAATGTTCATTGAATTGATGATTGAATGATTTAATATTTACGGCCAAGCCTAAGGCAAGTCTCCCGGATACACCGTGTCCACCGTTCACCCTTTTACGAATGGCAAGATCGCGGGAAAGGAAATTTATGTTAGTAAGAAAAAATCAACCCGGTTCCAGACACCTAAGTAGTTGATAGTTAGTAGAAAGGACAACCACAAGACAACAAAATTATTAAATTATATGACTTTTATAGCTTGTTGTTCTTAGAGAGTTGGTTCGGCTATAGCTTTGTTTCTGAAATTAGGATTAAAATTAATTCATGTTGTCGCAAGTTTTTCTGAAAAGCTGTAAAGAATTTTTTTTCCCTCATTTATGATCTTATTATTTTTGTCAAACTATGAAAACAAACAGGCTCAATCAATTATCAATCAATTATGTGTATTCGCCCATGGAAAACTTAAATTAACTTAAAAATTTTAATGAAGCTCAAATGTCATCTGCAACTTTAAAAAAACGTATGAATGCGATTTCCGTCCAAACTTAAAAAAAACTAAAAATGTTTTGGTTGGGTTTATTAAAAAAAATTTAATCTATTTATTTATAATTTGTTTCTTAAACTTTGAAAAAAATAAAACATAAAAAATAAATTTCACAACACAACCCCATGTTCAACAACATTCACAATGCAACCTATACCGTTCCTCTACAATCACTTACATATGTATATGCACCCTTCAAACCACTACCCAGCCATATTTCACAAAAACCAACAAAAACGCCGAATCATCCAACCTAAACAAGGACCATTTTCAACAGCATCCACAATGTAATCCATACTCTCCCTCTATAACCACTTACGCATATACAACCATCAAACCAATATCCAACAGTATTTCCCAAAAAGCCACAAAAATGCCGAAACACCCAACCCAAACAACGATTGTCTCGGAAAAAACACCACTATCCAGTAGCCAAACAACTTCCACTACATCCTTGCCTCACAGGAACAGACAAGAACAAGCGAAGTTCCGATCAACGACCCCCACAACAAACACAATCCCATTGAAATTCCAACAAAATAAAATAATAATAAAACTATAACTTCTGGTCACCTTATCCACTATGTAGTTTCAAATTCCTAATCTGAAATTATATTTTACCAATTTTATATATAAATACAATATGTTACAAAAATAAAATATAACAAAACACCGCACAAATTGAATGTCCGTTAATAAAAATAAATGTACGTAATATTTAAACGAAATCTTAATACTTATCTGAGTCGTTTATATATGTTTGTTTGCATAGGTATATGTCAAAACAAATGTATACCAACCTCGTTTACAAATCACAACAAAAAAATCATCCCAACTCCGTTTATTTTTATTGTTTGGTTTTAACAGTGTTTCACGGCATAACACTTTTATTGAGTTTTCCGCACTATCTATATCAACAAAACTATATTTAAAAATGAAACAAACACGATTTAAATGCGGATAAACAATAAAAACTATTTTAATTTATAAGTCAGAAGAAAAAATTACACATTCACACACAATCACGTTTCGATCATGTTTTTATTATTAATTTTAGATAGAATAATTTGAATTTAAATTATTAAATATGTACGTATATGCAACATTTGATTTGAAATTTTTTTACACGTGATTTTATAGATTATGTTCGCTACGACCATTTTTATCTCATATACCAGTTATATCGAATTGATTGTTAGCGGATATTTAGAGTTCATCAAAATGATAAACCTTCCAATAATCAAATCACAAAACAATCAATTATAAATTTATTCACCATTATCTTTAGTTTTTACAATTACAAATAGTTTTTTTTACAATTAGGTTTTTATTATTGTTTAATTTATTTATTTATGGTTTTTATGCAGTTGTATGCCTCTATTTTTTGTATATTTATTATTTATTTATTTTTAATAATTGCCAGATTATTTACAATTTAGACTACTTATTACAATAATAAATAAATAAATTAAATTTTTAATAAATTGCGTTTTTATAAACTAATTAATAAAAAATTAAAAAATAGTTGGCTCGGCTAAATTGGTTTGATAGCTGCCTTGCCTTTGTTTCCTACTTACTTTCTGAGTTGCTTTAAGTTCCTTTGCTTTTTATAGAAAACTTAAGTTTGAATTTGGATCGAAAAAAAACTCGTATTGCTTTAGCCATATAATCCCCGCCTCTGCGCGCATCGGTTTATGCGCTCGCTTATAATAGTATAGTAGACTTTTCAACCTTGGTATATACATATTTCACGTTACTGTTAATATTCTTAATTTATAAAGTTTTAAAACTTGGTTTTTACCTTTAGTTTCATTTATGTTAGTACAATCCAATTATTCTTTCTTACCACATTATAATTTAACGGCACTGTTAATGACGTAATATATTGAAAATACCCTCTGCTATAACAGCTTCGCATGAAGAGAGAGAATACCATTTTTTCCATAATTGGTGGCCAAAAAAGAGAAAAAAATTCATAATGGGTAGCTTGCTACTAAAAATAAAAATTTCTTTATTGCACTCCATTTTAAGGAAAATTATTAAGTTGAAAACTGAGTATGAACGTAAAATTTTTAAATTTTAGTAAGTAATATATTTTCTTTTAATTGCAAATACACGAAAGCATGTGGTCGATTAAAAAATGCTTGGAGACCTTTTCTAGAGAATTACCGTTCCTATTGATCCAAACTATATTTTGAAGCATTCCTAGATTGTTATCTGAATTATCACTGTGGCTTTTCCGGATTTCCGCTTAACTTTACTGTTACCTACTTTGAATTGAGAGGAAATTTGTCAATATTATTTCAAAGCTGCTGTGAAAAATCTATAACAAGGTACTTAAGAGAATAAACTGAACTTATTCAGGGCATCGTTTTTAAAATTTCGAATAGCTACACAAATTGAAAAATACTAATAAAATTGACGTTTTGGTTATAAATTTGAAAGTGTTGATGGAAGGTTTCTGATATATTTTTTTTTTTTTGATTTTTTGTTTCTATAATGAATGCATAAGGAAGACGATACGGTGTGCGGCCCACAATTCATTTTTTTGAATAAATCAAAATTTCATAAAATTTAGGTTATTTGGCAAAAAGGGTGGTTAATAAGGGATGAAGGGGGTGAAATTTTGTAAATGTGACCAGAGATTTGTAATTGGTGACCCAAAAGCCATGAAAATGGCATGCATCTTGATGTGATATGATAAACACTGTATTTTATGCAAAGGTCTTATCAAAAAGGGTAGGAGGAGTGAAATTTGTAAATGTGACTAAAGATTCATAATCGGTGACCGAAAAAAACATATAAATGACATGCATTTTTATTATAACATGATATACATATGCGGCAGTTTAACCATAGGGGTTTTCAGTAATGGACGAAAGGGGTGAAATTTTGTAAGCGCGACTAGAGATTCGCGATTAGCGACCCCAAAAACTCCCGAGTAGAGAATTTTAGAATTTTGGCCAGCTTTTCGGCAGACTGCCTGGCCCCACTGTGCGTTGGCATTAACTCGGCGTCCTTATCCTACCTGAAGATACTAACCGCCTCGTTTGATATAAGCTGCTGAGTACTAATAGCAAAAGAATTCTGAGCAGAATTCCTGATGTTTTATATATGTTTTTCGGCTTCAGCTTTTACTGCGCCTGCTGATTGGTTGTGTTCCTCATTACTCCATATAATAAAATCACTACTTATATGTAAATGAGCCCGACACCTTGCTTCTTGATATGAAGAACAATGCATTTTGTTTCTTTCAACCCGTCGCCCCCCAAAGTAAAAGTAATACCCTTTATATAGAAAGTGATTTCATTCTAGAAGGAAAGTTTAGTTTTGAAATAAATATTTAATTCACTATAAACGGCTGATTCAGGATGGTTGATTTTTATGAAAACTAATAGTATTATAAGGAAAAATGGAATTGTTCGAAATCAATTGATGATTCGAAGGCAATTATTAAAATGTTTGCTTAGTTTTAATTTTATTTTTCCAATTAAGAAAACGGACACTTGTTTATTCAAGGCACCAATGTCCAATACTACATTAAAGTTGTATAAACAAAACTTTTATACTATTTAATAATTGGACTTGCATCAGAGCCTACTCTATAAAAAAGAGCCTCCACATTGACTGTATTTTTTACTAAGCTTAAAATAAAGTACATAAAATTTTTTCTTTACTATGAAACTATATGGGAAAACGATTGTTTTCATTTACATTTTTAGTCTACAAGAACTATCAGCTTTTACATTATTTTTATATGAAAATGTTCATAAAACATGTAATTTTAGTTGATTGAAAAATCGAATCATGAAAGTGTTTATTTCTTAGTGAAAATCCTCTTGGAATATAAACTATTGCTAAACTTTTATGGAATGTTGTTGTTGTAAAATACGTCATAACATAAAATTTATAAACAATTATAACCATCTCTTTTTAGTCGCCTTCTAAAAGCATTGCCACATGACAAAAATCTGCCCGAATACAGATTCATATCATGCGGCAATGCTTTATTAACGACTTTTGTTTAAACCATAGATGTCGCCTACAATTAAAAACATATAAAAAATTCAAATAGGTGATCGAACCGGTCGGATCCTAAAATCGGTCTGATTTTTGATTCGGTTAAACATATTTTTGGTGGCTTCCCTCCATAGTAATAAGTAAATTGTAATAATAATTAATTTAATATAATTTTTTTATAAATTTACCAAAATTAAACCATTGCTATGAAAGAAATTATGTTAATTTTACGTAAAAAGTTTTCTTTCAAATCGTTTACTCAGCCCGAATCCCTGTTGTTTTTATTTGTGTGTTAAGTGACATCTAGGAATGGGAATAATAAGTAAGAGCTATTTTATTTTATACACCGCTCTCAAATGTTATGACAATTCAAATATTCTAAACAAAAACTTATTTTGAATGGGTCATTAATTTTTGGAAATAAAAATCGATGCCAAATATTAATCATGTAATATTTATTTTCAGCTGTGACTTAATTTAAATATTATTTCTAATACTTGAGAAATAAATAAGGCATTTATATTACAGTTAATGTTTATTGGTTATGTCGTTTATTTGTGATACATAACAATCTGGGTTGATTTGATTTTTTTGATTTCTTCTCGCTCAATGCATATTATTATAATTTTTTCTCTTTGACTCTCTTTGATTTATTTTAATTTTGGCTGTTCAGCGAAGACGTATTGTCTTTTTTTTACCATTGATTTTAGTTGTGAATAAGCGATGACGTCATTAAATAGAATATTCTCTTTTTAATACATATTGTTGTTGTTGTAGAACGTTTTTTAATTTAATTCCCTTACTTTCTTTTGATTATATCTGGAAAATGGGGAAGCTTGAGAATCTGTACTTTAAATGAGTTAGTCATTGAGTTGTTCATTAGTGATTTCAGAAAAAATTATTTATCTAGGTTTAATTTTTAATTCATATTTTTTCGTCAATCGAAATCGCGTTTTTTCATACAAACTCTATGAAAATAAATTATTTTTTAGTGTTTCTATGTCCTTTATTTTAAGTTCATTTTTTACATGACGGCTCTATTCATATCAAGATGGTTCTGGTTATATAAACAAGTTGAACAAAATAAGCTTAAAAATTATTAATTGATTTAAAATTATCAAATAACTTAATTTACATTGCTAGCCTATCGGCTCGTGTCGGTAAACTTCATCTTCGTGAATAACAGCTATCATTATATGTTCGTTGAATAACATACTATTACCAAAAAAAATGTTTGTTATTATTTGAAAAGTATACCATAATTATGGTATAATTGACTTTTTAATGAATAATTATTTCTTTTTCAGTTTCAATTTATTTCAATATTTACCATTACTTAATTACCAGATTGAAATTAACTGAAATTGATTTAGTAATAATACAATAATTATTTTCAAACGTTATTTTAAAATTGACATTAGTCACCTTAAAAACAAACGTCTTTGATTATTGCCAAAGCTGATTTGCATCATAATAAAATGTTATGATGTTAGGGAGATCGTAGAAGTATTGTTTACTTTGAACTTCTTAAAGCTGACAAAACGATAAATAGTGATAAGTTTGATTGCACCACGGGGATTTTATTTGTGCATTAAGCTCGCATTTGGATTTAAGCCTTAGGATTTTTGAAAGTTAAAAATATTTTAACTCAGTAGTAGAAAAAAGGGATTTTTCTGTTATGTGAATTAGGTAGATTATTAGCTTAAAATGAATGGATGTAAAATCTTAGGATTTAAATCCAAAGTCGAACATCAGTTTTTAAAATTAAAACATTTGGTGAAGTTAAAACCTGTGTTCATTTTTATTTTTAATCAAAGCCTGAAGTTTTACAAAAATGGTATATTTAAGCTTCCTGATAGATAGAGAATTATAAGTGTAAATGGAAGCAATATGATTGAATAAGAAAAGTTTTTTTTAACAAAATATTTGGTTTCATTTTTGCATTGAAAAATACTCAAAGTCTTGATGTTCAACCCAGTATGGTTTCTTTATTAAAGATTACACGGAACCTTACATAATAGTTTGCTACACTCAATAGCGCTAGGGCTCATGGAAGTTACCGGACGAACATATTCACAACACAACACACTATCGTGACGTTTTCTACCGTCACGCCTGGCTGTCAAATCAGGGACCTCCAACTGCCAAAGCGCCAACTCGCTGTAACACTGAAACTGGCAAAATAATTAGAGTTATTAATTTGGTGAAGATTTCAAACAGTTGAAATGTAAAAATTATGGAAATATACAGGGAGTACGCTATAATTTTAAGAATTTTTGTTGGTAGAATTTCAGCTTTACTGTGGAAAAGTGGTTACAAGTTGATCATTCAAAATATTGTCCATCGCTAGTCACAACCTTTTCCCATCTTTCTGGTAATAGGTAGCTTCCATATCGAAAGAACGACACATATTCAGATGCTATCGATGAGTCGACTTATTTTTTGGTATCCTCATTAATTAGAAGCGCTGCTCAGACAAGCCATGGGTCAACGATCGAAACACCAGCAACGAGACATCTCAGTTAAGTGCTTCTAACGTTTCTTTGACCGGTTTCGCAACATGAGGCCGGGCGTTGTCGTGCTGAAAAATCACTTTGTCATGCCTCTTCGCGTAATCTGGTCGTTTTTGCTTCAATGCTAGGCTCAACCACATCAATTACTGATGGCAGTTTTCCGCAGTGATGGTTTCGTTGGGTTGGATCAGTTTATAATACACTAAACCCAGCTGACTCTACCAGATAGAGAGCAAGAGCTTGTTGCCATGAATTTTGAGCTTTGCAGTCGATGTTGATGGTTTGGCTGGCCTGCACCAGAATTTTTTCCGCTTCGGGTTACCGTAGCATATCCATTTTTCATCACCTTTCACTAAACGATGCAGAAAACTTTTTCCTTCGAGTCTTTCAACTCGTAGGGCACTCAACTTCTTTGCTTGTGAATCATTCCAATAGCATTTAAACGTCTGAATAAAAATTCAAGTTCTTCTGCCGTTCGACTCGGATCCTCATTGAGTACAGCTTCCACTTCCTCATCTAGACACATTCTAGGCTGGGGTGGACATTCTTTATCTTTCGTATCAAAATCACCTATTTTATAGCGTCGAAACAAGTACTAATATTTTAAAATCGAAGGAGCATAATCACAATTAGCTTCCAACAGCATTCGTTGACACTCAGCAGCACTTCTCTTCAAATAGAAGCAAAACATCAAAGCTTCCCACAAATTGCTGTTTGTTGGCGCCAAATTCGATATATTCAATGCTCAAAAAATGACGTCTTTGACACGGACAAAATAACACATACTGAAAATTAAAACTAAGTCGTGATGCTTTGACATGAAGTTAGTAATATTACCCGACGCGATGTAGTACAAGTTACGCCATCTCTTGAAAATCCCTTCAAATTAAAGCACACTGATAATACATTTTAAAAATATTATAATTATTAGACGTTTTCGGTAGCCCTCAGCTGAAAATGAGAGTAATGAAATGAATGAAGTAAATGAAATAGGCACAAGAAAACTCATTTAAATAAATTATTGAAAAAATCTTACTTAAGATTCTACTTGAATGTCTTTGGCAGGATTTATTCGATGGTTCATGTCTCTACACTTTAAAATATCCTCGGAAAATTGAATCCATGTTATTCTGTTTTTTTTTTTGTTTTTCAGGACATAGACCCCGTTTTTTGTCTATTTAAATTTATAATTATTAAGACACCATGCTTCTGATATTAATTGTTGGCTCTTCTTTACTAACATATCTTTCATTGTAATATTTACATCCGTTGGCTGATCATTTATTTTTCAGCGTTTACGAAGATTAACATTTTCCTTTTTTTTAAGAACTGAAACAATTGAGCGAGATTTTCCATTTTATTTAAGAGGATTTCATTTTGAACTCATTTAAATAAATTATTGAAAAAATCTTACGTAATATTCTACTTGAATATCTTCGGCAGGATTTATTCGATGGTTCATGACTCTACACTTTAACATATTTGATTGATTGATTGATTGCGATGTACGATCAAGCATTAAGCAAGTCTCCCGTATTATAAATGCGAATACACACCACTATATATACCCATGTTACACACAACACAACACGACACCATTCTTCATGAAGCCAAACCCCGTAAAGAAAGGCGCCACGTCTAATAGTTGTGATATCCGCCCCTGGCCAGGCCGCCGTCGTACACCTTTTTACATATAACAAGATCGAGCGGATGGGAAAGAAATTTTAGCAACAAAGACCCAAAACCCGGTTCCGGACACCTAAGACCTAAGTAGTTGATAGTTAGTAAATTTGTTAGTAATATATTTTTTAGTAGTTTATAGACACAACAAGACAATACAAAATTTTAAAGTTCATCTATTGCTCCAACAACCTGTAAGAAGCAATCTGTAAAGAAGACAACAATGACAACACAAATTTCCTGGTACCGCAAACTCTTTTTTCTGAAAAGCTGTAAACAACTTTTATTATTCCCCTCCACCATTTTTTCCATCGGCGGTTGTGAGAGGGGGGCGAGATTTCGTTCCATCATCATGTTCCCATGCGGTCACCCAAATTTGTACTAACTGTAGGTAGTGTTGCTTGACGTTGGTGTTGAAATCGTTGTGTCTCTGCTGTCCCTGCTACTCGCCCCCCTATGTCTCTACACTTTAAAATATCCTATGAAAATTGAATCCATGTTATTTTGTTTTTTTTTGTTTTTCAGGACATAGACCCCGTTTTTTGTCTATTTAAATGTATAATTATTAAGACACCATGCTTCTGATATTAATTGTTGGCTCTTCTTTACTAACATATCTTTCATTGTAATATTTACATCCGTTGGCTAATCATTTATTTTTCAGCGTTTACGAAGATTAACATTTTCCTTTTTTTTAAGAACTGAGAACAATTGAGCGAGATTTTCCATTTTATTTAAGAGGATTTATTCTGGATGTAGGTTTAATACTATCATTGTTAAAATTCAGATTATTAAATAATTATGTTTAGTTCTTTCGGTGGTTACTTCATCACATAGAAATATTTGATTCAGTATTAATATCCTCAATATGGAATTCCTTATGAATCCTATCACCTATGATTATTTCACTTTAATTAGCTTATCGATATCTTCATCTATAATAAGGTACTTCTGTTTGGTTGTTTTATTTGTTTAATTGTATCTTTTTGCTGTTGGAAGAAGCTATCAACTTTCTTGATTACCTTTTCTAATAGTTTAATTGGTTTTATTTTCTTGGGCAGACGTTTGGGAATGGAATTCTTCAGCTTTATTTGTAGGTACCAGAACATTAAAGAAAAAATACTTTCTTACAGCCCAGATTACAGTATGTATAAATATTTATTTTGGTCTTTTCTAATAGGATATTATTAATTTTTTTAATAAATAAATTGTGCACAAAATTTTACCATGAAAATAATTTATTATTCAGGGGAAAAATTTCTGTTTACATAAAAATAATAAATCTTGCATCAAATTTTATCATCAAAAAATTAAAGTTTTGCTTAGCAGTTTTGTTCAAAAAAAAAACTAATTTGTACATAAAAATAATAAATCTTGCACAAAGCTTTCCCATCAAAAAATCAAATTTGTGTTTAGGAATTTGGTTCAGAAAAAATATACTTTGTACATTGTTAAATTTATGCAAAATTTATTATTTTTATGTAGAAAGTTTTTTTTTTTTTCTGAACCGACATTATGGCTTATTCACATGAATCGCGATTTTACTCGTACGAGTAAAAATGATTCACTGTTTTTTCCTAAATTACATTATAAAATGTATACTATGTAGTTTAAAAAATAGATAATAAACAATTCCGAATGTAATGTCATGGACAATTTTTTTTTGCAAACGCACTTTTCCTAATAAAAATTGCTAAAAAGTGTTTACTCGCGCGAGTTTTCCAATATGGCCGCGATTTAAACATTTTTTGCAGTTTTTATTAAACACACATTTGTTTGCTAAAAAAGTTGTCATTGACATTATATTCGGAATTGTTTATTAAATATTTTTTAAGTAGTTAACTAGTATCTATTTTACGACGTAATTTAAGAGAAATCAGTGAATCATTTTTACTCGTACGAGTAAAATCGCGATTCATGTGAATATACCATTATTTTTTTGTGCGATTTTTATGCTCAAATTATTGTTTGAGTAATGCAAAATTAACTCGTTTGAAACTCCTTTCTTTTCATCCTCGACTTTGTGAATTTTTTTCTTCAGTATTATATTTTTATGAATGTTTATTCTCGGGACCATTTGTACTACATATGTATATGTAATACAGTCAACGTAATTTACTTAGGCGCAGGGATAAAATTGTGAAAAAATTATTGAATTAAAAGCTGTGTATACAATTTTTAGAATATACTAGAAGACAAAATATATGAGCGTGTAAAGTAAGCTAACGGTAAGTATTTTTATTTCCAAAATTGTTTGTATTTTCCTGACATTTCGCTGATTTCATCAACGACTTTTGTCGAATAATGTCCGACTTTTTATAAGATTTACTACGAAAGTTGTCGCAAAAACTCGGAAAATGATGATAAAAAAAGTTAGGTTATGGTTCGACAAAATTTTGGCTGCAAAATTTTACTTTTAAATTTGGTTACATACATATTTAAATAAAAATAGTTTTTTTTTATTTTAAAATTTTATTAAGAATATATAAAATATAAATTTAAAATCCGGCTGAGAAAAGCGATGTGGATGACTCCTTTTTCTCTGTGGCTACCGGGAACTTCTCCAATGTATAATCTGAAATTAAAAATAATTAGGGTTATTGATCTTTGCATAATGCATAATAAATAATTTTTGTTAAAATTGTAAGGATTGGAAAATTTAATTAATCCAGAAATGTGTGCTTAAAAATGGCAGAAATTTAATGCTATATACTCTATACGTACTTAAATAAATACGTGTGCCACTAAACATTTTTGGAGCTATAGGTACTAAACCACAGTTACCACTTTTAACTTATAAATATAAAATTTATATTTTTAAAACATTTACGTTTTTCGTAACACTAAATAGTTTATTATGAAATTTCTGTAATATTTAAGGACAAATTTTGGTCATTAAAAATTATAAAACTGTTCCAAATGGATCAAGTATACAAAAAATACCTTTTAAACTACACAATAGGTTAATTAAATTTGGCAATCATTACAATTTTAACAAATAAAAATGTAAATTAAATAGACACTATTTCCATATAAACTTCATATGGAAAATTTTTGCCTGTCACATATTTCACTTTTACAAAAACAATGTTTAATAAATAAAAAATAATTATTTATGCAAAATATTTGTCAATATTTACCTTACGGATGATTTTAACACTAACTTTAACTTATTTTAATAAAATATATATTTCTAATCTTAATAAAATATATACATATTTATATAATATGTATGTACGCATGTTTTCGTCTGAAAACCGGAAAAAATTAATAACAGGTTCAAGTTTTCAGTTTTGTTATACTTGGGGTGCTTATTTCGAGGTGTAATTTATATAGACGCAGTCATTTGAATTTAGTGGTATGCGTACAATAATCGATTAATTGTGAGTAATTTTAATGTTAATGATTTAGTATATTTTTAAATATTTTGATGAATAAATATTAAATTTTAAAACAGGTAATAAATATGGCGGGAGGAAAATTTTTACGTCACACAGAAAAAAATGGAAAAAACAGTTTACAAGAAATATGGCCTCTCCAACAGAGCAATTGCTTCCAAAATAGGGCGCTTCGAACATTTAATGAGGGGCTCCGAAAATTTAAATACGAAAACTTCGGGACTGATATGGAACACCACCGAAGAAAAATAAAAGGAATAATTCAGTAAAAAATAATCTAAACTCGACCCAAATTATATCCAAGTTTGATTTACCAATTTAAAAAAGTCTTGTACAACAGATACAGATTTTAAAATGCGATGAAAATATAAAATGGAAAAACCAGTAAAACGACCGATGTTATCTTTTCAACATAAAGTTCACTAACTACAATTTCCCAGAGATCATGTGCATTGACAAAATGAGTGGCGCAATATTATATTTTCAGACGAAACGAAATTTAATTTAGATGGTCCTGATGGGTTAAACTTTTATTGGCATGATCTCCGCCATAATGATCCACCTAGAATGAGCAAAAATTTTGGGGGTGGTTCGTTAATGATATAGGCACCGTTTTCATATTATGGCAAGCTACAGCTATGTTTTATAGCCAAAATGACATCGGAAAAATACGTGGAGCTGTTAGAAGACGTTTTAATAACGTATTTAGATGAGAATATAATTCATACCTAAAAATCATCTATTTCACTATGCAATTTTTTTGTTATTTTTGTTATTAATAAGTGATAATACAACACTGTTGTATTGTCGCTGTGGGAAAAACGTTGTTATGGCAATAGCCTACTATCAGAACCATCTTGATATGAATAGAGCCGGTATGTAAAAAATGAACTTAAAATAAAGGACATAGAAACACTAAAAAATAATTTATTTTCATAGAGTTTGTATGAAAAAACGCGATTTCGATTGACGAAAAAATATGAATTAAAAATTAAACCTAGATAAATAATTTTTTCTGAAATCACTAATAAACAACTCAATGACTAACTCATTTAAAGTACAGATTCTCAAGCTTCCCCATTTTCCAGATATAATCAAAAGAAAATAAGGAAATTAAATTAAAAAACGTTCTACAACAACAACAATATGTATTAAAAAGAGAATATTGTATTTAATGACGTCATCACTTATTCACAACAAAAATCAATGGTAAAAAAAAGACAATACGTTGAACAGCCAAAATTAAAATAAATCAAAGAGAGTCAAAGAGAAAAAATTATAATAATATGCATTGAGCGCGAAGAAATCAAAAAACTCAAATCAACCCAGATTGTTATGCATCACAAATAAACGACATAACCAACAAACATTAACTGTAATATAAATGCCTTATTTATTTCTCAAGTATTAAAAATATTATTGTATTTAAATTAAGACACAGCTGAAAATAAATACAACATGATTAATATTTGGCATCGATTTTTATTCCCAAAAATTAATGACCCATTCAAAATAAGTTTTTGTTTAGAATATTTGAATTGTCATAACATTTGAGAGCGGTGTATCAAATAAAATAGCTCTTACTTATTATTCCCGTTCCTAGATGTCACTTAACACACAATTAAAAACAACAGGGATTCGGGCTGACTAAACGATTTGAAAGAAAACTTTTTACGTAAAATTAACATAATTTCTTTGATAGTAATGGTTTAATTATAGTAAATTTATAAAAATATTATATTAAATTAATTTTTATTACAATTTAATTATTACTATAAAGGCAAGCCACAAAAATATGTTTAACCAAATCAAAAATCAGACCGATTTTAGAATCCGACCGGTTCGATCACCTATTTGATTTTTTTTATAAGTTTTTCATTGTATGCGACATCTATGGTTTAAACACAAGTCGTTAATAAAGCATTGCCACATGATATGAATCTGTATTGTAGATTTTTGTCATGTGGCAATGCTTTTAGAAGGAGACTAAAAAGAGATGGTTATAATTGTTATAAATTTAATGTTATGACGTATTTTACAACAACAACATTCCAAAAAAGTTTAGCAATAGTTTATATTCCAAGAGGATTTTCACTAAGAAATAAACATTTTCATGATTCGATTTTTCAATCAACTAAAATTACATGTTTTATGAACATTTTCGTATAAAAATAATGTAAAAGCTCATATTTCTTATAGACTAAAAATGTAAATGAAAACAATCGTTTTCCCATATAGTTTCATAGTAAAGAAAAAAATGTATGTACTTTATTTTAAGCTTAGTAAAAAATACAGTCAATGTGGAGGCTCTTATTTATAGAGTAGGCTCTGCTACTATTTATTATTTTTGGCGATTTTTATTAATAAAAATAAATTCATTAGAATCAAAGTAACACACAACAAAAACAAAATTCTTATATAACTATTTAATAAATAATTGTTATTACAAATATAATCTTTCATGTTATGAATTTAAGTTTTATCTTTCACACCAATTCATTATATTCTCCACCCAAATATAACTCGTGGTCCTCTTAAGAATCGATAATTTTTTCCAAATGTCACTCATGCGTATCCCAAGCTTTAGAAAATGCAACTCGTGCTGCGCACTCGTTGCATTTTCGTCGCTGGGATACGCATTCGTGACATTTGAAAAAAATTATCGATAATAAGCGGACCACTAGTTATATTACGTCTGAAAATAACGATAAGGAGTTCATTTATCAACAAGACAATGGCAGTATTCTTGTATCGAAATACACAAAACAGTTTTTTTTATCTAATTTGGTACCTATAGAATGGCCGCACGAAGCCCAGATCTAAACGCCAAGGAAAACGTGTGGGATGTTCTTTCCAGACGTATTTATTCAAATAACCAACAATATGCAACAGTTTTGGAGTTTCGGCATTCAGTACTAGAGTGCTGGCGAGGAATTGAAAAAAAGTACTTCAAAATTTAGTAAATTCTATTCCTAATAGAATTTTTGCTGTAACCAAAAATAATGGAGGCCAAACTAAATATGCACTGCTGAAAGCCAAAAATATAAATATTTCTATTTAATTTTTTGTTTTTAATAAGTTTTCAATAATAGTTTGCAGTGCGTCTATATAAATTACACATACAATTTGAATTTATTTTCAATTTAGTACCGTGAATGAACAGTTTTTAGATAACTGTGGTTCACAATAAATATAATATTATTATTAAAATATAATAAAAATAAAGTCAGGTTTTTAATTATTAACTAATGATGTATTTCCTTAAAATTGTGGAATTTGAAAGCTAATGTATAGTTATTACTGTGGTATTGTTTTTATAATTCTTTTAAAAATATAAGACATTTCAGATCTAAAAAATGACAAATGACGCGCTTTCGACTCGGCGCAAGTTTATTTAATATATTTTGTCCACGCCCTTCTACCGATGGTTTGTTCTTTGTTGTGATCCATTTTTCTTTCATACAAAATCCTTCTCTATTGTTATTCCTTAGTGTTATCACCCCAAGCACCTAGATAAAAAGCCATCAGCATAAAATTCGAACTTAATATAAGGGGGATAGAAAGACACAAAAAATGGATTTTTTGTGTCTTTCTATTGTTTTTGAAAGTTGTGTTTTTTTAATTTAAAATCTTACAAAAGCGAATTTTGATTTATCAAGAAGAATAATTGATAAATAAATCATTTGAAAATCAATTAATAAAATATTGTTTATGTTTTCGCTCATGTTTTTTTTTATAATTAAAAAATGTCGATAAATAGCAGAGTTTAAACTGTAGAGGAGAAATAAACTTTTTTTTCTTTTATGTAAACAAACCATTTAGTTTTTATTGTTGTTAAAGAGTGGTTGTGCGTAGTTTGTTTATTTCTAGTCTATTGTATCTTAAAGTCTTTGATAAATAGTAAGTAAGGTATTACGCCATTTATTTCGTTTAAATAATTTTGTACTGTATTTTTCACACAGCTATACAAAGAAAAAGTAAATTTGTACAATTATATTTTGATTATATTAATCAAATTACTAAATTTAAGTTATTGGTTTTAAAATATGTTATACTCAAATGTTTGATTTAAATATAAACCTATAAATATTTTCTGGTACGAGTATTTTTCATTGATAAAATTTTAATCAAAAATGCTTCATTTTACATGGGTTCGTACATGGGAAATCGTAAAATGTATCCCCCTTAAATTAAGCTTCTTTTAAAATTAGTCTTATGCTGATGGCTTATATATCTAGGTGCCTTGTATTACCTCGAACGTGTTCTTCATAAAAAGGAAAATGAAACAACTTAAAGAATTTAGGTGGTGGAAGTAAGTGATTATGGGTTATTATTTTTAAATCGATTTATAGTTAACCTATTACCTAACCTAATAATATTATTAATAACCCAACACCTATCTATGTCGATACGGTGACCCAATGATCTGTGATTGTTTTGGTTTTAATTGGACTTCCGCGTTTTAGATTTAATATATTGTCATAACAACCGGCATTCACATACAATTAAATTGCGTAATATAATTGTGTGACGGCAGTATTGCACATGTAATTTTTGGTTTTTACCAAATTTGTGCTGCCATCTACGTAATGTGTATTGAGTTAGTGACCACATTATTTTTATTTTGAATTCCACCCAATTTCACCCAAAAAAACTTCAAAAAAATCAACCATGTCCTTTTCGTCAAAAAACATCAATGTTTTTTCGATGTACATCAATTTTACGAAATGTACATTTTTTCATAAATTTCACCTTGGCTACTAACACCAACAAAAATAGAAACGTCAATTGTTAATTTTCAAAGTTGTCAATATATAGAGTTTTTTGTGTCTCAATTTTTAATCATTTTAATTGTAGTGTTTAATTATTTTAATTGAATTAAATAACGTTTTCAATGGGTGTATCCGAAATGCGAATTTAAATGCACATTTTTTAAAATACGTATTTTTTGATTAAATTAAATTATGTACATTAAAATCATTAAATTAATTAAAATTGGTCAATAACAAAGTAATAAATCGATAAATTGGTTAATTAAAATATAAATTGACATCAAATAGATGTATCAAAATGCACATAAAAACTACATCGCATGTAGGATTTTAAATGTGCCTTCGCTAAATGAACATCTTCTAATTCGGACGCACCCAATGTATAGTTTCTTGCGCCTCGATTTTGAATCATTTTAATTGTTCAATAAAAAAGCACTCGACTAAATACTACCAAAATCGATTGGAAATTTTTTAAACGTCAAATGTCAATCAAGTAAAACCAAACCGGTTTATATTACCAATACAAACACAAAACAACATCAATTTTGGTTTCATGTACTTTTCACACCACAAAATTTACATTGATTTACAAAAACGAAAAGAATTCGAAATTAGTAAGCTTTTATTTCAATTTGACCAGAATGCTGTTGTTACGAGAAAATTTTAAATTTTGGTTTAAATAACCCATATTCTTAACCGATGTTCGTATATGTTGAAATTCAAACATTTATGAAATTATCTCAGAGATCATAATTAAGAATTTGTAACGTTTTCATGGAAAAATTTGTTTTAGAAAAAAAAATGATTTCCCATATGTTTTATATGAAAAGTTTGGTTTTTTCCTCGTTTGTAATTCCTTTATAGACTTCGTTTTTTTAGAATATAGCTTTATATAATCTAGGTTGCTTTGAGAGTACTGATTAGTTGAATGTATAGTAATGAATCATACTCCGACAAAGTAAGTATGGAAAAATACGCAAAGACTTTATGAACCACTTAATATATTTTTTTAAACAAAATACGTAATTTGAACTTTAAGTTATTCTTTATTGAAAAATAATTTGTTCTTTTCTTATCAATTTTATTTTTCAGTAACAATTGCTATGGATAACGGGATCGACCTCTTAGAAGCTTTAAATCTTCAAGTGAATTATTCTCAGTATGACGGCATCAATTTAACAACTGGAATGCAGGGAGATAAAACGGCATATCACTTACACAGTAAGTAATAGTGATACAATAAATATAATTGATATGCAAAAACAATATTTAGTACTGAAGTTTTTTAATCAGAAACTTCCAACTAAATAAATAAATAAATTGAATGATGATTGATTTAAATTAAAATACAATATTTCTGAGTCGCATAGTCGAATTTGTTTCGTATTATACAAACTTATATTTTAGTAGCTTGCTTATTAATCTCAGTATATTGCAATATTTTAGAATTTCCTATTTCTAGACGACAAATTAATTTACTTATTGCATATAATGTTTTTTTGCGTTGGTTCGATATTATTATTAATTGGCGTGGTCTTCTAAAGGAAATCTGTAAACTCGATTTAATCAAAACTCGTTCTAAGCAATTAATCTCTCTTTTCTTTTTAATTTCTCGTTTTCCATTTCGTTTTTATATTTGGAACTTTGGTTGAAATATTGCCTAACGACGTCTTTATAAACAAATCAGAAGAGTGTTTTTCATACATTTTTAAATTGCAATACACCAATAAACCAGTTGCATTCAGATTACATAATTCTTAACGGATTATGCTAAGTTAAGAATAGGTCACCTGCATAACTGTAAATTTAAAATAAAAATACAATTTACAATAATTATTAGATTCAGGAAATGTGTTTTTAAAATTAAAAATACTTTGGTCTTTTTAGACCGAAGTAAAACACAATTTACAATAATTATTCAAGTTCGAAAATTAATTCTGCAGAAAAATACTCTCAATTCGACTTCAAAAATAAAATTAACGAAATCAGCCATTACTAAGTGTTCGCTGTCTTTTTATACCACCTGAAAATAGTGACCAGGAAAAGTACAATAAATTACTCGATTTTTGCAAAAGTGGTAAGTTATTACGAGCAGCAAAAACAAAATCGATTAACTTTTTAAATTTTATTTTGTAGTATACATGTATTACCAATTAAAATACACATATAAGGCCATCAAGAGTAGAGTTGTAGCTTTTTAAAATTCTAAGGGTTCACCAGACTAAAAATAGTGTTTCAGTTCTTCACCTTGTTCAACTGTCGTACTTTCTGAGCTATTTATTGCGTCTAGATCTTTGTAAATAATCATTGTAAGGCGGTTATTACATTATCACATTTATATAATTATATATGTAAATATAATTATATTTTTTTACAAAAAAAATATTGTTATATTTAGCTTCAGTGCTGGGTGGGATTCAATAGGGTAGGCGTTGACCGTTTATAGCCAATTATAAATTGGTTTATACTCCAACGTTGCAACTATGTAGAAACCATCAACTGTCTCTAGTTTACCTCCACGCGGTAGCACCTGGGCAACGTTTGTTTTGCATTTTTAATGTATCACAACGGCTGAACTTCTAGAGGCGAGTGTAATAACACTATAAAAACCAAAGCAATGGATAAAACAAACAAGGAAACGAATACCCTAGGTGGCAGACCTGATGTTCAGGAAAATCCACTCTCTCCGGAGGTCGGTCCCATGGATTCTAGGGGGGACCAAACATTGCTACATAATTCAAATGATACCAAAAATAAGCTAAGCGATATCAACGCTCAAAAGAGTAACGAGGAAGAACTTTCATTCCGAAAGGGCTCCATTACAATCAGATCACCAATAAAAAAAATATTTGCAAACAACGCAATCTCCACTGAAAAAGTAACTTCATTATCAGAACAAATGCCGAGTGCATCAACAAATATTATAAATAGCGAGGAGCTGTTAAATAAATTTCAAAAAATGGAGAAACTAATCGCGCAGCTGAGCAATGAAGTTGCCGAACTTAAGAGAGAAAACTCTACACTAAAAGAAAAGGTTAAAAATAGCATAGCTAAGAATTCAGCACGAGTTAACAATCTTTCTTCAAACCATATTCAGCCATCAGCCAGTCAACATGAACATTCAAATAATTCCAACTGGTTGCTGCGGCAATTTCCAGTTTTTCAACAGAATAATAGATTCAGTGCTCTGAGTCAAGAGGATTATTGCACAGATGAGGAAGAACTGGAAAAAGAAGTTTCCGGTGCTGATAACAGAAATGCTAGGAAACGCAGGCGTACAAAAACGAAAACTCCTCCAAAAAATACTACACAAATTGTGATCAATAACACCGAACAGAAAACCCCAAAAATACCACTGCCTCCACCCATTAACGTGAGCAATATCAAAAATTTCGAACTTTTTCGACAAAAAGTAATAAAAACCACTAGTGAATCAACTAATTTTAAGGCGCTTTCAAATAGTGACATTAAAATTACATTTCAAAATGAAAATGATTACAGAAATGTCAAAAAATTATTGGAAGAATTAAAAAAAGAACCCAGCAACCAATCCGAAAATATAGAATATCATACCTATCAGCTGAAGAGCGAACAGGCTTATAGAGTAGTTATCAGAGGCTTACCATCTTCCATTAGTCACGATGTAATTAAAGCAGACTTAGAAAAAATGGGACATGAAGTCGCAGGTATTACTAACATATACAAAATGGTCACAACTAATGGTGTAAAAGACAAGAAACACTTTCCATTGTTTTACATCGACTTAAAACAAAAAGACAACAATAAAGAAGTATACAACATCAAGAAACTTGCGTACTGTATAGTTAAAATTGAGCCACCTAACAAGACAAGGGACATTCCACAATGTACGAATTGTCAACAACTTGGACATACCAAGAGTTTTTGCTATCGTCAAACCAAATGCGTTAAATGTGCTGGAGATCATCACACGACAAAATGCAAAAAACAACCAGATATCGCGCCTTCATGTGCTCTTTGTCAACAACAAGGACATACTGCAAATTATAAAGGATGCTGTGTATATCAGAACAAAATTAAAAGTCAACAGAATAATAGAACAAGAGTAGTACAGCGATTACAAACCAAAGCTGCTAAACCACAAACAACAATCACACCATCCACAGTTGGATTATCCTATGCGCAAATCACCAAGTTATCTGCTGATGAATCAAACCAAAACAACAAACATATAGAAGTTAATAACGAGTCTAATAACTTTGAAATTATTAAAAAGCTTAGTCAAATTCAACAGACACTTGGTCACTTAACAGAAAGGGTGGCAAAACTAGAAATTAATTTTTATCCGCCTAGCAAAAAAAGTCAGCATACACACAAATGATTAACTCGTTCCTACGCATTGTAACTTGGAACGCTAATGGGCTCAACCAACGAGCCCAAGAACTGGAAATATTTCTCCATACAAACAACATAGATATTGCACTTATTTCAGAAACGCACTTCTCCAACAAAAGCTTTTTTAGAATAAAGGGATTTAATTCCTACTGGACAACCCATCCTAGTGAAAGAGCCAGAGGTGGTTCAGCTGTACTAATTAAAAATAATATCAAACATAATCAACAAGAGGATATTCGAGAAAGCTACATGCAAGCAACTGTTATCTCAATCCAATATAATGGCGCAGATCTAAATATTGCGGCAGCATACTGTCCTCCACGGCATACACCAACGAAGTTACAATTTAATAACGTCTTTAATAAGCTCGGTCCAAGATTTATTATTGGAGGGGACTATAATATAAAACATACAGCTTGGGGTTCCAGGCTAATTTCTCCTGGGAAAGGAAATGCTTTGTTCAATGCCATTCATGAAAACAAATGTGAATATCTGTCTCCAAGGAGGCCAACGTATTGGCCAATGGATGCAGGAAAAATACCAGATTTGCTTGATTTCTTCATCATAAAAGGTATTTCATCCAATTACACTAGTGTCGAAGGAATTAACGACTTAACATCTGATCACATTCCTGTACTGTTGTCAGTAAGCGCTATAGTCATCAAGAAAAAAAAGAAGCAAAACCTTACTAATAGATTCACGGATTGGGACCTCTTCAGAGAAAAACTGGAAGAGCTAGTTGAATTAAAAGTTAGTATTAAAAGTAATGAAGAATTGGAACAACAAACAAACAATTTCATTGAATACACTCGTATGGCCGCCAGTCTAGCTACTCCAGAATTAAAGGACAAAGCGGAGATTGAAGTCAAATACCCGGCTGAAATCAGGGAACAAATCAAGGAAAGGAGAAAGGCAAGGAGAATATGGCATCTCACCAGAAATCCCGCTGACAAAACCACCTTCAATCGAATAAGTAACAAAGTCAATAGGCTAATCAAAAGCTTCAAACAGGATTGCTTCGACAACTACTTAAGCGGGCTAGGTCCAGAAATGGATAAGGACTACTCGTTATGGAAAGCAACCAGAAAATTTAAACGACCTGTAGTTCGAGTACCACCTATAAGAAATGCTCAAGGCAATTGGGTTCGACATGACAAAGAAAAAGCGGAACTCTTTGCTCAACACCTAGCAACAGTGTTTCAACCCCATGACATTCAATCCAACATTGACGTAACACCTGTCTATCAACCAAATCAGGATTTTAAAAGGGTCACGCCAATGGAAATTGCTGAAGAAATCGACAAAAGTCTTAGTCAAAAAAAGGCACCAGGAATTGATGAAATATCACCGGGTCTATTCATGGAACTTCCACGCAAAGCAATCATCATGATCACATACTTATTTAATGCCTGTATGAGATTGAAGTATATACCCAAATGCTTCAAAACGGCTCAAATAATTATGTTGAAGAAACCAGGTAAACCAGATGAAGAAGTAACATCATACAGACCAATTTCACTGCTTCCGACTTTATCAAAGCTGTTTGAAAAACTACTACTAAAACGTCTAAAGCCAATGGTAAACGTTCCTGATTTTCAATTTGGATTCAGGAATAACCACTCCACAATAGATCAAGTCCATCGAATAACTACGGTAATAGAGCAAGCGTTAGAAGAAAAGAAATATTGCCCCGCCGTATTTCTGGATGTATCTCAGGCCTTTGATAGGGTTTGGCACGAGGGATTGACATTCAAGATGAGCAAAATGCTACCACAAAACTATTGCCAGCTGCTTGAATCATACCTCTCTGATCGCCAATTCAGAGTCATCCATGAAGAAACATGTTCTGACTTTTATCCAACTCTAGCGGGAGTTCCGCAGGGAAGCGTATTGGGACCCCTCCTCTACCTTATCTACACTGCGGACATACCTACAACGAATAAAACATTCATCGGCACGTTCGCTGATGACACGGTAATTATGTCAGTAGACGAATCACAACCAAGGGCAGTGGAAAATCTTCAACGAGCAATGAACGACGTTACTAAATGGACAATTGACTGGAAAATAGTGCTTAATGAGCTCAAATCAACCCATGTGACATTTACGCTCCGACACAAAAATAACAGTCTACACATATACCTCAATGGGGTGCAAGTGCCGCAGGCTGAAGCGGCTAAATACCTTGGTCTGCATTTAGATTCAAGGCTCAACTGGAAACATCATGTGAGACAAAAAGCTGAACAGATACGATTAAAACAACGTCAAATGTACTGGTTAATTGGGCATCATTCCAAAATGAACCTGTATTGCAAAAGACTAGTCTACCAGACTATCTTCAAACCAATATGGATGTATGGTGCGCAGCTATGGGGTTGTACTCATAAATCCAATAGAGACATTATACAACGTAGCCAAAATAAATTTCTTCGAATGGTCACCAACGCTTACCGATTTGTGACTAACAGAGAAATACACAATGATCTAAAAATACAATTGATAGACGACGTCATCCGCGAATGTGCCATTAAACATGAGAAGAGGCTTCTTAACCACACCAACGTTGAGGCCGTACAACTACTGGACAGTACAAACGAAATAAGGCGGCTCAAACGAATCAAACCACATGAGCTAACCGTATGAATATTATATCTTAAGGGAACTGGATACTGGTCCAGCAGACCCACACAAGTTTATGCTTATCTCATAAGTACTAATGTCAACCTTACTAATGAATTAATAATGTTTAAGATTGTAGTAGCCATATCAATAAAGATGTTTTTAAAAAAAAAAAAAAAAAAAAAAAAATATTTAGCTTCAAGAAACTAAATATAACAGTATTTTCTTTGTAAAAAAATATAATTATATTTATATAATTATATAAATGTGATAATGTAATACCCGCCAAAGAGCTTCTTACAAACTGCTATTATATTTAGTTTGGTGGCTTAATCCATACGCCCTACTATGGAATCAACCAATTATGTTCGACTATTTCCGATGTGCAGTTTTTGAAATGCACAAGAAAGAAAAGGAAAAGAATATACCACTCTTCAAATTTATTTTATCTAACAAGAAAGGCGCCAAGAAATCAGGTGAAGTTAAACGACACCAAATTTAAGCCTTTTGTTTTCGACTGTGTTTTACGAGTTTGCCAAGCTTATTTGGGAAAAAATTGAAATGAACAGTACATATATTATTTTCCTTTTCCTTCTTATGCATTATAAAACCTCTCGAAAATAATCAAACATAAACACATTCGACCTTTGGGTATACCCCATTTAGTATAATTTCAAAGTAACCTTGATTATATAAAGCCATAGTATAAAAAACGAAGCTTTTATAAGGGAATTAGAAACGAGGACAAAACCAAACTTTTCATAGTAAAACAGACAAAACATATGGGAAATCGCTTTTTTTCCTAAGACAAATTTTTAAATGAAAACGTTACAAATGCTTAGTAATGATTTCTGAAATACTTTCATAAATGTTTGAATTTCGCCATAAGTATATGAAAGTCGTTTAAGTAAATCATTTTCATTTTCTTGTAATAATTGATTTATTTAAACCAAAATATAAAAAAAATTTCATAACAACAGCATTCTGGTCAAATTAAAATAAAAGCTTACTACGATTCCTTTGGTCATTAAGTCAATATACATTACATAGATGGCAGTGATGGCCGTAAAAATTTGGAAAAATCGTACCAAAAATTACCACGTGGGGAAATTTCAAGTTCAAAAATTGTAGGAAAAGCAAAACAAATTGACAAAATATTAAACACGTGTGAAAATTTTGTGATTAAATAATTTTACACTAGGAAAACTAAAGGTAAATTTAGCAAGTATTGTTTTAATTCGTCAGAGCCAACTTTGATGTATTTTCAAAATGAAAGTTCGAAAAATATATTTTAGAAATAATTTAATTGTAATATTTCTGCAATAATTATTTATTTAATACCAATATAGGCTATATCTTGTATATTGTTGTTAAAGATATGTAGGAAACTTTTATATAAACATTTTATAATATTTCTGCCTTTTTCATTGAAAAACTTGAAGCTAAATAAGCACCATTTTTACTATGGATTCCTATGGAAATCAGTGAAAAGTTATGCCACTAAGAAAGCTTTTAAAAAATACGTCATTATGATTATGGCTCTATAATCTAGAGGGCTCTGATAATATACGTCAGTGAAACGATATCTTTAACCCTGTGTCTGTACTATGCAAATTCACTAATATTTTCTATCAGTAATTTTTTGTTTGTATGTATATGTTTTTTTTTCAATCGCCTCGTGGGACAAACTTATCTCTCATGGATAATATCTCGTTTTGCTCACTAGTACCATAAATAACTATTATGGTACTAGTGAGCAAAACGAAATATTATCCACGAGGGATAAGTTTGTCACACCATTCAATTTTGTGTTTTCACACAAAAGGCGCATTTTATTTGACCATTTACAACAACAATGCCATGAATCCAATACCGTTTTAGTATTCGTGAATACCCGCTGTGTACGTGGTTTCAAAATCCAATAATATTTTTTAGTTATTGTGTTTAGCTAAAATTAGTTTTTAAAGTTCTAAATGGTTGTCAATACCGTCATGTACATTCAATTTATTTTGACATAACAAAAATTGATGTTTGTTTGGTGATTGTGATTTTTTAAATTGAGCGAGGACGCGATTTCGAAATGAATACCAATTTGAATTTGGTCAAATAAAATGCGCCTAAAGTAGCATTGATTTTTGAAATACAGTTTATCATACGTCTACTACACTGTACAAATTCACTGATATTTTCTATCATATCAATTCATGTTTGTATAGGTTTTTTTAATGTATTGACAAATATCTATCCAAAAAATATCATTGCTGGGCATTTCACTATCATAATAATATCTTCAAATGTCAAACAAAACTGTTTCAATGCTATGAAAAAATTAGTTGTTTTTAACACTTGCCAGTTGTGGTTAGGTTAAAAATAATTTGTCCAAGTCATGTTTTCAGAAAATTGTACAATATGGAGAACCACTACCTCGTCCAAATGCTTCATTTCGTCCTACAAAACAAGTTTTTTATCGTCAAACAGCGCTTCCAGATTTTTTTTTTCACGGTCATTTGGTCCGCTATTATTTGTAAACAGAATTTTTTATGTCGACCTGTCTATAATTTGTATGGGTTATCTTCCATAAAATTTCATTTTTGCGGTACAAGTCGATTAATCGCACTGTACTTTCGGTATTAAAAGACATTTTTTCAACTTGAGAGAACAATATTTCAAATGGCAAAACAAAGCAACCTTTTTATGAGATTTCATAATAATTTACTAATAGAATTACGTGAAATAGCCTCCTGATAATTTGCTAATACTGCCAAATTGCGTATAATATACACACACATACATTGATAAAATGTATATCATGATAGAAAATATCAGTGGATTTGCATAGTGTAGACAGCGGGATAGTGACCGTTCTTTAAATTGTCACGGTGTACTTTAATTTAACTACTTTTTGGACAATTGAATATAGTTTTTCATTCAATTTGGCTACGAATAATTTTCGAATGACTACTCAACATTTTGTTATACAAAATGTAACTCACTCGTTATTTTATATTTTCTTCATTCATTTTTGTCGGGCTCTTATATATCAAAAGTGGATGAAAAATATGTATGTATTTATTCGGGAAGAAATTTGTGTTCACTTGAAAAGAAATTAGGTTTAACTGTAAAATTAATTGGAGTTTAAACAGAAGTTAGTAATGTGTTTTATTTGGAAAATGTTGATTTTGAATGATCGATTAATCTTAATGGAGTTGCGCGAATACACACATTAACCTTTGTACATGAGACTTCATCTTCCTAGCTGATAAATTTTGTTTTTTCTGAAATTCTGGGAATTCGGTTGCAAAAAAACACTTCAAAATTAATAAATAGCGATATTCCAAATATGTAAAAAAAATTTGTTTAAAAATGAGCTTGCTACTTATGTTTACCCCAACCAGGGTTGGCTTCCCACTGGGTAACACTTGTGTAATACTTAAAGAAAAACCCGGGTGGTTTTTTTGGGATAATAATACTACTTAAAAAAACGTATGTTTTTTGTTTAATTTTATTTTTTTTTCTAATAAACAAATTCAATTACATATTTTTAACTTATGATTTGATAAAATTCATTCTTTAGAACATTTAAAATTTTATTGCCATATTGATTGATTGATTGATTGATTGATTGATTGATATGAATGCACGGCCAAGCTTATGAAGCAAGAAATCCCGTGTTAGTGATGTGGTCATTAAACTGTCACACCAACTTTATAACACAAATGAATGCTTTCGCTACTGAAGTTACCTCAGCACCATTACAACAAGGAGAGTACAACCACCCGCGATATCACATAAATGTGACAGCATCATGTCCACCCCTGGCCGGGTCCCACCGTGCACTCTTTCACGCATAACAAAACCGAAGGATAGGATAGGATAATTAGAAGTGACAGAATCGGCCCGGTTACAGACACCTAGGTATAGCTGATAGTTAGTAAATTATTAGTAATTATATAGTAAAATAGTTAGCACAGGACAACACAATTTCTAAACTACAGCTAATTTACTACTTCTTGATCCTGGAGGGTTGATTCAAGCTAAAATTTAATTCTGAAACTCAGGATTAATTAGGACTCCCTAAATTTATAACATGACTTAAAAAAATTATTAATAATGTTGTAATTTCACCCCTGTCCGCTTATCATTCATTTACCTGCTAAAATATTTAAGAAAAATATAAAATAACAACACTTATTTCCTTATTCATAGTCCTTTTATATTTAATTAATTAATTATTACGTACTGCAACAAGGATTAATATAAACATTAAAAACCATTTAAACATAAGATTTAAATTAAAACCATTCATCTATTTCCTACCGAACCAGAAAAAGAAAATACATAATTATCGATCCAATTATTTTATAAAATTTATATAAAATGATTTAAATGATAATGTTACAGCACCACAACACCTAGACTTATCAATAATTCAATTACTCGTAGGTACTATAAGTATATGAAGAATCAACACATAAAATTAATATCAAAATTAATATAAAAACTCCCAGGCGGCTCTGAAAACTAAATTTAAATGAAATACCATAATACAAATTTTATTACTTAAATGAATAATTATTATAACAGGAACTTCAGTATTCACGATCACACATCGTAAACACTCAGTTACACATACCAAAACCGATGAATAGAATATGATTATAAGTTGGGACTCCTAAGTGATTAATAGATAGCAAATTATTAGTACAATAAATGATAAAAAATAAATGATAAACAGGTTAGTACAAGATAGCCATTTTAACTACAAGATTAGATGCTCGTTCCTCTATAAACCAATGCCAGAACTCAGGATTCTTTAAATCTAAATCAGGACATCAAAAATTATTATTATTAATGTTTTAATTTACTAATCTGGTTGACATAATTAAGATAAACAAAAATCAAAATCTACGAAATCTATACTTATATACCCCATAAAACTTCAGCTCCGTTTATGGACATATTACCTTGTAAAATCAAGCATGCAAAGTAAGTAAAATAATAAATCAATGAAAGGAACCAGAAACGTTATTTTCTTAAAAATTCATCGGTGTACCATATCAGTAAAATTGACGTTTGACAATTTATAATACCCTGTAAGAAAATTAATCTTTAATCATACCTAAATATGTATAATATTTTATACATATGTATTATATATTGCGGTTTCTGATACGACTCAAATTTACTCAATTAGTCGAATACACTAAAATTTTCGTTGTGTTTGTATAGATCATGTTTTATTAAGAACACTAGTTGTTTCATGGATACAAAAAACACAAGGAAAGAAAACAACACCAAAATAAATAGCAGATTCTTATATACTAAACCACCAACACACATTGAAAGCAAATATTTCTACAATCTTCCATGTGCGTAGTAGGAGACTTATCATGTTTTCATTATATTATATACAGATATACCCTTATAGCTACAAACAAACATTCCTGATCTATGTATCAATACCAAAATATTTGTGACAACTATAACAAAACCAACAAAAATGTCTCTCTGTTTTTGTTGTTGTTTAACTATTATGTTACAAAAACCAATAATATACAGTACATTTCCTTGATAGGATCCGTGAAAAGAGCGAACGAGACGGCCTGTATAAACATTTTGTTGGTTTTGCTATGTATCAAGCTTCAAGAATGTATTTATGTTGATTGTACATAACATAAAAAACAAGAACACATTCAAATATTCGTAAAAATAAAATCAAATATGAAATTAACTACGGCGTATGTCAATTTTTGATCCAATTATTAGATTTTAGTAATTAAAATCCATGTACAATCACACAAATGTTAAATCATGCATTTAATCAAGAAATCAATAATTTTGATTTCTTTATCTATAAATATAAAATATTGCCTGATAAATGCATCCCGGTGGATTGCATTTTCCAAAATTACACTTTAAATTATTTCACTACCACTTTAATTATTATTTCACTAAAAAGTGAATTAATGTCAATTAATTAATTTTATTAATTAATAATTATTAAAATGTATTTACTATACGTATGTATATAGATTATATACATAACACTACATAAACTACATAAATAAAACAAAAAACAAAAATAAAAATAAAAGTAAATTAAATTTTTGAAGAGGATAGAAAAAACACGTCTATCCTCTTTGAATGTTTGCACTCCAATCATTTAAAATTTTATTGCCATATGTATATAAAACTGAAATATTATTTTTTAAATACATATGTTGGTTTCTAGTTACGTAATGAAATACAGGTAAATATAGGTTACTCCCTTCCGCCGACCCCTCATTTCGCATATTCGATTGTGGTATACCTATTTTTACGGCTATAAGCCAAATTGACTCATAAAATGATTTAACAGTTAATTGCTTTAAGCTTGCATAAAGAAAGAAATTTTGGCTTACATAAAGAAAGTTATCATCAGAATTCTAAATAAAGCTGATGCTTGAACATTCATGATCAATCTTGTCAATTTATTAGTTAGCTGATGTCAAAAGGTGTCTTATTTACCCAACTCTTTTATCATTCCGTTTTATACATCGTGGGTGTTTTTTTTATTCATTCCAAATATTCCGGACGCGCCGAAAATTAAATAAAATGTTTTTTTTATAATTCCATTCCTTATATTCCTTTTTTGTACTTTTTTTTAATTCATTCTAGACATTCCGAACGTATTATTTTCGTACTAGATGAAAAGGTAGAATGAATGGAATATTTTTAGTGCGTCGTAATTATTCGTCATTGTTAAGAATTTAATTTGTCTGTCTGTAATAAGTTGATTTTTCGGCATTTTTTATAGACAAATATATTAATTGTTCATGGCAATCCCAATATTTTCGATTTGGTAAATCAGAAAAATATAGAGGCCAATCGCTCATAATATATCTACTGAAAAAAAGTAGAAATATCTTCCCTCTCCCCGTAATTTTGGCTGAATGCCCAGAGTTATACCAATGTACAACTCTGCAAAAATGAGAACTAGTGTACATTAAACATCGATAGTTTATCGATAGTATCGATAGTCAATAGCTATCGATAGTCAATCGATATTTTTAAAACTATCGATTGTATTTTTTTTGTAATTTTACATACCCTCTAAACAAAAAAGCGACTCTTAAAAAACGATACTCTTACGACGATAAATACGATATGACCATATATGACACAAATATATTTACATTATTTTATTTTGGAGTACGATATATAACAAAAAATTATAAAAATCATACAGTGAATAGTGCATTCTCTTTCTCGTCATTCATTTCATAACTATTCCAAAACAAAAGTGAACGTCGAACTATAATATCTAAAAACTTGGTTCTGCTTTCATACATACCAATGCCAAGTATACATTTATTAATTTATATAGTGTTTGTGTGTGTGCGTGTATTATTAATTATTATTAGAATAAAGAGTGAGTATTTTTTATGATTTTCTTATTAATCCTGTTGCATATTAAATTAATAAATATGTTTAAGATGATGAATAATTTAGAACTCCAACGAGAATTGAAGGAGCGATAAAATGAAACTCGATACTACAATCCCGTGGCAACATTTCCAACAAATTTTATATTTTTTATAATTAATAAAAATATTTTGTTTGTGTTACCACCTAAATAAATGTTTCGCAACCCTTTCGAAAAATACGACACATAAATATATCGACAAATTTAGTCTGTTTACGTTAAGAAAATACGATATGTAAACGTAACGCAAATTTCATAATATTTACTATACGTACATACACATAGAAGACTTCGTAAAAAAATTCAATTATCATTATTTTAAAATATAGGGATTCATAAACCTTTCGTTGTCAAATCGCAGAAAAGATTTCTAACATGTTTTGTTTGAAATAAACAACAAGCATTATTTTCGTATCGTAAACGAATCGCTTTACTTAGAGGGTAACTTGAAGAATAATTTTATTGTACTAATACACGGATTTTTTTTTTCATTGGTATGTATGGAAGAGGTCGAACAGTAGACTAAAAGAACTTGCTGAAATATACCTATGTATTTCAGCAACATCCGTTCCTTCGGAAAGAATTTTCTCAAAGGCTGGCCAAATTATAACGGAACGCCGAAATAGGCTTAAAGAAAGTTAAATCAGTTATTATTTATTAAGCAAAATTCATCTTATTTTAATGAATAAATTTGAGTTTTGATAAACAAAAAAAAAATGAATTTATGTACTACTTGAACAAGTGTGTTTTTATTTATTAACCTTTAGAGCCCTTCCCTTTTCCCTACAAAATTTAAAATTAGCGATAGTATCGATACTATCGATAGTTTTTGTTAAATAATCGATACTATTGAAAACTGAAACTATCGATGTTTAACGTACACTAATGAGAACCCTCCATGAGTTCTGTTGGTAGTTTGGTTTCGTACTGAAAAGTATGGTCTACTCATCAGGCAGCTACGACCAGTGTTACCGTTTGAAAAAACAAAAAAGTATCCAATTAGTACAAAAACGGGTATCCAAAAGTATCCAATTTTTTTTTTATCAATAAAACATGATAATTGCTCTATTGCGAGTACTTTTAAATAAAAAATATGTTTTTAATTCAAGGTACATTTGTTAAGGAGGTACATATAAAATCACATTGTAATAAAAAAAAAAAATTAAATCACATTGCCCCTTTTCCATAGAGAAATTTAGCATCAACTTAGCTTGTAAAGTTGACTCTAAACGAAAATGTTGGTGCAAAATATTTATTTAGGGTTAACTTGAAAGCTAAGTTAATCTTAATTTGTCTATTACTCAGGGCTAATATTTCTTAAATTAAAATAAGTTTTGTTCCGGGCGCGGTACCCAAACTTCGCTTATTTTATTGGAACTTATTGACGATTGTAAAAGTAGAGAAAGCGCCTCTCGAGGAAAAAAGTTAAAATGAGGCAACAGCCAAACTGACATTTCTCATAAATGCGACGCAAGAAATTTTTGGAATCCGGTAATTAAAAATTGTTTTTATAATCCAAAATTGGAATTATTTAGAATTATTATCAATCTGTGGCCCTATTCTGGCTATTCCCTGGGAATCGGGAATTGAACTATTTTGACAGTATTCTAGCAGTTTGGAATTATTTTTTCCAAAAGTTTATTCTGGCGATTGGGAATTTTTAATGTAGGGAAAAAATAATTCCATTTTATGTAAGTTTTGACATTTATTTTTCCCAAATTTTTTTTTGGGGAATTAGAAGAAACTGGTTGTTTTGTGTATTCTCATTATTTTATTTACAAGGTGGTATCGGTAAAGTTTTTGTTTATATGTAGAAAATAAAATTTTTAAATAATGGCTGTTGCAAAATTTGAAATAGTGTTTTTCCGCAGTGGATGATTCCCAATTACGCCAGAATACACTTTTGGGAATTGGGGAATAAGAAATTGGGAATTATTGAAGTTTGGAAATATAGCAATATTTTTCCCAATTCCCAATTCCCAGGGAATAGCCAGAATAGGGCCACTGGTAGGTAAAAATTGTGTTTACAGTTCAAAATTGGAATTGTTTACAACAATTTCGAACGTCAAATTAGCAGCTACCTCAGTTTAAAATTTTTCCACTAGGTGGAATCTGTGTTGCTTCAATCGTCAATAGACTTTTTCTCGCTCTCCGATATTAACTCTTGTGCTGCCATCATAGAGTCTATATTATACACAAACACACATTATACAAACCTTAAATATTTATAGATTATATTGTGATGACGTTATAATTAAAATAGTTTAATTATTACGAGATACTTACTTATCAATAATAAAAATTTAAACACCGAACAGTCAACGCAAAAGGACACCACGCACAAACACAGAAAACCACTAACTAAATTGACATTCCATTGAACATGAAGTTATGTACGATGATAATGCATTCTTGTAAAGCCCTAACAGCAACACACTTGAAATTCGAATTATAAACGGAATTTCATAAAAAATAAATTTATCGATAATGAATAAATAGTATCCATTTTAAACGATTTCTGTTTTTATCGTATCCACGTATCCAATTCCAAAATTTATGAAAAATAGTATCCAAATGGATACGATCGTATCCAAACGGTAACACTGGCTACGACCAAACTACAAAAATTTCCACTCTAACCACATACATTAAGTATCTGGCCAGAACGTACTGACATAGCGAATTATTATTCAACTACATCAAATATAAAAACCCATGGAGAAACCTCATTTGTGTGTGTATTATGCCCACACGTATATTTGTTAAGAATTTAATTTGTCTGTCTGTAATAAGTTGATTTTTCGGCATTTTTTATAGACAAATATATTAATTGTTCATGGCAATCCCAATATTTTCGATTTGGTAAATCAGAAAAATATAGAGGCCAATCGTTCATAATATATCTACTGAAAAAAAGTAGAAATATCTTCCCCCCTCCCCGTAAATTTGGCTGAAGGCCCAGAGTTATACCAATGTAAGAGAGTGGAAATTTTTGTAGTTTGGTCGTAGCTGCCTGATGAGTAGACCATACTTTTCAGTACGAAACCAAACTACCAACAGAACTCATGCAGGGTTCTCATTTTTGCAGAGTTGTACATTGGTATAACTCTGGGCCTTCAGCCAAAATTACGGGGAGGGGGGAAGATATTTCTACTTTTTTTCAGTAGATATATTATGAGCGATTGGCCTCCATATTTTTCTGATTTACCAAATCGAAAATATTGGGATTGCCATGAACAATTAATATATTTGTCTATAAAAAATTCCGAAAAATCAACTTATTACAGACAGACAAATTAAATTCTTAACAAATATACGTGTGGGCATAATACACACACAAATGAGGTTTCTCCATGGGTTTTTATATTTGATGTAGTTGAATAATAATTCGCTATGTCAGTACGTTCTGGCCAGATACTTAATGTATGTGGTTAGAGTGGAAATTTTTGTAGTTTGGTCGTAGCTGCCTGATGAGTAGACCATACTTTTCAGTACGAAACCAAACTACCAACAGAACTCATGGTCATGGAGGGTTCTCATTTTTGCAGAGTTGTACTTTGTACATTAGTATAACTCTGGGCCTTCAGCCAAAATTACGGGGAGGGGGGAAGATATTTCTACTTTTTTTCAGTAGATATATTATGAGCGATTGGCCTCTATATTTTTCTGATTTACCAAATCGAAAATATTGGGATTGCCATGAACAATTAATATATTTGTCTATAAAAAATGCCGAAAAATCAACTTATTCGTCATTGTGTATTGCCGTATGACATAAATAAAAAACACTCCGTGTGAACAGGACGTTTTTGGTGAAATAATATTATTTTATAAAATCAATTTTTTGCAACAAAAATTTGGTACACCAAGGTAATTTCAATATTTATTTGAAAAAGGTATTTCAATTGATATATATTTTACATCTAATTACGTAGGGTTGCTATTATGGGGAAAAAACGGAAAAATTTTCTTTTGCTAAAAAATCTAAACAAAATAGGGGAAGACCAATCAGATAATGAATCGGATGCAACTGATATGGAACTATGTGATAACGAAAGTAAAAAAGAGGAGGAAGTCAATAGCATTGAATTTTCGAGTAGTGAAGAAGAGGATCTTCGTTATATAGCTCCTAGCAAAAAAAAAGAGAGAGGATTATTTCTGATTTTGAAACCGAAAGTGAAGATGAAGTTTTTTGCTGTAAAATTCCTAGCAAAAAAAGATCGAGGATTATTTCTGATTCTGAATGTTGTAATGAAGAAATTTCCACCGAAAAAGCTGCTGATTGGACTTTATGGAAAACATTGAAAGAAGGTAGAGATGTAGGTAGATTACCAGGTTATACCATATTCAAAAAGGTATCGGGTCCAACTGCCTATGCTAAAAGGCATATTATGCTTCGTTCGGTAAGTAGTGCTTTCAAATTGATTATTGACGAAGGCATAATGGGATATATATAATCATGCATTGAACTTGAAGCTCGTAGAGTCTTGAATAAGGAATGGACAGTTACAAAATCAGAATTATGAGCCTTTATAGCAATTTTGTATGCTAGAGGAGCATACGAGGCAAAAAATTTATAATGTTCATATTTGTGGTCTACGAAGCGGAGTCCGGTTTTTTTCTCCAAAACAATGTCAAGAGATAGATTCATGGACATACTGCGGTTCGTACGTTTTGATAAAGACAATGAACGCAATGAAAGATTGAAAACTGACAAATTTGCCTTAATTTCAAAAATATGGGATACATTTATTGAAAATAGTCAGGCTTGTTGTCACCTTACAATCGATGAGCAATTGTTCCCAACTAAAGCTAGATTCCGATTTACCCAATACATGCCAAACAAGCCTCATAAATTTGGTATTAAATTTTGACTGGCATCCGAGGTTAGAAGCAAGTATCTTGTAAATGGTTTTCCATACTTGGGCAAGGATGAAACTCGCGAATCGAGCATTCCCTTGAGCGAATTTGTAGTAACTAAGCTTGCAGAACCATATTTAGGCTGTGGTCGAACTATCACAACAGACAATTACAAGCCTTTCACTTGTAAAAAAGTTACTTGCAAAGAAAACTACTTTGGTTGGCACTATACGTCCAAACCGAAGAGAATTACCTAAAATTGCGAAATCTAAGAAAGATAAAATGAAAAGGTTTTCAACAAAACTTTATAAATCTGACAATTGTACTCTAACATTTACAAAAGCAAGCCTAATAAAAAAGTTCTACTACTAAGCTCAAAACATAAAAATATAATAATTTAAAAAAATTAAAAAATTATTCCGGAAACAGTAGTATTTTATAATAGCACCAAGTATGATCTGGATATACTTGACCAGATGGCCTCTATATGTTATCTATAACATCCCAAGTAATGATTTCAAGAAAGGATTTTATTTTCCAATTAGCTGAAGAGCTAAGAGAAAACTATAGAGACGATGTCGAGAACACTTCCGTTTCCATGTCGAAAATTCATGCTGTTGACGTACGGAAGAATTGTCAAGTTCAAGCATTATGCAAGAGAAATAGATGTAAGAGCCTTTGTGCTAAATGCAACAAAAATGTTTGCGGAAAATGTATTTCAAAAACTGAGTTTATGTGTAAAAAATGTTTTCAATGAAGTTTTTAATAATAAATCTTTTATTTCAATTTAGTTGGAACTGTTTCTTTTTTGCAAAAAGTTTCAACTTTGTTGTATGAGTCACTTCAGTAAAAATAGGTATATAATCAACACCCGTAAATCTAGTGTAGTACCGTAAATAAGGTAACTGTAATATATGTATGTATAAGAAACAAATACATACATATCACAGATATGAAAAATTGAAAACAAAATTGATCAGTACAATATAAATAATTCACTAAATAATAATAAAAAAATAAATAAATTCAAATTAATAACTTTGCAATTTACCAGTCTTGTGGTTCAGATCTTAAGTGGCGATAAATTTTGACCAGAGATAACGCCTTTTCGAAACCAAGTCGGTTTCTTAGTTTATTCCAAATTAAACCGTAGGTTGAGAAAATTCTTTTAATTGAAGCCGAGCTTGCTGGGCAGTTCATTAGTGATACAAAAAGTTTCAAAAATTTTCAGGCAACTTTGAAGATTTTTCGTTTTTCTTGTGTAATATTTTCCACCATTTTGTTCGTTTAATTTTTCGAGCACCTCCGGTTTAAACATAGACTCTGGGAAGTATACTCCATCGTTAATTTTAAATGCCAAACAGTGTGAAAATAATGAATTTTCGATTCCCCGAAAATTCATCGAAGCACAATTCTGCGAACAACAATTTTACGAAATCACTTATCACGTAGTTACCGGTCTTTAGTTGGCAGATCTTTGGAGAAATATTTTCGACAGGTTGCACATTTTCGACTTTGGATTTTTTACGGTGTTTTTTTTTGTATTTGAACCATTTTTGGGTTCCCTTTTCAGCTTCCGCTCTAGTTTTCCCTTCATTGCCTCTTCTTTATCGATTTGTTTTTTTGTGTTGTAATGAATATATTCATCCGATGATATGATCACTATTGGTATTCGTTTTCTTACCTCATTGATAGAATCTTCACTGGCTCTAGCTTCTGGCCAGAAGAAATTGTTTTGTAAGGCGTTTCTACGTTTACATAAAAATCCTCGTGAATTGTTTTGTTTATCGAAATTTTATTTTAAAGGGAAATTTCAAAGATTTCTTTTTCTGTTGGTTTTTCTACTGTTAACTTTATTACATCACCAACCCCCTCAATATTTTCCCATGATCGATATCAGCATTGCTGAACGTTGTTGTTAAATAAATATTATCTAAGATATTGTTGCCAATAACTCAAACGGATGACTCTTGTTACTAAGACTCTCCAACATAAATGCAGTTGCTTTTCTCACTAATTGTAGAAAAATTTAGCTGTTTTGATATCTCGTAAAATTCCTGCTTCACGCCAATCTAAACATTGTATAAATAAATTTTCGTCCTCTTTAACTCGACGCCAAACGCCTTCATGGTTTTTGAAGGATGTTAGCTGATTTTCCGATAAAAAACACTCAAAAGTTTCTAAAAACGATTCTGGTTGTCTTCGGTTACTGCTGGTAATAGGAGTTGAAGTGTTTAATTCGGGATGCTTCTACATTTTTCCATTGTTAACGCGTGTTATACAGCCGTGGCACTAGCAGCCGTGTGCAGGCAGGTATGTTGCGTTCGGATAAAGAGATATGAATATGATTTGATGTTCAGCCATGTTACAAAAATATTTGCTACATATTTGGAGAAGATCTCGCCCGGCCATCCACCCAGAATCGGAGCAATTCTTACCTCAGCCTCTTGTCATTTGTCGGCCTAACGCAAACGGTATTCTTTGGTATTTGTATACAACCATAGGCGGTGGAATACTCCCTGAACCACTTACCTTGATGAGGGTTGTAAGGCATTCTTTCTCATCCGCTAATAAAAATGCCTTCCGCAATTTAATACTCGATCCAGAACGGAGATGACTTCAATTATTTTATTGTCTGTCTTAAAGCGATTAATTTGTTTAAACCAGTCACTTTTATTCTCTTCTTTAATAAGCGCACGACTTCTAATTAAATGCTGCGAGACTCGCTTAGATATTTCGGGATTTATTCTCAAAAATCCCTCATACCATCGTCTAACGAGCATTCCGTCTTTAAAATTATTCCATGTTTTAAATTTTTCAGTAACAGCTGAACATTGTACAAAAGTTGGTCTTTTGTTGCAGGAAATCCTGCTTTTCCGATATAAATGATCCAGTCTTTTATTTTTTATTCTTCTAGAATAGTTACAAAGTCGGATGACCTATGGGTGCATTTAAAGCATATACACCTCTTTGCTTATACAGCAATGTCGTCCTAGGAATTTTGTATTTTTTACTTGCAATATACGCATGTCACCCATTTCCCATTTCTTCAAGTGCAGCGGTAAGGTCATTCTAGCTGTACTGAAGATGTTTTAATTTGGTTGCCATTCTAACACTAAATTAATACTGCTTTACTGACAGGTTTGGATATAATACTGATATACATACATATGTTTGTCATTAAGGAGATTTATTATTATTAAATCTTCCGAAAAATTAGAGTCAGTTTTGTGGGGTCGGAAATGTAACTTTGAACAATTACAGAAATGAAGTTAAATAATTTAATAAAAAATTAGGTTTTTATCATTATACTGACATACTTTGGAGCCTATACTGTGAGACATGGCTGGACTTATTACTGATACTCGATTGTTATATTTATTTATGGTTTAATCATATAAAATATTAGTATACTAATATTTTTATTAAATTTAAAATGAAACCCAAAAACCGTTAAACTGACCATTAAACATTATTTTTGGAATAAAAGATATAAAAATATCGCTTTTTAACCTATTACTGACATACAGTTGTGTTCATATTAATAGCAGCGCTATCCAAAAGAAGAAAAAACTCGTATAAGTTTTCAAAAAACGCAGCTTTGATTAAGATTTATTCATGAAATATATTTGATATTGTCATATTAAGCAGACATCGAAAATCATTCATTTTGAGTGTGCATTAAAACACATGAATTTTAAAACTCAACATAATCAAAAACAAAAAAAAAACTCTCTCTACAAACATTTTGCTCAATTTCTGAATGTGAATATTCATCAAATTTCAGTTTTCTTTATTCTTCTCATGTAACACACATTCAGTCTGAATGTGTTTGTGAAGAGAATCCGTTTTGTTCTTTATTATGTTGAATTTTAGAATTCATGTGTTTTAATGCACACTCAAAAATGAATTGAAAAAACTCAAATGAATTTTTTTAGCTTGCACAATGAAACTTTTTTGGTAGAAGAGTTATAAAACACACGAATTTTTAAAACTTCAATATGAAGAATAAAAAAAATCATTCATCGCATTTGGGTATTTTCTTTGAATGTGTCATTTTGTGAATCTACATTTTTAATTTATGCTTCCTTTATTCTTCTAAAATTGTTTTCGCACATACATATTAAATAAGGGAATCGGGTTTCTTAGTTAGCCTTATCTGAAAACCACCGTCCAATTTTACCGAAAGAAGGGGTAGACATTTAAAAACGTATTATCGGGATAACAACATTTTCCAAAAAAGGAATCTTTTGTTTTTATTCCATTATGTAAATTGTAATTTTTAGTATAAAATTCACGACATTCAAGCCGATCATAATTTAATTTTAGTAGGGGTTATGGAGATTGTTTAAGTTTGCTTCGTTAATCTTTCTCTTACACTTTATAAATAGTAATAAATTGAAATATACGGGCGAATTTTGTCTTTCATTCCTTGTCCATGATATTATTCGGAGGCCGAAAATGGTAACGACAGTAAAATTACTTAGGACAAAGATATTAACACTTAAACATTTAATTAAAGCTTCGATCATTGATAAGTCTTTTATTGTGGGTGAAGCATGGTATTATAACCGATAAAACTATTCTGGCAATAATAGTGATATGATTTTCGTAGAAGACGATTCCAACAAAGTTATTACATAAAATTAGTGACGACGAAGATGAATATGACGTAGAGCGGATTTTCAATGATATGTAATAAAATTCTACAAATTTAATAGAAAAACGTGTTTTGTTTATTTTCAAAAACATTTAATTTCAATAATTTTTATTTTATTTAGTCCTATTTTATTAAAAAATAATAATAATAATAATAATAAAAAAATATAAATATGTAAATTTATAAAAATATTAATTTCAATATCACATTTCGGTTCACTTTAAATATTCCTTGAATTTAAAATAATAATACTTGTCAACTACATATTTGCTTTAATACGAGTATCTTGAATTTCAATATTTTATATCAAATTTACCATATTTACATTATTTACATTAATTATCAAATAAATCTTTGTTTAATTTGATAAGGAGTATCTCTTCTAAGATATCTCCAGAAAGCCTACTTCTATGTGGTGTTAAGATTAAATATAACGCACTTAAGGACCTTTCCACGGAAACTTGCGTTGCAGGAATGGTAAGAGCAATTACGGCTAGCTGGTACAGTTCAGGATACTCGTATTTATTTATCTCCCAATATTGTAAAACATTTTCCTGGGAGTGAATCTAAATTTACTTTCGCATTTGTTTTATCCGTTTCTGACAAATTCGTCGAATTTAAATAATTGAAATGGTTGTCAAAAAACATTGCGGCTTTGAAATTGTCTAACGAGAATAACTGTAGTTCTCTAAATTTCATGTCTCGCTTTAAATCGGCAGACATCTGTTTTTCACACAAGTTTAAAGATAATGAGCATTGCAGCCATTCTTTAAATAAGTCACCATATATAGTATATAGTCAACTGTGAAGATTGAAATTTTACTGTTGCTTCATGATTCGGTTTAAAGATTTTAAAAAATGTTCCATAAATTTAAATTGGTCCTCAGAAAACCCTATGTTGAGATCACTTTGACCCAGTTGCTTGTAAAAATGTTTGTTTTCCCAAATATTCTTAATTATTCCGTCGAGAACGGGTATTTTTTCACTGTTTAGCAAAAATATTGTAGGTTTCTATATTTTATAGTCTTTAATTTTTTTATATTATTTCGGATGGAATTTAGTTTTTCAGTTATATCGGGTTGGTTGATTACAGTTTGCGACTGATTTTTTATAATCAATAAATTGCTGTGAGGTGGATTCAATGTAGTCAACGATATTAAGGGAATTTAGTTTAAAGCCTAACGCTCTCTCTAAAGGATTTATAATTTCTTGAAATCCTTGGTAATCTATAATTGCCAGTGGAAGGGAATGAATGGTTACTAATTTAACACAAGAACGCGTAACTCTGTTAGTATCAATTTCTATTTTTACTGATGACTTTTTTTATTGTATTTTTTTTTTTTTTTTGCCATTGGTGGACTATTCTCTTTATCCGAGGTACGATCTATTAAATTTAATTGATGGACAAGATAGATTATGTGATTATGTGACTTTTTCCGCTTAATACTTTCCCGCATGAATTGATAAGGCATGTGCTCTTGTTAGTTTCAGCACAGTTTTTAAAATGGCGTCTTATCATCCCTCCTAAGTAAATAACAAATTTGAAAAATGTATTGTAAGTATTTATGTAAACAGCATAGACTAACATAACTAAGTCATTATTTATGCAATTATTTTCTAAACAGAAGATTTAGAAAAATAAAGCTAAATATCATTTAGTGTTGCAAAAAATCCCGAAGTGTTACAAGTTGTATCGTAATTACAGCTGTGTAACTTATTTTTTGAGGTAATCTAATGTTTTCTTAGTTTCGAATTACATAAAATTTTAAATTTGAATTTAATGATTAATTTGAACTGTATAAATGCGGGGAATGTTAAACGATTAACAGTCAGGCGAAAATATATTTGGCTGGTCGGTTAATAAATGATTTTAACTACTACTACTTTTCAAAAAAGCAATTCAAAATTCGATTTATCGTGAGACAATTTCGGTGGTCTAATGTTAAATACCAGAAAAAATATCCGGCGCATCATTATTACAAATAAAAAATTCCTGTCAAAATGGCGCTTATATATTGATTCATAATAAAATAATAATTTTGAAATTGTTTAATCGGTATGCTATGTTTAATATTGCTCGTGCTGTAGCTGAGCTTGGTTATACGTAGTTTATATGAAAGAAAAATTATAAAACTGGTAAATATATTTGAATGACATTTTTTAAAGATGCGCGCAAGGAGGAAGCCGCAGAGAGTTATGCTACCGCCTTTCGAGCTGCTATGATTTTACAGTCATCATATCGCCTATGCTGAATAGAACCGTTTTCTTTGATTTGGTTCAATCTTTGCTCATTGTTGCTCATTATTGTTTGCTTTGTTCACCGGGTTTTCCGTGACCATTCACAAAAGTCTAAATATGGAATCTTCAACAAGAATGCCGTATATGAGTAAAGGTCGATTTATATTATCAGTTCCTTTCAGTTCCTACTCGTATCGTGTCAGACTTAAAAAACATTGTTACATATATTTTCTATAGGAGTATTTATATTATCCTTTCCTATCCGTTCCTACTCGTACCGACACAGACACATATTGTTGAAAAGAATGTTTTGTCTGATATCCGAAGGCGAAAAATTACGAAAGAATAACGAAACAAACAAAAATTGTAAAATTGCTACTAAAACATTTTTGTATTTTTGTGTGTTATCTTTACTCTATATGTAACCAAAAGATACGAAGAAAATGCCTGAATTGAAAAGTACGGATAATATAAATTGATGATGTCTGACACGGTACGAGTAGGAACTGAAAGGAACTGATAATATAAATCCACCTTAATGGTTGATACCCCGCACCGGGTTTAGATGATTAACTTGACAGAACTGTGCTAGTGTGTATTTCTCGTTGTCAACAAATAAATTATAAATCTAAATTTTTAATTAAATAATTAATGTAAGGTTCCTCCTCCGAACCCAAAATAGAATAACTTATAGAATTTTTCAACTGAAAATGTAAAATTTAAATACTGAGCGAACAGCAGCCGGCTATATCTGCATTGGTTTCTCAGGCCCATAAAAGAGGCTTGAAATGATTCAATAGAAACTTATGCATAAAGTTTTTTACATAATTCTTTTGCCGCCCATTGTTTTTTGTTGCACAACAAAAAAAAAAAAAAAATTCATTTCATTTTTAATAAAAATACATCGAAAATCATTCATATTTGTATGTGCATTAAAAACATCATAAAGAACAAAAAGAATTCTTGTTTCACACATTTAAGGTTGATTCACCAGATTGGTCCATTGAGCTCGTCAAGAAAATGACAACTTGACGGAGTTAAAAACCGAGTAAAACATGTTATATCTCTCTTTTGGTTTTTAACTATGTCAAGTTGTAATTTTCTTGACGAGCTCAATGGACAAATCTATGGTGAATCAACCTTTAGACTAAATGCTTGTGAATTCAATAATTTATCGAAAGAAGAAACAAAACTGAAATTTGATGAATATCCACATTCCCAACACAAATTTAATTCTTTATTATGTTGAGTTTAAAAACTCATGTGTTTTAATACACAATTGCACACTCAAAACTGAATGATTTTCAATGTCTGCTCTTCTACCAAAAGAGTTTCATTGTGCAAGCTAAAAAAATTCATTTGAGTTTTATCAATGTGAATTGAAACATAAAACAGAAAAGAGAATTTGGATATTCAAGAAAAAACGAAAACTTCTCTAACGCGAAACAAAAAACTCTTGATATTCGTATTTTACTTTTTACGTGTGTGTTGAATTTACTCATTCTCAAATAATGGTACAAATGAACAATTCACTCATGAGTTTTTCGATATCTGATATTAAGCTATAAAAACTCAAACGAATATTTATTCTTTTGATTAAAAATTTATATAAATAAAAAAATCTATTTCATGGTATTCACAAAAATAGCAGTCCGAAACAATGCTTAGGAATAATTAAAAAATTCATCAAAAAAACTTAACAAGTACCACTTCTGTGTGTTGTTTTTTAATAAAGCAGTCAATATTTAGTTACATGCCCACTATTACGAACGATAGCCGCGGATCTCCTTTTCATAGAGTTCACTAAGTTTTGACATTTCTCAATGGGTATTGTACTCCATGCTTCGGGCACTACCTCCCACAATTGCTGGGCATTTTTTGGATTAACTTTGCTCACTTTATTTTTGACATCAGCCCACACATTTTCTATCGAATTGAGGTCCGATGAGATTGCGTTGCCTACTCCATAAGATTAATTTTGTACTTCCGAAACCATGACTGCGCCTGTTTGCTTGTCTGTTTTTGGCCGTTATCTTGTTGAAACACCCATTTCGTACTCAGCATACGGTATAGCATAATGTCTTCAAGTATTTTAATGCATAAAAATTTATCAATTATGCCCGTTATGGGATATATCGGCCCAACACCATAGTACAAGAAACAAGCCCAAACCATCAATTTTGCACCACCATGCTTAACAGTATTTACTGTGTGCTTTGGGTCGTGGGCAGTGTTTGGAGGTCTCCTCACATATTGTTGACAACCTGTGGAACCATAAAGGGCAATTTTACTTTCGTCGCTCCATAAAGCATTTCGCCAGTTTTCTAGGGGCCAATTGACGTGCGCCTTACCGAACTGTATTCTTTTTGCCACATGTCTCTTGCTGAGCAATAGTAATTTTCTTGGACTCCTGGTGGCCAATTTAGCTTCTAATAGGCGCCTCCGTATAGTCACCGCACTTACAGGTACCTGAAGTTCCTTCTTTATCTTTTTTAAGCTGATATGAGAGTCGTTCCTTACCATTTGAATGATTTGCCGGTCAATACGCTCAGTTGTTTTCCTTGACCGGTTTCACAACACGAGGCGAAGCGTTGTCATGCTGGAAAATCATTTTTTCGTTCAACTGCATCAATTGTTGATGGTAACGTTCCGCAGTGATAGTTGCGTTGGGTTGGAGCAACTCAATAATACATACACCGATACTGGACATCAGCTTGGTGCCATTACTATTCGGGTTTGCCGTCGATATTAATGGTTCGCCTGGCCTGGCCTGCATTATGATTTTTACCCTATGAATCGTAGCGTATCCATTTTTCATCACCCTTCGCTATATTTAATCTTATAATCCTATAATCTTATAAATTTGGTACAAACATGCACACTCTGCAAAACATAACAATGATAAAATTCAAACATGACTGCGGTCCATATAAACGATATGCGATTTCACGTTTTTTTTTCTCCATGGTAAAAAATTCGTCAAATCGGATTTTTTGGAAATCATGTTTTAATGTTAAGATTTTTATGTTTTGAATGTGTAGCACTAATTAAACAAAACATTTATGTATGTATTTATAGTTATATGAATGGCTGATTATTTTTGAATATATGTACATAATTAAATTATGTTAGACAACATGTATTCAGGGAAAATTATTTTATTTATTTCATATTGATTCAGAATATTTTGTTTAAAAAATCGATATTTCGAGCTAAATGCGCATCATCAGGATTCTGTAGAGAAATTATAAAATGGAACAAATGACATTATGGAAAATAATTTTCTTGTTGTTGTTTTTTAAGATACAAGGTGTCAAATATTTAAAAATGTCATGCATTTGGTATTTATTGCTATAGAAAAAAAACTAATTATACGAAAATTTTAAAATTGGGCTCATTTTAAAGCTAAATGAACAGGGATTATAAAATAATTATAAAAATGGTACCATCTTTAATTTCTTTTTTATTTTTTCAAAATGGCCGTCGAAACTTTCTTTTTGAATTTTCTCCCATCTGCACCTTTTTTTTTATTTTTTCTTATCTTTTTTCCCATTTAATTCTAGTAGACATATTAAAAAATCAGTGTAACATCTCTTCTGGTTTTCTTCCAAAATAACGTTAATGGGGGGGAGGGGGGTCCTGATTTAGCAGCTTCAAAAAATCGATTTTTTTGCTTAAATCGATAGTATATAATCCTTAGAATAAGCCCCCAAAGTGAAAATAAAGAAGTAACGGTTTTTAAAAAGTACAGGTAAATTAACAATGATAAACTTTTATCAACCTTCGCCTTGTTCGGAAACTTTAAACGTGTTTTTCTCAAAACCATGTTTTTGAAACTGGCGTGCAGGATAACTCAAAAAATTCTCGATGAATCAAAATAATTAATTTTTTTAAATTAAAGGTGATTTAATTGCCTTGAATATTTACCACACTTTTTGTACTAAATTTTGTACTAAAGAATTATTTAGTTTGTTAGGTATATCTACAAACTACACTCATAAACTTTACAGTAATATATATATATATATATATATATATATATATATATATATATATATATATATATATATATATATTTTTTTTTTTTTAATAAAGGTGCTATTCCACTTGACTGAATTGACTGATTGTAAAATTAAAGCAAGACAAAAATATACATTTGGTGGATGGACGAATTGATTGATTGATTGAATAAAATTATAAAATATAGCAGGAACTCCCGGGCACACACCGTAAACCCGTTTACATATAATAAAACCGAAGGATAGGAGAGGATTATTAGTTGGGACAGACTCGATCCGGTTACAGATACCTAAGTGATCGATAGTTAGTAAAATTGTTAGTAAATATATAGTAAAAATAGTTAGCACAGAACAACACAATTTCTAAACTACAGCTTATTCACTACTTAATGATCCTGGAGAGTTGATTCAAGCTAAAATTATGATAATGATTAATTTTGGAACTATGCTATAATAATGATTAATTTTGGAACTATGCTATATTCTGAAAATTGAATTATTTATTAGCAAATTAAGGAAGACAAACCTTTAAATATTCTTTAAACTAAATTAATTAATATACATTAATGAGCAAAACACAATATATTACATATTACAAAAAGTAATATTTTATGAAATCGCATATGGAGACTTTCTCAATTCTAAGCTAAAAATTCTAAAAGAATGTTTAAAAACTTAAAATTATTAAGCTACGATTTAAATTCTTTGTTATCGTTATCATGTAGATAGTTAATTAATTTTTTACATACTGCAACTAGATTTAAAAATAAAAAATGAAAAATATATATTTAACCATACTGTTAAATTTAAACTAATCGGCAATTTCCTACAAATCTAGAAAAAAGGAAATTAATAATGTAGAAATAAATTATTTATTTATAAAAGTATATATATAATTTAAAAATTGATCATGTTACGACGCAAAAAAAGTCTATTATACCAATAATTTAGTTAAGTACTACATGTGTAAATGTATATAGGAAATTTACGAATAAAGCTCAAATAGAATTTCCCAGGTTTCTCTGAAAACTAAATTAAATTTCACCATTATACTATATCTTTACTACTTAATTAAAGAAATTTAACTTATATAAATTAGTTAGTGATAAATAAAATAAAATAGTTATCATAAGACAGTAAAATTTCTACGCTACATAACTGCTGGATGCTTGGAGATTCTGAATGCTGAGCGAGAATTCACCAATATTTCTGTAGCTTGGAGACGATCTCACAATTATACATAATTAAGTATAATTTATATCAGCTACACTATCAGACACAAACATTTGAACAAACCATGAAACTTCGATATAATTAAATTAAACAATCAATACCTCAAATATTTTTGCAATGCAATGTAGTTTACAATAGTAGTGTTTTTTTATTAGCTGCTATCGAGAGCCGTCATTTTTATACGCCTAAATTTAAATTTGACGCGCTATTTATTGGTAAACTAAACTTATTTAACATCAAACTATCATTTTTAATTCAATTGTTTAGCGAAAACTTAATATAAAAAATATTTGGCTCTACCTATTTATACGGAGCGCTATCCGGAACCACTTTTCATATGACGGCTCTCGATAGCAGCTATCCGGAGCGAATAAAAAAACGCGCTTAATATCATATAAAAAGGGAATTTCCCTTATCCTAGTTAACGTAAGACGCAGTTCATTTAAGTAGTATAATATTTCAGTCGACATAAATATTTGAACGAAGCAGCAACATTTCAAAAATTAATTTTAATTATAATTTAATAATAATAATAAAGTGATTGGTTTCAGCGTAAAATATTTTTTTGTTATTTTAGAACAAATTTTTTTAAATATGTACTCAAAAATTTAATTTAGGGATTGAAAATGGGCGCTCAAAAGAAATAGATGAAAGCGTTAAAAAATTAATAATAAAAGCATTAAGCACGACAAGAAACGTATCGAAATATATCCCTACAATATGGAGTATCAATCGGTAAATAAGCAAGGTTGTGGACGCCCACGACTTTTAATTGTGCAGACTGAACGGAAAGTTGCGCGATTAGTAAAATCATTAAATCCGAGTTAAATTTAAATATTTCTAATCGTATAATACAAATAACATTAGTTCGGCAAAACTTAAAAGCAATTATTCAAAGGAAAAAACCATCAATTTCAGAGAGAAACCAAAAAAAAAGATTAGCGTTTGCACGGAAGTACATAAATAAGCCACTATCATTCTGAAAGAAAATAATTTGGACGGACGAGAGTAAATTTGAATATTTTGGTTCTAAAAAACGTCCGTTTATATGGGTAATCCCTGGTCAGGAGAACTCGAGTCGCAATATTAAACCAACATTAAAACATGGTGGTGGAAGCATTATGGTATGGGGTTGTTTCTCGTACCATGGGATTGGTAGTTTACATTTAATAAATGGCATCATGGATGCACGGATGTACACTACTATAATTAAAACAAATTTGAGAGATTCCGCAAGAAAAATGAATTTGCAAAGAAATTTTGTAATGCAGCAGGATAATGATCCTAAGCATACGAGTCGTATAGCTAAGGAAAATTTTAAGTGATCGAAGATACAGTTATTGGAATGGCCTCCTCAGTCGCTCGACTTAAACCATATAGCGAATCTCTGGTCCATATTAGATAATCAGTTAATACATTTGCTGGATGGCCGAATGAAACGAAAACCCTTCTCAGTCAAGAAATATTTGTGTCTGTAGTAGTGTGCCTGCAATATTGAGCACATTTTATAGCAGTCACACTAAAATACGTACATAAAATTAGCATATGATGAGAAATATTTCTCGCACACTAATAATTTTATGGTTATTATATTTGTATACCGTTTCTCCTTAAAATTTTGCTTTAAAAAGTAAAAATAAAAAACACATGACATTTTCTTGGTAGAGATTAGGTTTAATTTTTACGGAAAATATACTAAAAAATATAATTCTGATGAGTATTAATAATATTTAATTTTTTAGATAATTTTGAGATGTAAAACTAACCGAATTAATAGTAATATTTAATTTGTGTTAATAATTATTGGTTATGTTTTTGTGTGCTGTCAAAATTTCTCCTGAAAATGTTCCAATAAAAAAAAACGTTGTCTTGTCTATTAAGTAGAGTTTCGAACTTTTTTCTTGTTTACTGGAATAGCTTAACTTGCGGAAACTTTCATATAATAATACTAAAAAATTAATTGGAACTCCCCAATATGCACACAATGAACATTAATAATTGCAAGAATATATATTGAATATTTTTTTTTTTATTTACAAAATACAAAAAGTGCTTCTTTTTGGCGTTCTAAATAAGGCTAACCTCATAAGTATAAACAAATTGTAGATTGTCGTACTTAAACGTATTTTGCTAGAAAATAAAACTAGATGTTGTGCTGATTTTTTAGTGTGTGTGTAATAGAACTAAATGGGGAAAAAGATAAAAAAAAGAAAAAATGCAGTTGGGAGAAAATTCAAAAAGAAAGTGCCGATGGCCATTTTGAAAAGGAAGAAATGAAAGGTAGGTGGTACCATTTTTATAAATCTTTTATGGTATAATTTCCATTCGTTTATCTTTATAATGAGCGTAATTTTATAATTGTTGGATAATTAGTTTTTTTTCTATAACAATAAATACTATACCAAGTGCAATGACATGTTTAAATATTTGACACCCTATATCATAAAAAACAACAACAAAAAAAAATATTTTCCATAAATGTTTTGTTTTGCTTCACATCCAAAACATAAAAATGATAAAATTCAAACTCCGGTCCCATATAAAGGATATGTGATTTCACGTATTTTTCTCCATATATAAATTCAGGCTGTCGGAGAGGTAACCCTCATAGTATAAAGTTTCGGGATTAATTCAGTATTCGTTTTTTGGAATACCCTTACCAACCTTAAAAACTCGTGAATATCTCTCAAAAGTTTTCAAATTTTGATAAATTGGAAATAAAAATTTAATTTGTAAATTCAGTTTCAAATAATAAAAGGTCTAATTTTATATAATAAACACAATTTTTTTGGTTTTGTCACTTTTGTAATGTGATATTTATTTTTATTTTAAATTGAAATTATGATCAAATTATTCCTTTCTCAAATTTCTAACAATCACTCTAATCAATGTGGAGCTAGTCAACAAAATAGTTACCAAGAATAATCAAACCAGCCCACCCCCATGTTACAGTAGTTATATAAAGCAAAATTTATCAAGTTTTCATTAATAACAGCATTCTGCTCAAATAGCAGAAATTTGTTTAGAGGCTAACCTTACGTAGAACGCACAAAACAAGCACTTTTTGTAACTTTAAAAAAAAACTATTCAATATTTATTTTTGCAATTACCAATGTTTATTGTTACATATTGAAAAGTTCAAATTAATTTTTTGGTATTATTGTATGAAAGTTTAAGCAAGTTATTAAAAAAAATATGAAGGTGCCTCTGAAAATTCTTTCTTCACGGCGTGAACACTAGCATCTCATAGAATTATCCCCCCCCCCATTCCCCAAAAAAGCTATATTTTTGTAAAGTTTATGGGTGTAGTTTGTAGAAAATTTATTAGTTCATTATAAAAAATTATGATTTGCAAAAAAAAAAAAATCCGTTTTTTTGCATAAATATTGCATGATTAACTTTATCTTAATAATGTGTTTAGTTCAAAATGAAACGATTTGTTCAAGGCAACTAAATCACCTTTTATTTAAAAAAAGAATTATATTTTTTAAGTTACCTACGCCACTTCTAAAAACATGGTTTTGAGAAAAACGCGCTTAAAGTTTCGGAACAAAGAAAAAAGGTTAATGAAAGTTTATCATTGCTGATTTACCTTGACTTTTTAAAGCCGTTATTTCGTCATTTTCGCTTTTGGGGCATATTCTAGGGATAATGTACTATCGATTTAGGCAAAAAAAATCGATTTTTTGAAGCCCCTCCACCAGATTACCCTTTAATATCAAACTAAAATATATCACCTGGGAAAATTTCAAGTTCGAACAAAACAAAATAAATGAAAAATAAAATTTTTTTCGTATTTTTCTTAAACAAAATTATAGATATCTGAGGTGCAATAGTAATTTTTAGCAAGCACTTTTTCTGCTACATATTTACTATCATGTACATACGAGGCCTCTACAATCAAAACTCACATTATCCAAATTTTTCGAAATTCAGTTAGCAATACCATATTATTTGTTTTATTGCGTTAAATGCGAATACGGACGTAGTTTTAGTCAAAACTGCTATATGTCGCCTAAAATGGGCTTTAAAATTGAGGGTTATTGTCAAAACTAACATTATCCAGAGGATAATGTTAGTTTTGTTACGAACATGATTTAGAGTAATACCACAAAGGAGTATAACTTAGAGTAATACCACAAAGGAGGTTATCCTTCTTTGTGGTAATATATTAAGAAAAACACTGATAGAAAAATAAGTTTGTATCAGGAATTGTTTAAATGTGTGCAACACTGCAAAATATATTTTAATTAATAATTTCTGCATTGCGCATGCACACTGAGAGAAAAAGTGTAAAACAATAAAATTAACGACTTTTTGATATTCATAAGAGTAACAGGTTAAAATCATTCAGACTATAATAGTTCATTAGTGATCTACTTCTGTGTCGTGCATTTATTATTATTAATTAAAAAATTTTCTTTATTAACAATTAAAAAAATAACATAAGTGCTAAAATATGGCGGAGTTTGTTGGAACATGATAATATTGCTGTTGAGGGATCATATTTTAGAATGGTTTTCAACACAAATTACAATCTAGGTTTCGGATCACCACGAATAGATGTTTGCTCGGTATGTTTAAGCTAAAAGAATGGCCAGAAGAAAAATGAAATTATGATAGAAAAGCATGTTCATAAATTTCGCGCGTAAGCTTTCTTCTCAAAACTGCAAGATATTGACGAAAAGCTACTCATTTTATCATTTTGATTGCGAAAAAAAACTACTACTGTCTACTAAATCTATTAATATAGAAATTTTATTAAAATTTCTAATATTATTAATTGTGAAGTTTTACAATTAAATTTAATTAATAATGAGACAGTAGGACTGATATTTTATTTTACCGCTAGATGTTTTAACGTTTTTTTATTGTTTTCTGTTTTATTTTTAATAATAAAGTTTATTAACAATTTAAATTGTGTTTTCTTATTATTTGAACTATTTAAATTTGAAGTCAAAACTAACAATATCCTAAGTGTTTGGAGTCGAAAGTCACATTATCCATACATTGGTTACAAAAGTAACATTATCCAAAATTTAAAAGCTTAAAATGTTGTAATTCATGTAAAAGTTTATGATTTTTGATAGGGATACATTTCAAAATATCAAGATTGTACTTTGAATTAGTTAGTTTGTGAAACTAGAACACACAAAATAAAGGCCAAAACAGTTATTCATGAATTCCCAAAAATCATATTTTTGGATAATGTTAGTTTTGATTCTAGAGGCCTCTATACGAATTTTCTACCTGAAACATTAAATACGGTAAATAACAAAATAGAGAAAAGTATCGACATATTTTACGTCATCAGAGCCTGCTTTGATGTTATTTTTCAAAATTAAAGTTCGGAAAATATATTTAAGACATAAGTCTTGACGCTATAATTAATTGGATCATAATTCGAATTATGATCATAACTTTTTAAATTTTAGTACAGTTTAGTACTATAATTAATTATCCTAAATACCCATAATTAATTGGCACATAACTTTGACTTGCCGGAAAAAGCGCGTGGATCGCTTCAATCGCTATATGAAAAGTGTCAAATATTTGTCAAAATAAATGTGTTAAACAAAAATTTGTTAAAATTAAAATGGCTCAAATACATAAAAAACATTTTGTGATGATGAAACGTCAAAATTAATAGATATATGGGGCGAACACCAAATAATCAACATGTTCGAAAAGTGTAAAAAGCACATCGTTATATATACCAAAATTGCTGATGAAATGAGTCTGTTTAATTATAATAGGACTCCTAAAGAAATTAGAAACAAAATAAATAATCTTAAACAAATCTACAACAAAACAAAGCCAAAATCAGGTACATATAGTTTTTATCAATTAATAATTGAAATTATGGATGATGAAATTGCAAAAAATTGAAATGATGAAGGATTGCATTTCAAGATGATGTTATTAAATATTTCAGGTGAATCAGCACCAGCTTGGAAATTCTTTGACAAGTTACATGAGATACTTGGAGTCAAAGACAAGTACAATAGTCATCTAGGACAAGATAGTTTCATAGAAGGATCTAATAGCGACACAACCGAAATCTCGTAAGTTGTTTGACTATACATATACATACCCATTCACACATGTCAAATACAATTATTTTTATTTTAGATATTCGAATGCCAGTATTGATATGGACAATTTGTATGGTGAAGTGCAATACTTGGAAGATGAAACCGAAAATCTTGATCTTGAGTCAAGTTTTTCGACTCCTCAGTCCAGATTTTCAATTTCTTCCCGTAAGAGTAATTTATCGGAGTCACAACTCTTAGAGGAACCGGATTATAGTGGCACCAGCAATTCAGTGCGCGCCGCTTCTAAAACAAGCAAACGCAAAAAAAAATGACGATGCCATCGAAAGCCTTATAGCTTTAAGCCAAAAGAATCAAAACGTTTTCGAGAAGCTATTACAAATCGAAGAAAAACGAGACAAAAGGGAAGAAAAAGAACACGAACAAAATGAAAAAGTGACAGAGGCAATGATCCGTTTCTTGGAGTCAAATGCTAAATAATTACGTAGATAGTAAAGTGACTGAATTCAAACCAAATTGTGATGAATTGTGATGAAATAAAATTAAATTAAATTTTTGTATTTTTTGTTATAATATATTTTCTATAATATATGTACAATTATTTTACTTTTGTATTTCTTGAAATAGCATCTTAGCTAATGAGTCACGTTTACTCAGGCCATCTGCATTCCTCCTATCCGAAATTATTCTTTGGGGACATTAAAATCTGCAGCATTAACCTGGGATTTGTGTAGCCAACTGGCATAAAATTGGCATCTATTGCGTTCACATAAATTATGTATTATTACACAAGCCTTAACAATTTGTTTACAATGTTCCAATGAAAAATCCATCCTCTTTGAAAGAATTCTCATTCTTCCTTTCAGTCTACCAAAACTATCTTTAATTGTCATCCTTGCTGAGCTTAGACGAAAATTGAAATGCTCTTTAATGGGTGTCAACTTTGTACCCGGATATGGTTTAAGTAACCAATTACGCAAAGGAAATGCCCCATCTGCTATTATGTGGTTTTGGCTAATACTACAATAGAGTAGTAGTGTTTATAATTAAAATAGTCTTCACCTGATGTTTCTGGTTTCTTAATCGGAATATGCGTACCATTTAATGCGCCGAATGTTCCGGGAAATTTCCAGTTATTTAAAAAAATTTTGCTTATGGAATCCTGTTCGATTTCTGTCACGGGAAAACGAACCTCTTGCTCATATAAATTTTTCACCAAAGAATCACAAAATTCTTGTAAAATATGACCCACGCTACTTTTACCAACCTTATACAGGTCCGCAACAGTACCTAAATCGCAGTTGCTTTTCAATATGTGTAGAGCAATTATTACACGTTTCTCGACACTCGTAGCTTCCCTCATAATGGTATTAGACCGATACAAATCTCCACGAACAACATTACATATATAGTCGAAAGTTTTCCTATTTACACGATATTTTTTTTGAAATCTGCTGTCCGGCAAATTTCGACCTACCATTTCCCAGTGCCCTTCTGACTTTGGTGGCAACAACTCTGGCATGACCCAAATTTTGTTTGAATTACTGGACCTTGATGTTACTACACAAATTATAGCCGCATTTATTTTCATTTGAAGGTCAGCACACTGATTAATCAAAAGTCGAAGCCTTTGATTTTGTTTTTTCCTGATCTTTTTGTTCTTTAAACTTCTTAAATATAAATTATTCAGATTTAGGAACTCCCTTGGACCCATTTTCTTTAAGTAAATAGTAAAGATGTTTTTAAGATACTTTAAACACTTTTTGACGCTACTAGTTCAAAACAAACTAAAAATATTTTTTATTCACATTTTGACATTTATAACAATAAATATATTGGTTCGCGTATTCACTGATAGGAGGGAGTATAGTAGTTTACTTATACCGTCAAGACGGAAAATCCAATTTATGATCATAACATTAATTTTTAGTACTGTAATTAATTATAGCGTCAAGACAAGGCTATTGATACTTTAATTTTAAAATTTCAGCAATTAATATTTATTTAATACCAATATAATCCTTTGGTAAAGATATGTAGAACACTTTTTATACAATTTTGATTACATTCGTGCGGTGTTCATTGAAAAACTAAAACCTAACAACATCATTTTTACTGTGGATTCCTATGGTCAGTGAAAAGTTATTCCACTAAAAACGCTTGCTGAAAATTGTGATTGTGTATGATTATAGCCCTCTAGAAAGCTTTGCCAAAAAACCTTAGAGTTAAATTGTCATCAAATTTGTTATCCTTTTATTATTCTATTTGTTTATTACACAATGCAGGGAAAGCAAGGTAAATAACATAAAAAGAGAAAAGGTGAATGATCTTTTGAGAAAACGAGATAAACTTTCGCATCAACAACTTAATCAATATTTCAGGAAAAATAACGTTGACAAAACTTTTAATTTTGTTACAAGATTTCAAATACAAAATATGTATGTATTTACTATTGTGCAATACTATACCCAATGTCTAATTACACGAATCCATATGCAAAGGATTATGTAAAAGGAGGCATTTTCTTGAAATCACAAATACAGTGCTACTTCGCTTAACGAGCATAATTCGTTTCAGGATCTTACTCGTTATGTTTTCTGTTTATATTAAGCGCACAATCCGAGTCTTCCTCTCCTCTCGTCACTCGTTTTGCGAAACGTCGCTTGGTAAGCGAGTAAATTTTTGGGAATTTGCAGTGGAACCTCATTTAACGAGCATAATTCGCTCCAGGACCTTACTCGTTATGTTTTTTTTTAAATAACGAAATACATTATGTATTAAGCGTATAATCCTGGTCTTCCCTGCTTCTCGTCACTCGTTTTGCGAAACGTCACTCTTAAGTGAGATACATATTTAATTACAATTTGTTTTGCAAAAAATTTAAACTTTTGCAAAACATATTTTTAAAGAATAATTTCAATCATTCCTTCTGTATGTGTTTCATAATGCGTACCACTCTGTAAAAATTTATCACATATATGGCCTACGTTATATTTTATACAACGGTACTTACTACTAACACAGAATACAACCAGAAAATACCGAAGGTAAGATGATTTGCCGAAGGTAAGAGAAATTGGGTTATGTATTCTTTGGTTTACTGGTTTTGATTTGAAATAATAAAAATTGAGAATTCTTAGCAGTGCAGTTAGTGAAATTATTTGACAAGTTTTGTTTTGACAGCATAATTTATATTAACCTACTATAATATTCAAAAATAATTATTCTTCAATGTCCAAAAAAGAAGGTAAGATGAAAAAAAAAATTGGTCCACGCAATGTGTATTCTGGTTAATTTTTCTTCTGTGCTACTACTACTACTACTGTATGTACTACTTTATAAATACATACACAAGTACTGTTTTATAACCAAGGTTAGGTAAAATTCGAAAAATCTTTACAGAATGATTTAAATTTGTTTTTAAATATATGGTTTACAAAAGTTTTGATTTGAAGTTTAAAAGGTTGAATTTAAAGTGAAAAAAAAAATGTTATTTCAATTATATTAATTAAAATAAATTATGGTTTTTAATTATATATTTAGATTTTATTTAAAGGTACCTTATTATGAAATTTGCTTTTACTTTCTTTTACGTAAGTAAAACAAAGTATAGTAATCAGGAAAATTTTGGAATTTGAGATTTTTAGAGATTTATCTGTTTTGATGTCCCCTGAGCCCGAAAAAGCGTGTTTCGAAAAGGTGTCTGTCTGTCAGTATGTCGGTCTGTGTCCTCTCTACAGCCCAGATGGTTTAACCAATCGAACTGAAATTTCAGATTTAGCTTTTTTGATAAATTGGGAGGTCCCAGTGAATTTTACTCCAAATCGGCTAACCGGAAGTGGCAACTCCCTTGGCCCAGAAAATTTATTTTGCAAATATCTTAAAAAGTATAAGGTTTACTAAAAACTACTTAATACAAAATGTTTCCTGTGTTTCTTGTTTTATGATTAAAAAACAGAATTAAAAAATTATAAAAAAAATCGCTCAAAATTCGCTGTTCGTAAAAGAAAGTCTTGTGTTGGGCACACCTCCATTTTTATTTTATATTGCGACATTTGCGACCAAGACAGATTGACAATAGTTTTTCATAAAAGAAAGCGAAATAAGAAACCAAAAATAAAAGAGATATAAATTCAGAACTACTGAAAAATCGTATCTACCAGATCCTGTGAGTTCAACGGCAACACTTCAACACTACACTCTTCACGTAATATTCATTTTAAAATTACCGATCACTGTTCAGTAAACGTGTATCGTACTCGAAAACGCACAAAAATATATACGGTTTCTACAACAACAGTAATGATCATGAACAAAAAATATTATTTAGTTTTTCATTCTTTGGTAATTTCTTTTGTTTTAGTATGCCTTTTAAGAAATACTATTGTTCTGTTCTTTTCTGTATTTTATTTTACCTATATCGCCATACAGTCAGATAAAATAATTAGTTTTATTAGTACGCTACTACTTCAGAACAAATGATATAATTTTAAAACTGTCGAACTTTTTTCAAGGAGCTATGGTTAGGAGATTTATGAATGCACGGAAGCAACCAAAAAACCCTACAGTTATTCGTTCAAGTTTGCCCAAACGAATGATCAATGAAAAGTGAAATAATACTAAAAGCTGGATGACGTAAAATATTATTTTGTGGACATTGTGTCAGATATTGGATCAACATACGAACGGGTATGAAAAATGTGTAAATTACATTGGAAAACAAGGCTTTCGTTGGTTTGAACCTTTTTTGAAAAAAAAAAACGGTATTTGCTTTTGCTGATTCTCGGCATTTAATTAAGTTATTATTTGGTTTATTTATAATAAAATTTTGAATTCGGAGCCAATAAGAGAATTAATTTAAATAACGCCAACTGCGGAGGTCAAAGGGAGCATTTAAACGTAGGATATAGTATTTCCTAAAACTGAAGTCAAAACACAAACAAAATAAATTTAAATTGTTTTTAATTGCGAGTTTTTTAAATTCATTGATTCCACATTTCATAAGAATTCAATAATACGTTTAATTTTCGAATTTAGAAATAAAGTGGGAAGTTGACATTAAAACAGGTTTATAATAAAAATTTGTGGTTTCGTCTTCAAAGAGCTTGTCGGCCGAATTTCAACATGAAGCCGAGAAAAGATAAAAACGCATTTTCTTTAATGAAAATTTGGTAATTTTAACCATTTTTTAAATATTATTATAGCTTTAATCTATTCAAACTTATTCTTAATAATTTTTCATTGTACGGATAACAATTTTGTAAGCCCTTAATTGACGGTTGTTGAGTGTTCAGGCCTAATTATTACTAATTTAAAGGAACCAAATTGGAGAAATGAGTTTTGGGTCATATTTTGCTAAAAGGTAATTAACCGAAATTCATCTTCAGCGGATTTAGTTCAGCTTAAGTTTTCTTGTAAAATTTTCTTATTAGACTGTTTTAATTATTACGATACTCCGCACTGCTATATTTAATCTTTTTGTAATATTAATTGTTTTAGATTGCATGGTTATTATGCCAGCCTCTTTCAGTATAATATCGATCTGCGCAAACCAAAACATAAAAACAGCACACTTCTTCAACATGCTTGCAGTCTTGGTTTGATTTATCTGTGTCGCCAAATAAAAACGGCAATCATCAGTTTAAGTTTTTCCTTCTCAGTGATACTTATTAACAATTTGTTTGCTTCTACGAAGGAAATGGTGAACTTTTTAGTAAATGGCCAAAGGTTAGTGCATTTTATGACCTTCGATGATTCATTTTAGAATTTTTTCTGTTTTAAGGTAAAATATCAGTTTTATCAGTAAAATATTACATTAAATTCAAACTTTAAATAGATTAAAAAGTAAAACTTATTTTAAATTATTGTTAGACACTAATTTTGCATTTCGTACGTTTTACTTTATAAAATTCCTTTTTAATATTCATATAAAGAATTTGAAATGTTAATTTTCAATTGAAATTTAATTGTTTAAAAATAAGGCCTACAAAGGAAAATTTATAATATTGGTAATCTAGTTATTTGCCATTACAAGTCCATCACGAAATAGTTTTAAATTGGAAAACATAACGTTGCACAGATTTTGTTTTCGGTGAATTTTGCAGAATAGGTATCATCTATTGATTCCAGGGATAGAACGAAACTAGATAAATATACAATTGAGACACAAAATGAAATTTTAAAGGAAACAAACAAGAGTCTTGAAAGACATTTAATTTATTTCTTGAATCAAAATATTTTGGAGAATTGTGTTAGAGACGTTCGGGCTAAAAGGCCGTGACAATCCCACAGCCTTAGAGTTTAGTTATCATATTTAATTGGTACTGTTTTTGATTAAAATTTAATTTATTAAATAAATTGTTTTATATTCTTAAGCTGATGTGTTTTATCCCTTATTTTCATCATCCCTCTTTTAATTTACAGGAAGAAATGAATGAACATTACAGCATGCTAAACAGAGATGATCAATGATGATGGTACAAGAGTACTACGATTAAAATGCGAGATTAAAAAAACTGTGATAACTAGGAGTCTATGAATATAAATCTCGAAAATTAAAAAGTTGGACCTTTTTAGTTCGGGTACAATAACTGCAAACATGCCAAACTCCAGCACATAGATTTGGGTGAATGAAGTATCAGAAGGCGTCCTTGAAGGCGATTTTAGAAAAAGTAATAACATTAGACAAAATATTTGTTTAATTAAATGGAGATAAAATGGTAAAAGGAATGTTCCCCTTTCTTTCTTACACCACGGCACAAGAACATCTAATTTAATTTGCTCCTTCTTCAGAATTTATCGTTGCAGTTTCTTCTTCAACGTTTTCAAGAGCATTATATTATAAAATGTAATATTCCACAAAATGTTTAGAATTCGAAATTTAAAACAAATTGTACGGCCTTGGGGCCATTATAAACAAACGACTAACGTCATTCATTACTTAAATAGTTTAGCAACGTTTACTAAGAGCCTTCATAAAAAAAAGGTGGGATTTAAAATAATCTACAAGGATACTTCTTTCCTTTGTAAACGTTTTTTGTAAAGATGTTCCAATTTGAGGTTAATTTTTAAATTTTTAATAAAATACAAATTATTCAATAAGTATCTAAATTTTTATTTCAAATGATGATACAAAAGTTCCGGTTTAGTTAATGGAAAATAATGTCTTGTAAGTAACCTCCTGTTGCTGTACGGCAAGACACTATTCTTTTACTAAAATGTTCGATGACATTCTGGTATAACTGTGGCTCAATTTCTTGAATAATATTAATAATAATCTCCTTTAGGTAATCAGTCGTTGGCATTAACTTTTGCCTTAAAATAGCCTCGTAGGAAAAAATCTAGAGTTGTTAGAACGCAAGATCTGGCCAATTAATGTTCCCTCTTCGATAAATTATTCGATTACCAAAGTGTTCGCGCAAAACGTCAATAATTGTTTCTGTTGCATATTTTGTTTTTTCATCCTTTACCACCGAACAGTTTTCACTAATTTTGCAACTTTGCAAACTTTGCAATTTTCTCAACCATATTCTGTACGGAATTTTCTTATAACTTCTGCATAACTTTCACCAAATTTAAAATCATTTTTAATAATAATTACACGTATTCAATCGTATATCTCTCCGTTTTTAATAACAGAAATGTTTCTACTTGTCTTATAAGTATGATATAAATTAATTTTTGTCTTTAAAACAGTATACACAGGAAACTGGATTTAAATCTTAATTTTTAAAAGTTACAAATATTTTAGTTCGATAGAGAATAGAAAAGTAGGAGTTCCTCTTTATCATTAGGCGAAGGAATTATCGTTGGAAGTTAGAGCCGAGATATTTGGCCCGATTTTGGATTAACAACATTGAATTTCCCCGCTTTATAAAAATTTGTATATGACTCAAAATCATCTATTAACGAGATATTTTGCTATGAACTACTGTTAGCACAGCCACAGATGATAACTGTAATAGAAGTTCGGTTGCTTACCAAGTCTAAAAATTGAAAACCCAGTAAAGCTAGAGAAATACCCCAGGAACGGGAAGATCAATCAAATCGCCAAAGAAAACTATAGAATGGTTAAGGCCTCTTAAAATATAATCCTCTGGAGAGAATAACATCCATTCAAAATGATATAAACAACTTCGAAATATCAAAATCTGGCCAAGTCAAAAGATGGCTGGGGCTGAATTTTGCACAAAAACCAAGAAGCGAGTTTAACTTACACTGACTGACTGAATTGGTGGTGTTTAATTCGCAAATTGGAAATCTTTTTTACATACGACGAAATGGAGAAAAGGAAGAGAGCCCATACATAATATAATTGGCAGAGACCGCAAAAACAAAGTCGAATGAATGAAATGGAAAAAAATGTATTCTTTGGTGATAGACTATGAATACTTACTTCTTGCTTCTGTGCAAAATCCGACCAATGTTCATAGGCAATATCCAACCCTAAAGTTGTGTCTTTGAACAGTTTCAAACCAAGTTTTTGTTGGTACAGAATTATTCTAGTAATAATTTGGAAAATGGTTTTTGTTTTTTTATTTAATTTTTAATGTCAATTTTAAAAAGTAAAAACGCAAATTATTTTCGGTTTTTATTTTGAGCATAATTTGTATGTTTATTTTTATACCAATAACTGCCAACATATGCCGTCTTACTTTGGTAACTGGAATAGTAATTGGTATAAAAATAAAAATGCGAATTATGCTCAAAATAAAAACCGAAAATAATTTTCTTTCTACTTTTATCAATTGATATTAAAAATTAAATAAAAAAACAATACAATTTTTCAAAATTATTGCTTGAATAATTCTATACCAACAAAAACTTGGTTTGAAACTATTCGTTCCGGAATGAGTTTTTCACTGAACATGAAGAGAATAAAGCAAAAAATGAAATAACAACATTTTACAACACTACATTTTTACACGGCGCTGATACAAATACGACATAAAATAAATACGTACATGAACATACATATTTCGTGAAACTGGCTTTACACCGAAGATAGTACAATAGCAAACTAGTATCATACTATTTTAGCATCCACCATAGTCGGTGTAAATCCCCCCGCAGAAAATATTCATAAAAACAGAAATTTCTAGACTAATTTGATAGCTACTAAATCAAAAAATTATATTTTATGTTGGCCAGCATACTATCAAAACATCGGTTTTACACCACAAACGCAACAAAATTTTGTATGTTTATATTTTTGTTCTTGTCTCACAAATGAAAATCGTAATTTACTAATATCTTCATTTTTGTTGGGAAAAAATTGTTGGTGTATGGTATACGTCTTAATCGGATATAAAGGGTGCAACACACCAAGAGCAGCGCGACATGCCCCGAACAATTCACACCAACGGGTGCTTGTATCCATTCACACTGAGCAGGGCAGCGGATGTTTTTTATTTTTTTTATTTTTTTTGAAAACTAAGTTTTTTTGAGTTTCGAAAGTTTTATCTTAAACTTTTGTTTTATTGAAACCCTTCGTCTATTTTTTGTTTTATTATGAAAGCTCTTGCAAAGCGATCAAGAAAAATTGAATGCTTGTTGGTACGTTGTTAAAAGCAGTGACGCGTATTTATGGGAATAATTTAAAAGATTTTAAAATTCCAAGGCATAATACAGAATATTTCAAAAATATGTAAATCGTTGACGCATATATTACGTTTGGAATTATAATATTAAAGAACAAAAATTTTGTGATACAGTTACGTAGCTACGAGTTTCCAATGGTTGATTTTCCTTGGGATAATCAGCTCAACATTGAAAAAATGCCGATAATTATCGAGGAATCCAAAACAAAGGATTGGCTACCACGCGGAGTTTTTGAAATTCAAATTAGTTAAAGTGAGAGCTGTCTTCAATCAATTCGAGAAAGGTTAAGGAAAGCCCTTGTTAATTCCAATAATACTTGTATTCTATGTTTAGGCCTATCAGAAAATCATAGTTTGCCGATAGAAGAAAGTTTTGAGATGTCGGTTTTCTTAGATATGCATAAGATCCAATTTTCTAAGTTTTCGAATAATCGATATTTCAATAGGTAAACCCAATATGAAATTTTAGCGGATATGCATGATAAAGCACACACATAGGTCTATCACAAAATCATAATGAGACGTTTGCCGATAGAAGAAAGTTTTGAGATATTGATTTTCTTAAATAATTACTTTTTTCAAATTTTCTCAATAAATTTTGTCCGAATGTATGTGTACTTTTTGATTTTTTGTAAGCCAAACATACCGCATGTAGTTTAATTTAAAATTAATGTAAGTCATCTTTCGAATAATCGTTATTTCAATAAGTAAACCCAATATGAAATTTTAGCGGATATGCATGATTAAAGAATATGCATGGCCCTATCAGAAAATCATAAGTAGTGAGTTTGCCGGTAGAAGAAAGTTTTGAGATGTCGATTTTCTTAGACATGCTTAAGATCCAATTTTTCAAGTTTTCGAATAATCGTTATTTCAACAGGTAAAACCAATATGAAATTTTAGCGGATATGCATGAGTAAAGAACACAAATAGGCCTATCAGTAAATCTAAGTGAAATGTTTGACGGCAGAAGCTAGTTTCGAGATATCAATTTCCTTAGACATGGATAACATCCAATTTTTCAAATCTTCGATTAATCATTATTTCAATAGGTAAATCCAATATGAAATTTTAGCAACTATTCATGATTAGAGTACACAAATAGGCCTATCAGAAAGTTTTGATATATACTTTCATAGATATGCATAATATCCAATTTTTCAAGTTTTCGATTAATCATTATTTCAATAGATAAACCCATTATGAAATTTTAGCGGATGCGCATGATTATACTACACACATAGGCCTATCGAAAAATCATAGTGAGATGTTTGCCGATAGAAGAAAGTTTTGAAATGTCGATTTCAATTTTTCCAAAATTCCATTTTTCCAAAGACCCTATTTTTAAATTGACAATTTAAAAATAGGATCTTTAATGCTTTGGTCCGTTATTAAGTTTAAGAGGATTGGCTTTGTGAAATCCCAAATAGTTTAAATTTTAGTAAATTTAAATTTTACTAGTTCAAATATTTGGTTTGAATGAATTTTTCTTTGTACGCAGTTTTGTTGTTGTCAAATTTAATAATAATTTAGGATAAACTTCATTCGCATATTGAAAATGACATTTATTACGTCATTTCAGTACTAAAATAACATATGTAAGCTCTGACTGAAAATATTCATTCATCACCACTTCAGCTCACACCCCAACTAACACTTAATTCTACTAATAGAACAAATAGATTTGAGATGGGTAGACATATTATATATATATAATTTGTATATACAATAAAATACAATATTTCTCACTCTCCACTAATTCACCACATGTTAAATATATATTTTCCAAATAGTAATCCCTATATGACATAAGACTATTACAGAAGTCGAACTGAAAAAAGGAGAAATCAGAACATTATTCAGCGCCACACCAATATCCAATATTAGGTATAGTATAGGCTATTTTCAAATACAAAATGAACGTATTCCATTCTATGAATTGCAAGATTCCTATTTGAATCAAAACCTCGTTTATTGGTTTTGTTTTGTGTATGGTATATTTTGCCTTCATAAAAAAAAAATTCTCCATATCCCACCACTTAAAAAAATCAAAAAAACCAATGTCTGTCCAAGCCAAATATTACAATCATTCAAGATTTATTGGAGCATCTGGTTCAGTAGCAGTGATGTGTGTGAAAAACCAGAAAATACACACAAAAAACTGTTTTCTTTGTCAAATCTCTAGTAGAAGGTAATTGATGAATTCACTGATGAATTCTTGATGAAATTCCTAATGACCCATTAGATGAACTATATTCAGGGTCCATACCTCAAGATTTGGTGAAAACTTTGGTGAAATCGATGAAATATCGAATGGAAGCTGTCATTCGGGCTAGGGGAGGGAATACTTCGTTTAATAAAAATATTGTTTTGGCTAATTTCCATGTTTTAATTCGATTTTTACCACTAATTTTCATGCAGATAAATACACAACAAACGTGTACTTCAGATGTTGACCCCAAAAATCACTTTGTTGACACGGTATAAGTACAAAAATGGTACCGCTGGATAGGTGTTGAAATAGACTTTGAATATGCATTCAAGAAAATTAAACAAACATTGGATTTTTTGATATTTTTGAAATTTTGGTGAAAATTTACCAATATGCGAATTTTTTGCACCCAAGTGTATGCTAACTCAACTCATGTCATTCGTAGAAAAAACTTTAACAATTGAAATTCAAAGTATTACACTGTGGACAGATTCAACATTAGTGCTTCATTGGTTATCATCACTGCCAAAACGATGGAAAACATTTGTCGCTAATAGGACATTATATATATTGTCTCATTAAAAACGGAATTATTTGCACCACGTCGCCTCTAAGGATAGGTTAAGTTAGGTTTTGGTAGCAGTCCACTAGGACCAGGCATAGACACAAAAAATGGTCCTTAGCCATACCACGAATAATTGTTTCCTCCAACTCATTGGAAACATTTTGAGCTGTTAACAAACCGCTGGATACTCCTGACGTCCATCCTACAGAGGTCCGTCAGGTCCTTGAAGAGGGGTGCCCCTAGAATCTTTAGTCTGCTTCGTGCCAGACGAGGGCAGGTGCAAAGAAGATGAAGTACTGTCTCTTCCTCCTCTTCGTCCTCGCAACTACGGCAGTAGTCATGTGAGAAGACACCAAGTCTACTCGCATGCCTCCCTATGAGACAGTGCCTCGTAATCACTCCAACAACCACACTGATCTGACTTCGGTGAAGTGAGATCAGCTGTTTGGATCTCGCCAAGTCCAACTTTGGCCAGACCTGCCGAGTTATTACGCAAGAGATGATATTTGACCATCGGTCATTCGTCAGCTTGCTAGCTTCTTCCTGAAGCAGCAGTTTGCATTGTTCCCTGTACTTATGAAATGTCCTGGCACCCATAAAATTTGGATGTTGAACTGATCTCGTTAAGAGATGAGAGACAGTTCTGGACTACTTTCAACGTGAGCAGGTTTGATTGAAGCGCTTTAATGACAGCCTGACTGTCGTATATATGCGAATATCACAAACCGATATTACATTATACCTCAACCAGTCTACGACTTCCTTTATGTTACTTCAGCTTAAAAAACGCTACAGTAGTCGGGGAGACGGAAGGAGAGATTTAACAAAAGTTCCTCGCAGAAAACTCCAGCCCCGACTTTCCCGTCCCGTTTTGAACCATCAGTGAAGAAGTTTAAAGCTCCTGGTTCCAAAACTGCACCCATCATCCAGTCCTCCCTGGATCCTAGCCGGAACTGTGTGTCAAAAGATAGTGACGGGACAGTATAGTCGGTGGTCTTGGGAATTTGTTTGTTGCACAAAATAGATGAGTGCCCTGTATTGTTGCAGGTCCACATTAAGATGGATTTCAGCCATATGGCAGTACAATCTGCCAACTGTTTCCCCAAGATATCTAGAGGAGTCAAAAATAGCAGAGTCTCTATACGCCCCCATCCTTTCCCAATGGCATTTTTGCAAGAGTATAGCGTTACCGTAGCTTTCTTTACCCTTTCCAGAATATTAGGTTTCCAATTTAATTTGCTATCCAAAACGAGACCCAGAAACTTCGCTTCAGCTGTAAAAGTCAAGCTGAACCTATTTAAAGTCGGAGGATCGATATGAGGAAGTTTATATTTCCTAGAGAAGAGAACCAATTCGGTTTTGTGTAGGTTCACATTCAACCCACAGCCATTAGCCCATAATAAAAGAGTGCCCAGGGCATTTTGCATAAGCTCACTAAGGGTGCCGGGATATTTACCACGGGCACCAATAGCAACAGAAAACACAAAAAATTTAAAAATTGTATGTATTAAATGTGTTTCGCCGAGTCGTGGGCACTCGGAGAGATAGTGTAAAAAGAATTAATCAAATATTAAAGGAAATGTCCGATGACAGTAAAGCTGCATCATATCGCATCTGCTTGTATGAACAACAACGCAATTTTTCAGAAGAATATGGTTTATTATCAGAAGGAAAACACGTATAAAAAAATAGCAAAATAAAAACACTCAATCCGTTTATTCATGCAGACAAATTAATTCGAGTTGGTGGCAGATTAAGCAATTATAACTGCAATTTCAACAAGAAATATCCATTTATTACCAAGCAATTCACTGATCTGTAAACCGTTAGTAAGGGATTATCATCACTTTTACAATCATGCTGGGATTGGGCTTTGTTTGTCTTTCTTACGTCAAAAATATTGGATCCTGAAATGTAAAAACATCATCAAATCAATAATCCACAACTGCATAAAATGTTTTCGAGCTAGCCCTAAAAGTGAAAACCAATTAACGGGCGACTTACCATCGTGCAGGGTACAGTACATTTATGCTTTCGCTAATATTGTCATTGATTATTGCGGCCCCTTTGAAGTCAGGACTACAAACCGTCGAGGCCAACCAACAACTAAAGTTTACGTATGTTTATTTGTATGCTTGTCAACGAAAACCGTACATGCTGGGATCGTAACGAATTCAACAACAGAGACTTTTGTAGCAGCGTTGCAACGATTTGCATCAAGGCGTGGAGTGGACTATGCAAGAAAATGTATAGTGACAACGGCACTAATTTCATTGGCGCTAATAACAGCTTAAAAGAATTATGCAACTTTCTTAAAAATCATAATAATCAAATTTATTCTTATATTTTAAGGTGGGAAATTAAATGGCACTTCATCCCACCAGTTGCGCCGCATATGGGAGGCATTTGGGAAGCCTCAGTCAAACTTCTCAAATCCAACATGAAGAAAGTCACTGGCAGTTATATATTATCGTTAGAAGAGTTCACCACACTCATCACCAGAATCGAAGCAGTCATCAACTCACGTCCCTTATATGCTGAACTAAGTGATTTGAATTTGTGACTACGTTCAATTAATTTTAATTTTGTTTAAATGTGTAATTTGTAAGCCTATAGTTTTTGAAGGTTTATCGATGCCATTTATGTATGATAAATTACATCACTCAAATGTTCACCACGGCTGGATTTACAGACGTCGATCCGATGGACAAAATTTTTGATGACATTTTCCAACAGGGACGTTTCTATGGCATTTATATCGGCAATGATATTGTAGGGTCTTAGGTGGTGGCTGGACTATCAACATACACTTTGCTTTATGGGCACGATCTTGCAGGCCAATTCACATTTACAAACGACGATGGTTGTTTCATTTGGGCGGTTATGGCGACCAAAATATTCGCGAATTGCGCGAAATGTGTTTTTTATTTTTTCACCATTTTTGTAGTGCTCTTGAATAACTTTAACACGATCTTCAATCGAATACGACTCCATAGCGATAAATGGCAAACAACAACTAACAAAATGACATGAAATGACAGAAAACAAACATGGAGTCTTTGCAAAATTATTTTTAATTTTCCTGCGTCTCATTTGGACAACCCTTTATATACGACAATAAAAATTACTATTTAAGTCTGGCTTCTATTATGAAACATTTACTGACATTATTTTTTACTGAATAAAAACGGAAAAATCGATAATTTCATTAAAGTGGCAGTGACCGTTTTTTGTTTTTAATTGTTTTTGAAAAATTTCACTGAAAGATTTAAATATTTTTCCGGCACGGAAAAAGTATATATACTTCGCTTCATATATTTTTTCAATAAATTTTGCCAATATACTATAAAAATGTCAGTATACTATAATAATTTTTTCAGTACTGTAAAACTCAAATAAAAAAATTTTCTCACCGTCAAGTAGACAAGGAGGTGTACACCTGAAATGTATTCGAAATTAAATTGTGGTGATGAAACGAATTGTTGAGCGATTAAATGAGTGAATCGCTACAGGACTCCCCCGCCAGTAATAATCCCTCCCTAGGGAATGATTGTGTGATTAGTTGCGATACGGACGGTTTTGCGTGGTCGATGGCTTGATATTTTATCAGCCGTACTAAGAATTCCGTGTGCTGGTTTGAGTCGATCGATTGAAATATTATAGTTTTTTCCATTAATCGATACGACGAAATGTTTGCGTAGTTGACGTATAACCTTGATACAGACTTTCGTAGGGAGGAGATAATCCTGTTCGGAGCTTGTCTGTTCTTACGAACACAAAATCGCAAGTGTTGAGTGATTTTAGTATAAAAACGTCGTCTTGGTTGGACTGACGAGTGGATTTTCATACCAGGTTGCGCATTGTTTGTCGTAGTTGGTCAACGACTGTGTCGGTGGTTGAAATGGGTGAAAGACGATTTTCAATAAAGAACTCACCAGGTAGTTTGATGGTTTGATCGTAAACTAATTCTACCGGTGAGCAATTTAGATCCTCATTCACTGTTGCTCCGATACCAAGTAAAATGATTGGAATTTCCGAGCTCCAATTTGTTGTGTTGCTTCTGGCCATTAGCGCGGCTTTGAGTTGCCGGTGGAAGCGTTCGACCATGGCATTGGCTTGCGGATGGTAAGCTGTTGTACTTATCCGGTGTGAGCCAAGGAGTTATGTTAACTCGGTAAAAATCTTGGACCCAAATTGCGTACCTTGATCAGTTGTGATGTTTAGGGGTACGCCGAATCGTGATTCGTAATTGTTGACGAATGAGTTGCGGCTATGGTTGCAGCAGACATATCGGTCATGCAGTAGGCTTCGGGCCAGTGAGTGAAGCGATCGACACAGGTGAGTAAGTAAGAATATCCATTAGACGGAAGGAATGGTCCTACGATGTCTATGTGGATATGTTCGAAACGACCAAGTGGAATTTCGAATTTGCCGTGGGGTGATTTTGTGTGGTGTTGTACTTTGGAGCGCTGGCAAGATAAACAAGACTGAGCCCAATTGCCTACGCCTTTGTTTATGTTAGGCCAAAAATAGTGAGCGGTAATTAATTTACTTGTTGCACGGACACCAGGATGCGAAATGTTGTGTAGTGTGTCGAAGATGGTTCGACGTAGTGGTTGTGCGATATATGGGCGATTGTACCCAGTAGATGTTTTGCATATGATTTTGAGGCCAAGTAGTTTAAAAGTTCTAGTTTCAGTGATGAACTAGAGTGACATTCGGAACCAGAAAATTAATTCTGAAGTTCTAGGTCAACTTTTTGAGTGTTTGCTATCTTTTGTAAGTCGATGTGAGTTTCGACTGTGGCCATTTCGTTGTAGGTGGTGCGGGATAACGTGTCCGCGACAACGTTGTCATGTCCGGAGACATGTTGAATGTCCGACGTAAATTGCGTAATATAATCCAAGTGGCGTGATTGCCTTGGATTACGTTCAGTTTTTGACTGAATTGCTCGTGTCAGAGGTTTGTGGTCGGTGTAGATTGTGAAATCTCGACCCTCAACAAAATATCTGAAGTGTTTGGTTGCCAGATATACGGCGAGTAATTCCCGGTCGAATGCGGAGTACTTCGTTTCGGCATCCGAGAGCTATTTTCAAAAGAATCACAGGGGCTCCCAACACTCGTTATTGTATTGTTGTAGTATGGCACCGACAGCAGGGTTTGATGCATCAGTGGTTAAGCTGAGCTTTGAGTCGCTCAGTGGGTGCGCCAGAACTGTTATCTGGGCCAATTCAGTTTTAAGTGACGTGAATGCGTGTCGACATTCGTCGGGCTAATAGAAGTTCTTGGCTGTTTTGGGCTTTTTGAGTAGTGTTGCCAAGTGACCGTGAATTGGTGCGAGTGTTTGCGCGAGTTTTGGTATAAATCGGTGGTAGTAATTTACCATACCGACAAATCGCTGAATACTTTCGAATGAAGTTGGGGTTGCGAATTTTTTGATTGCGTTGATTCGTCCTTCTGATTGCAGAATACCATCAGGTGTAATCTTGTGGCTGCGGAAGTCTAGAGTGGATATGCCAAAGACGCATTTTGAACTCTTAATATGAACACCAAACTGTGCTAACCTAAGGAAAAGTGGTTCTAGGTGTAGTTTGTGTTTAGTGAAAATAAATCAATATACAAAAATAAAAATTTTGTATTACGATGATCGCTGACGAGACACACCCAAGTGCGGGACGAGCCGTCACCTACGTCTTGGGTCTCGATTCGTCAAACGCATGTTTGCCGATATAAAATGAGAAATGCTATGGATTGGAAGTATAAAAACGATAAAAATAAATAAATGTGCGAAAGAGTAAAAGCAAAATATGATGACAAAAGCCAGATTTTACGCGATTTGGTGGTGAAAATTGTACACAAGAAATTTTATAATAATTGACGTTTATAAAGTGAGAGATGGAAAAAAATATATAATTTTAAAATATTAAGTTTTATAATTTTACTAGCAGCCCAGTCGATAACGACAGGAAATGATATAATTTACATTTTTAATTTTGAACTGTTGCTGCTGAATATTTTGAAAATTTACAGAAATTTTTTTTTTTAAATTTGCGGTTTTTATTAGATTGATGATGTTGCACCGTATGTGTAGGTATTTGGGATTCCTTCATGTGTTTTGTTTAAATTGTAAGTGTTCCGCTTCATTAAATTATCGTTTCACATACTGTGCGATGATTCTTATATTTCAGTTGCACCGTTGTATTGTAGTGAATAAATGTTTGTTTTCGTATACAGTTTCTTGTGTTTGTTCGTTGATATTTTCACGTTTCCCTGTTTGGTTAATTTGTAAACTGTATACAATTATTGTGCCGTTTGTATAGGTGCCCGTTAAACTCTCGTACGTGATGATAAAATCCACCACCACCATACATGGGCAAAAACTAAAAGTTGTACAGAGTCGCGGGTGATTAGTATTAATCACAACTACCAATTGTCGTGGTACACGGTAAAAAAATTATTTTTGTAAACAAAAAAACGCTGATTACTTTTTCGTTTTTTTTATTTTTATTTATTTTCTAAATGACCATGACGCATCGTGACTGGCACAAAAATAGAACGAGAGTGTATACCATATATATGTGTGTTGCAGTTTTGACAGCACGGCAAAGACGTTGAATAAAAGGTATAGACAATGAGATTTTGATTTTTCGTAAACGTAGAAATGGTCGAAAACCTTGACAAGGATATGTACATACACTTGAAATGTATTCGAAATTAAATTGTGATGAAACGAATTGTTGAGCGATTAAATGAGTGAATTGCTACAACACTTTTCTTTTCTTCTTTATTCGATGCAAGATGAATAATCATTACAATATGTTTTGTTTTCTGCTCACTATTCAAATCGATCAGTTGTAAAAATTATTATTCGATATAATTTCTACACAAACACCTGATGGTCAACAAGTCTCCGTCTCTTTTATTTTGTAGTTTTCGTTTTTTTTATTTTTATATAAAAAGAAGGGCGATAACCTCATATAATAGATTGGAAAAAAATTAAATAGAGGTGAGAGGAGATTCATAAGTCACTTAGGCACAAAAAATACGATATAAAAACATTTTTTTAATATAAGTTTAGTTATGGTTTGTTAGAAATTTGACAAAGGAGTAACTTCTCAAACGATCATAATTTCAATTTTGAAATAAAAATAAATATCACAATAAGAAAGTAAGAAAACCAAATTTTTTTTGTTCTATTATATAATAGTACATTATTCAACAAGCATACAATGATAGCTGTTATTCACGAAGATGAAGTTTACCGACACGAGCCGATAGGCGAGTGTCGTAAATCGTCTGAGTGAATAACAGCCATTATATGCGAGTAGAATACGATACTTTGTCCACGACCGATAAAAAATTGTATTTTATTATCAAATCCTTTAAAAAAACCTAAAATAATTTCCGTCGACATTTTGACGTCTCAGTTTAATAATAATAAAAATGGCAAGAGACTACTAGATAAAATTTCAAAAATTAAATTTTTATTTGGTAGTAATGAATAATGGAAGAAGGGACTACTAGATTAACTAGCAGTGAATAATGGATATCATTATAATTGAAGAAACAAACGTATAATGAGTATATTATACGTTAGTCGTGGACAAAATCTTTTATAGCGATTTAGTACACGAATAAACAATAAAAATGTTAAGTAGCTAGTATGTTTTTTTTTGTAATAAGTGACCCATTGCTTAATATTTGCGTTAATTTTAAAGTAAAATAAGAAAACTATTAAAGTTAAACTGTATAAAGTAATTAAAAGTTTATTTATCAATTCTGTTTGTCGTGTTACGTTGCATTCACGTACCGCAGGCAAAATCTCAATATACTGAAGTGTTGAAATTTTAGTGTTTTTCAATAACTGTAAGCTCTCAGAATAAGAATTTTTCCATTTCGGCATTAATTCATCCCAAGGCTCGAGGTTATGTTTCACTTGCTCAAAGTCGTCCAAAACGGCATTATCTAAATCAAGTATAAAATGTTCAGAAACTAAACCAAATAATTTTGGTTTTATGAAAACCAATAAAAATATTTTTTACCTGTGGATCCTAGAATTCCAATGTTCCTTTCTAAGTCAGTACATTGTCGTCTACCAATTAAACTCCTACTGGATAATTTTTCGTCGCGATAAATAAATAAAATCAAGGCCGAGTCAATCTAGATGTAAATTAAAAATTTAATTACTTACACTCAGCAAATAATAAATATATGGTATGCATGCATGCATTTATTAAAAAAAAAAAATCAACGTGTCCGATCTACCTATCACTTTACAATGTTAATTTCTTACTCTAAGTTATGCTGATTTTTAATTAAAGATTTAATAGTATAGCTTAGCAATTTGAATTTTTCTATCACAATTTTCAAGTCTTGTTTTTTATGTAATTCGCATAAATTATAGGAAAATCTAAATCATTTAATTCTGTAATAGCCGAGTACGATGGAAATATTTGCTTAATAATAGCAGATTGGTTCTTCTATAAACTCTTCCGATGTACGGAGCGATATAGTCCTACAAATATGGTTTACTTCCCACGGTGATTCTTCCAACACAGTTACTAACGTATCCAAATTAAAATAAGATGCATATATTAAATGTATCGATATTTTCTGATACACTTAAAATCCACTTTGGAGATGTATTTTTTTTTTGTTGTTCATGACGTATTCTACCAGAACCATCCAAATGTAAATATAACCGGCACGTGTAAAATGAACTTAAGGGACCTAGAAAGGCTAAAAAATTATTTGTTTCCATAGAGTTTGTATGAAAAAACACGATTTCCATTGACGAGAAAAAATGAATTAAAAATTTAACATGGGTAAATATTTTTTTCTGAAATCGCTAATAAACGACTCATTGACTAGCTGGTTTAAAGCACAGATTCTCCAGTTTCCCCATTTTCACGAAATAATAAAAAAAAATGAGTGAAATTAAATTAAAAAACCTACAATAATAACAATATGTATTAAACAGAGAACACAATACATCTAAAATCAATGGTGAAAAAAAGACAACACGTCTTCTCCAAACTACCGCAATTAAAATAAATCAAAAAGAGCCAAACAGAAAAAATTAAAATCATGGTAATGTGCGCCAAGAAAACCATAAATCAAAATGACCTATCCTATTTCGTAAATTCAAAATAACAATTGAAAAAATATGCGAATTTAAATTTGAATGGAGACAATAAAAGAGATGATTATTGTATTGTTTATAAATTTCGAGTTAAATTTATAATGTATATAATGTGTATAATGTATATTACAAAAACAACAACATGTTAAAGTTCAAAAATAAATAAATTTTCCAATAAGATTTTCACTAAGGAATAAACATTTATTTCATACTACATAGAAATTCAATGTTTACGTGACTGATTTCAGTCCAGAAAATGAATCATTAGGCCCGTTGTACATTTCAGCCAAGCTAAGCGAGAAACGTAGTTCGTATTAGCATAGTTTAGACCGCTTAGCTTACTCCGTTGCACATTATAGCTAGTTACACCGCTCACACATACATTGATTTTTCTGCATAATTCATTTATTATGATTTATGACACAATACCTAATGTAACTAAGTAGCCTACGAGTTAATAATAAAATATACAATAACATCAGTGTATATGTGAGCGATGTTAGCTGACATAGCAAGCTGAAGACAACTCGAGCTAATATAGTTTGCATCGCTCAAAACAAAAAACATAGCTCGCATAGTTTAGCTCAAGTGTGCAACGTTCCATTAAATCTCTTTATTTACAATCGAAAGCTACGCACATAGCCCACATCGCGTAGCTTAGCTTAGCTGAAATGTGCAGCGGGCCTTACGGTACAGAAAAACACAGTCCGGAAAACGAGGCATTACCGTTTAGAGAAATACTAGGCCACTTGATAAATAAAATAAACTAGGGTAACTTGATAATTTGAAAATCATTTAGATTGATTTTCTTTAAATTTAAACTGATGTTTTTACTCTAAAATTTAATTTTAAAGAAAAAAGCTAATTAATCTCCCATGTAGTATGAAATAAAACGTTGTACTCGTTAAAAATTCTAATAAACATCGAACTCTTACTGTAACAACTCATTTACCGTGTGACGTAAATAACTATTTCATGACATGATTTTTCAATCAAATAAAATTACATCTTTTATGAATATTTTCCTAAAAAAATAATACAAAAGCTTATACTTATCTAATTCTTATAGACTAAACATGTAAATGCAAACAATAGTTTTCCCATATAGTTTCATTGTAAAGAAAAAAATGTATTAGGTGTGCAAGTAAAAATTCGGCTCTGAAGTTGGTTGCATTAAAAACATACTTGAACGCATCCAAATCGCCCGCCATTTTGGATATACATAGCTTAGTCATTGCTGTTTTTATGACAGAAGTTTCAGTCATTTACAAGATGCCATTCCGTGGGCATCAATTTAAATAAAGCAACAATAAACAACATTTATGCCACTGCATTTTATTCTATAATCAAATGAAAAAAAAATGCTGCTCAAGCTAAGGAATTGAGTTATTCGACTTTGAGTGATCATTCTGTAAGTCATTCAATAGTAAAAAAATGGTTTGCAAGATTTCGTGATGGCAATTTTAGTCTTGAAGACGATCCATGTCCAGATGGAGCAAAAAAATTTGAAGACGAAGAATTTAAAGTTTTTCTGGATGAAAATCCGTGTCAAACTCTGAAAGAACTTACAGAACAGTTAGGAGTTACTCACCAAGCAATATCATTTCGATTGCATGCAATGGGAAAGATACAGAAGGAAGGAAAATGGGTTCCTCATAAACTGACCGAAGAAATCAAAAACCAAAGAGTTGACTTCTGCCTGAATTGGCTTTCTCGGTATAAAAGAAAGAATTTTTTGCACAAAATCATTACTCGTGATGAAAAGTGAATTTTGTACGACAACCCTAAAACGCAGAAAAGAATGGGTTGACCCAAGCTAGCAATCAACATCAGTTGCAAAAATGAATATTCATACCGAGAAAGTGTTACTGTGTGTCTGGTGGTATGGAAAGAAGTCATTTACTACAAGCTTGTGGAACCTGTTAAAGCTGAACGTTACCAGGCACAATTGATCAAAAAAGACGATTTGCGGGCCAAGGAAGGCGGACGGTGATATTGCTGCATGGCAATACTCATCCACATACAGCAAAACCAATCCAGGAACTCATCTTCTCCTTAGGCTGGGAAGTTGTACAGCATGCGGCGTGTTCTTCAGGCTTGGCTCCCTCGGATTACCACTTATTCCATCGATATCATCACATTTGAAAGACTCGCGTTTGTAACAAATATATTTTCAATAAAGTTGAATTTGACCAAAAAAGCCGAGCTTCTATTTATACACCTAATATGTACCTTATTTTAAGCTTAGTGAAAACTACAGTCGATTCTGGAAGCTCTTATTTATACAGTTGGCTCTGATTCTATAAACTACACCAAACTCAACATTTTTGTAGAGGTATGAAAGTTATGTCCGGTAAATGGCCACTTCTAGCATTGATGCAAAGTTTGGTTCGCTTTTGAGCACTTTCTATTACTTGGTACATTGTTTCGGTCGAAATGTTGGCAATTTCTTCTCAAACGTTGGCTTTCAGATTTGTGGACGATTGGTGTACACCTTCCTTTTCAGGAGGTCATACGATATCTAGACCATTGATTGACCGGCTGTGTGGAATGTGGCACCATCCTGTTGAAAGTAAACGTGTTATCACACCAAGTTGGTCCACTTCTTGTGCCAAAAAATCACACAGCATCGCTCTGTAGCGACTACCATTGATAGAAACGGGCCTGACCTCATTTGGTTCCAAATATCGATAAAATCCAAATATCTTGTAAATGCCGACAAGCTGAAGTTGTACAAGGTATTGATGGGGGGGGGGGGGCCCTTTGTCATGTTTTGGTGTGAGAGTTGGACCTTGACGGATGAGTACAAAATACGGCTAATAGCATTCAAGAGTAGAGTCATGCGGTTTATATTTTGCCCCAAAACGGCACGAGCCATTTAAAAGGAAAACGACCACATGATTCTTAACTATAGTCTGGGCCTTAATTAAATGAACGATCAAAATGTGGCGCCATTTTCTTATTTCTTCACATTTCTCAATCCGGGTTTTATTTTTTTGTAAAGTGCAGACAATTTGTTATGGTATGCCAAAAGAGCGAGTGGGAACGCTTAAATTATTTTATGAAAATGAATCTTCGGTTGTTTGCACTCAAAGTGATTTCGACCAAAAAATGCCGGATGGGAGAACACTGAGGCGTTTATCTAAAATATTTTTTCAAAGTGGTGTTGTTACAGATGTACATACATCATTATGTACAGTGACAGATAGCGCAAGAGCCGATCAAGTGAGAATATTGATGAAACATCAGCAAGAAAGCGTGCATCGCAGTTGGGATTTAGTTGCACCATACAAACTTTTTGTACCCATACAAAATAGAAATACCAAGCTAACTCATGCATTGCCGCAACAACGACTAAATTACGCTCATACCGTCGGAAGCATCATTCAAACGGAACCAAACTTATGGTGGAAAAACATAATGAAGCGATAAGACGCATATTTTTTTTCGCAACGGCAGTTGACTGCCTCAAGATCTCAATAAGCATTTGATTGTATTTTTAAAAGATATATCTATTTAATTGTAATGTTACAATTTAATTAATTTTACACCAGAAAACTAGATGTCATATGTACACGCGCACAAATGTGTCCGACAAAGAAACCACTGCGTTTGACATTTGAGGAAAAACAAAACCAATTAAAATGTTTATAAACATTTTTGTTGGTTTTGGGAAAAAGATCTATAATCTAACTTTATTAAACTCGTAGACCAAAAAATGGCATATTTCATTATTTTAAAAAATACGAACGACATATTTCAATGCTTTACTAAACGTTAAATACAAAAATATTAAGGCACAATTTGATTTTCAACATCAAGACACTTTTTAAATTTAAAATTAATAAAATATTGTCAAATTAAGTAAAAACAAATTTTTTTTATAGCTTACGATGCCAATATTAACATGTAAAAATTGAAATGTATTTTATTTTGTTATAAAAAAAAAATCTGAAATAAACGTCCCAAACAGGCCTGAACACCAGACTCCATCCTTAAGCGTAACCACAACTCTATTCCAAATCAATTTCCCATTCGTTTAACATGCACGATGATGGCTACCGGTAAGGCTTTAATGGTGCCAAAGGTAAATACATAGAAAGGTTTGCATTCATTTGTCTTAACCTTGCATTTCCCTTAGTCAACTGTAAACTGGAACGATAGCTTCCTCTGGTTAAAAAAACTAATAGTTAGATGAGGCAAGGCGAATCAACAGGCTACTTTTGTAGAATTTTACTTCCACAGACATTTTTACTTCTACCTCTTAGTAAACATTCTGCCTAATTAACTTAATCAATAAACATATCGTTTGATATTCTTAATATTTTAAAATTTACTAACCATAATTTCAAATAGTTTTTTAGGCATCTCAAATTGATATATCCGTTCACCTCATATAATCTAATATTATCGACGTAGATCCCTGTAGTATTAAAACAAGCTAATTTAAGACATTTGGAGGAAAAAGGATTTAATGTGATAGTATAAAATATGGTATCTAAAGCATGGTTGAGAAATAATATTATATTTATTTATTTGTTTTATTTATTTATTACACTCCATTTTGAGCCTTTAGGCCAAAAATTCGACCAATATCGATCTGCAATCGCTCTATTTGCCTGATTTTGCTCCGAATGACTTCGGGATATTCCCGAAACTCAAAAATCGCTACGGGGACATCTTTTTATCTCGATTGAAGAGATATAAGCCGAATCGAAGAAGGTTGTGAAGGTCATCAATCATTCCGGAAATCAACTTTAACAACTGTTTCGAACCCTATGGAAAAAAACGTTGGCATAAGTGTATTCTGTCCGAAGGCGATTACCTTAGAGGCGATGAAATAAATTTGAAAGCATAATAAGCCGTTTGCGTTTTAAGAACATAAACAGTAAATATCAGAACATAAAATTTACAGACAATTTATACTTGATACTAACAAATGTGAACAATTAGCATATGTATTGTATATTCAAAATAAACAGGAAGGACACACAAACGGACCACGCCAAATACAAATCACCTAACTACGCAAACCAACACAAGATGGCGGCATTCATTTATTTAATAAACAGACTCGATACGATCGTGACGAACAGTCAGGACTATATGGAAGAACTGAAAATTATTAAACATATAGCAACACACAATCGATATAACATGGTCTTAATTGACAAAATGAACAATAGGTACGTTTGGAAGAAACAAAAGAATATGATGACCACGTTAAACAAACAAAACGAACAAACGGAGAAATACATCACTAGAGAAGGTACTTAAAACAAATCACAAGTTAGATAATCGACTTAAACAACGTAACATAAATACGCCCATTGGAAGCGGAATCTAAAAGAATATATGTAATGATTGCCTCAAATTCTACGTCGGACAAACTGGTAGAAGTTTTTAAGTCAGATTTATAGAACATGTAAAAGAAATCGGAAAATCAAAAATTGGCTCGAAATATCTACAAACCTTGATGACAGAAAAACATAATTACATCGAAACTCACCAAACGTATCACATTTCGCTAATGTTAGTGCAATAGCTAGTATCGTTTTTTATTATGAATATTTTCCAAATTATCGTCCACACTCCAAATTTTGTTTCTGTTGTTCATCTTGTTTGTACATTGTCGCACCGTTTCACAGTGGGTTCGATTCCGAAAAGCTGTCCAAAATTTTGAAGTTCTCTACTCGGGGGTTTTTGAGGTCGCTGATCACGAATCTCTAGACAAATTTACATTTCTCTTCGTGCATCCCTTATTGACAACCCCCTATAAAATTAGTGTAAAATGTCGTAAAATGCCGCTTATATCGTATTACAATTAAGATGCATGTCATTTTCAAGATTTTTTGGCTCACAGATTGCGAATCTTTAGTCACATATATAAAATTATACCCTTCCATCCCTTATTTACAACCTCCTTGCATGAAATAGCGTATGTATCATATTACAGTCAAGATGCATGCCATTTTCATGGTTTTTGGGTCACTGATTACGAATCTCTAGTTACATTTACAAAATTTCACCGCCTTCATCTCTTACGAATAAGGGTTGTTAATTCGTCAAATAACCTAAATTTAATGAAGTTTTGATTTCTTTCTCGTTTTATTAATTTAGTAAAGCCAATATTTTTTTATTTTAAAATATGGATAAAAAATCGAAGGTCACCTAGGTGCAGATGCTTTTTAATTGATTTTATAGGTAATACAACTATTTAACTTTTTCATTAAAAACACAGTTTTTTTGCATATAAAGTTTAAGAAAACTTAAACAAACATTGCTTTCTTAACATTTATTGTTTAAAATTAAAACGTATTATTATATGTATTCTACAGACCTCCAGGAGTTCATTCCATTTTGTTTGATTAAAATTAGTTACATTTTTAAACTTCTACGTATGTTTTTACACTAATGTCTTTTATTAATTAATTTAATACAACGACTGCAGCTTGAGCGAAGAAGGTACATTGATTTATTGATTTTGAGTGCCAAGCATTAATCAAGATCTCCCGGTATTGAATTTGACGTCGGGCCCACCGTACACCCTTTTTTATATTCACTTTGAAGAATTATGTAGGATGGTTAGAATAGGATTGAGATCGACCCGGTTACAAACACCTTGGCGGTCAATAGTTAGTAGTTTTAGTTCATGTTTAGGACGATACACTTTTTTAAAAATTACTTTTGTTACTGCTTTCAATCCTTGGCATCCTAAAGTCAATATTAATTTTTAAGGAGTTACCCTTTATATATTTCCCACCACCTTACTTCTCCGGCCGAGAGATGAATCAGGCTATAACTTTATTTCTTAAATCAGAGTTAAGTTTAATCCCTTTAAGAATGATTAATTCTGGAACTATATTAGCATCCGAAACACATTAAATTATTTATCCGTATTCTCAAATAAAACCAATCACATACTCTAAACACCTGTCTTTTTATTGATCTAAATATAAATACTACTTTAAGAAACTAGAAATTATTAAAAAAAAAATATTAAAAAACTATTTAAAACTCTGAAAACCAATAAATATAATTAGCATCAGCTACCAATTCATATGGTTTCCGCCACACTGGTCATTTTTGCGACATATGTAGAACTATAAACCACCTCAACCCAGCAACACAAATGTAGAACCTCCGCAGACCAACTACCCAGATTATATAAGTTTACTTCGTGATGAACGCTGTCCTGGAATAGGGGTTACCATCAATGCCACCAGTAGCCAAAAATAACATGATAAAGCGCTAATTGATTCCTTAAGTGATCAGTCCAAACTGACTTGCTTATAAATTAGATTAAAAAAAATAAAAGTACTCGTAATACATTCTTAAACTACACATCCATTGGATATTTGAAATTTCTGGAAGCTGGAGCAAAATTCTCAGGAATCGCTGCAATCAAAATTAATCCATTATTACCAAATATTTACTACTTAATTAACAGGATTCAACTTATATAAACCGAATATCCTGCAGCCTAGGGACAATTTCTAGACTACTTGATTATCTGCTGCTTCTTGTTCCTGAGAGTCAATTGATAAACCAGAAGACTGGAGACACAATCTCTAGAGCATTCCCCTCTTATAACCGCATTTCTGAGAAGCTGAAGAAACTTATTGTTATATTTACTGTTTTAATTAATTATTATATTTACTCCATATTACGCGCTTTTTCTCAAACTATTTTTCCCTCGGCGGTTGATCATCATGATATTCCCATGCAGTTCACATTGCGTCAATTCGCCCCCTCCCCCCCCCCCCCTCCAAGTCCCACTAAATTTATAAAGTTCGCTTTATGACGGACGCTGTCCGGAGAGCGTTACCATTAATGTTACCCGTAACCAAAATTAAATGATAAGATGCTAATAAGTTCTTAAAGTACAATTTCACAGACTTTAAAAATTTCTCTCACATTTTCACAATTTTAAAGATGTCACACAAACTACATTGTAATAAAAATTCAAAATTAGTATATAAAATATCAAGATATTCGGTTTCAAAATTATAATCAAAAAAACCCTTTGTGTTACCCCCCGTAGTTAACAAGTTGTAATAAATTGTAGGAATTTGTATTTAAAATATCAAAAATATCCAATTTCATGATAGCGTAACCTTTAAGCATCTAACAGTAGAAGCCAATGTTCACTAGTTTAACGTTATATAAGGGAACAGGGTGGCTTACTCAGGTTTTTTTCTGTTATCGCACAACTTTGGTGATGCCAAATTTTTATTTTCGTGCCACTGTATTTCTTTTCTAAAGAGAGCGAAATAAAATACAAAAACACATACAAAAGTAAAACAAAATTAAAACAAAGTTATTTAGAGTATTTAAATTGATATGTACCAGATCAAATAGGGAAATCACTAGATATTTCTAACGATTTATGTCTAGTATGTTTACCCCTTATATCAAGGAGAACATATACATAATTATTGCTCACATTTTATATTCTGAAACAGGCAGCACAAAGCAGGAACAACGTCACTTATGTCTACATAAAAACCATCCCCGATATATAATACATTTTCAAAAAAAAAAAAATGCCTACAGAAGCCGCACCATATCGACACAAACACAAATAAAACCCACTACTTCTATAAGCATTTGTGTCTTGACGCAGTGTAATCTTTATATACTTCTGCTGTATATGTAAGTACATTGATTTACAGAAGGAATGAAAAATATGATCTTATTTACATGTACACAAAATACCAAATATGTAAGTTCGAGTAAGAGTAAGGAGAAAATAAAATAAAATGAAACATGAACAGATATTTTATAACGACGCAGTTTTTTTTATCTATTTTAGGGCCTGCATAGACATTGGGAAGGAATATTTTGATTTTATGTGCATATACAAAAACCAAAATTTCCTCTACCGAAACAAATCATACAATAATAGTATATTGTATAACAAGTGGAGAAAACGGGTCATTGCAATACGAAAGTGAAATCACTTGAGTATTGCAATTATATGTTTTGACACGAGTTATACACGCTATTTTTGCTACGACACAATATCAAACATATGGGTTTTCATCAAAATCGTGTTGTAATTGAAAAATCGTTGTGCAATGAAAATTGCAACACGATTTGTGCAATGCATCCTTTTCTTATATAATTTAAATTCAAAAATCATCGTCGAAAGCATAGGTTACTGCACTCTCGTATAAAAAAATATATAAAAGAAGCAAAAAACAATTTTTTTTTTATTTTTTTACACAATTCATATCACATATCAAAACCAACACTAATGTACTACAAGCCTGACTCAGTGATGAGACACACAGATACCCTCTTACATTTAATAGCTTATAGTTGAAAGTGTTAGTGCGAAAATAGAATAAAAATACTCTCATCCAAAACCAACAAAAATGTTTATACAAGCCGTCTCGTTCGCGCCCTACACAGATTCTATCACAAAAAATGTACACTATATTTATTATGAATGTATCACCTATACTTATCTGTTTTGTGTATATATACTTTCTGATTTATTTGTATGCATCACTAATACTACGCCTTAATGTACTTTTTTATACCTTAAGTGTTTGTACTGTTTGGCTTGTATAAACATTTTTGTTGGTTTTGTCTCATCTAACCATTCCCAATTAGTCATTATTATAATATACCAGAGATTATAGGAATATACAAGATAGATTAAGGATATACCTGGCGCTTAAAATAATCAGCGGTAAAAAATGTAAAATCGTTGATCGTCTCATGACTTATACTACCATACATTTAAATTGTTCAATATACCTAAATTTGAATTTGTGTGTATGTAGGTTTATGCATATAGAAACTAGAATGAAGAACATAGCCAGTAAATGGATAAAGAAAAATGAAAAAAAAAATACTTTATTGAAATGCCTTAGAAAAGAATAGAATCAAAACCAACAATCCATCCAAAATTTTTTTTATTTTTTATTTAATACGTCCACGTGCGCACACAAAGTGTTGTAGTTTTAATTATGTTCCTATCCTTGTTGTACATTATTGTGAAGGAAAACAAAGGAGATTCTTTCGTTTTTATACTATACAAGTATAGTAAACAAAACTTTATGAATGAACGAAACAATAAAAAACGCAACCATATGATTAAGTTTCACTAGTATGTGTATATATTAAGAAACGAACGATCGTTTCCATACCATACCATTCGCTTATAGATTTTTTTTATTTTTTTTTATTTTGAGAATTTTGTCAGTGTATCCTATTCTTATTTTTCGAATTATATTTTATTTGTGTGTGTACGCATTTAAAAATGCACATTATTTTAAAAAACCCAAATCTCTAAAATAAAGAAGGGAATAAAGATTTTTATTTTCCTACGGCACGAAAGCAAAATCATATGGAATTTTAAAATTCATGATTTTGTGTTGTCTTTATTTTCAATTTAAATGAAAATTGCTAATTAAAATTTGTACATTATTTGAACCTGGGAAAAAATGTTTTATTGGTTGCCACCGTATAAGCGAAGATTTCGATGGTAAATCGAAATTCAACCTGTTCCTCAAAAAATTATATGATTTCGGGGACCGTATTTTAAATTTTTCGGGCCACTTCTGCGTTTTCTCTCTTTCTAAAAGTAGCAACCGACAAAAGTTTTTGGAATGATCATTTTTATTTGCTTTGGTAATTAAATCACTTAAACATGATTTGGGTTGATTTTTCAAATCGATCAGTTTTTTATTTGCAATTCGATTTCTGTGTTCTAAATTTTTAATTTTTCTTCGTAATTCCTTATTACCATTTTGCAATTTGGTAATTTGAAAAAAATACTTTCGATTTAAAGATCGGTAAACCTCGATATTTTTTTTATTTTTTTCGCAATAGCTACAAGTTGGAGCATTTACTTGCAACGTATTGTCAAAATACGGATCGGGTAATTGTGCGATTTCTGCTAAACACATATCTTCCTGTGGCTTATTTGAGTAGGTTTTTTTACTTTGAAGTGGCATTATAAGGTGCTGGCAATTGTAAAGGGTTTGATATGTTTTGAAGTTGATTAGTTGACTCAGAATTTAAATTAACTACCCCTTTGCTAACCATGCATTCGTTTTGTAATAAGGGGCTGTTATTCAAGTTAGTCGACGTTTCCGATAAAGGTTTCTGTTTTGAATTTGTAGGTTGGGGAAAACATAATGTTGGTACAGCGTCCGTTTAAGCTTGCGTTTAAGAATGCAGCTTGCCTCAAAATGGTTTGAACAAATAAATATTCTCTTTTTACTGAATGGTAATATGCCACAATTTTTTAACCAAAGTTCGTGGTTCGAATAATGCGTTGAATATTTAAAAAGGCGAGCACCATCTTTTAATTTAGAATTACAGTGCAAAACTGCACATTTAACACCCGACGGTCTACTCATAATAACAACAATGATATTTCGATAATACGAGTTCAAATAATTACCTATAAATCGATTAAAATGCAAAATAAATATCGCCAACGAGAAATTATCTAAAAGCAATAAGTAATAATAAACAAGATTTGTTTATTAGAATAAATTCGGTAAATTCTAATAACGAAAATTAGAATGACGACAGCGAAATAAAAACACAATATTCCTCTATTGTACATAAGTACATACTATATATACTCAATAATCCAAAATTCAATAAATAGTAAAAATTTGGTATGCAACTACGAACTACGAACTTAAAATGCATACAGATGTATTATGTATTTATGTATATGTAATATTATGTAATCGGATCAAAAACATCTATAATTCCAAGACGAACTATACGAAATTTAAAGGTACAAAGTGACGACTGCCCATAGTGTTAGTTGTGTACATATAAGCCTTCAATAAAAAAACTAACCAACACTAATCTAATTTGTTTTGGTTTTGTGCTATGAAATATGAAAAAAAAAAAACAAAAAATACATAAGAAACAACAACAATATACATCACGGCAACGCCGTTTAATAATATCGTGTAAAAACAAATCCTATTTATGTGTATGTTTTGTGTTGGAAAATAATACCAATTACAATAACAACAATGGTCTTACATATTTTTTGACATAAGGAAAAAGATGTATAACCTAACCTAACCTATTTTTATTACACTCTAGACCAAAAATTGGCACATTTCATTGTGTTAAAAAATACGAATAAGCATACATATTTTAATGCTTTACTACATGTTAAATATTAACACACAATTCGATTTTTAATATTAAGACACCTTTTAAATTTAAATTATCTTAATAATTTTTTTATTAAATTCAAAAATGAATTCAAAAAGGTACAATATTTTTGTCAAGAGTGTTCAAATAAAAAGTAAATATGTATTTGTATGAACATAAATGTAAAGTAATATGCGACGTTGCCGTCATGATTTAGTCACCAATACTACCTTCAGTAGTAATTACCAGACAATGACAAAAAATAGTTTGTCTTGGAATTATAGATGTTTTTGAATCGGATGCAAAATATTTTGTTTTGCACCTGTACTGCTAAATGTATCCTATTTGGTTATATAATTGTAACTTGTTTAAATTTATATGGATATTTCGTCAAACTGGCTAGGTAAAAAACCAAACCAACATAAACACAATGAAAATTTCCTTAAATATTTTTTTTTTTTTGTTATATACATATGTATCTACAACCAGAACCGACTGTAAAAATATAGAAACGAAGTAAATAAATAGGGATATCTTCAATTTTATTCATTACATGGTTTGGATTTAAAAATATTTGAATCCAATTCATTTTATAAAACAAAAACGGTTTTGTTTGGTACATTAAAAACTAAAATAAAATAATTTTCTTTTACTCCTTTCTAACTGCTTTTATTTAGTGTCTCGTTTTCGTGTGTAAGTTGAAACAAAATAATTTCTTTAAGTATATGTGTTCAATATCAACACAATTTTACAATTGTTTATGTATTGCATTTTTTATGTTGTTAACTTGGTCGTCACTCGTCCGTATATAATAGCGACGATCATCGTAGTTCCAAAATTGGAATATGTTGTGTGTCGCTACAAAAAAATTACCATTCAAGAAATACACCACTTGAATTATCTTATATATTCCCATAATTTTTGAATATACCAAATTTTCTCTCCACAATTCGTTTGTTTTATTTTATCTACAATTTGTATGTTTATTCTCACTCATTTATATAGCGTGTCGATCACCAATACTACATGTATAAGCGCAAAATAAATTTATAATATTGTTGACAGTCAGGCTTGTAGTACATTAGTGTTGGTTTTGCACATATACATACAGCAGTGTGCAATATAATAGGCAATATAATACATATATACATAAGTAATTCACCGTTTTTCACAATATTATTCGAATTAAACCGATATAATAATGTGATTCCCGTTAGAGAGCATTTTCAAAAATATGTTTTTTGTTTTACTTTTTTAGAGACAAATAATTAAAAAAACGTTTCATTTTACGATATTAATGATTATGGAAAAAATTGGCAATTTATTTTTTTAAATTACCTATTATATTGCACACAGTTGTATGTATACCCTTGGCCAAAAGTTTAAGACTACTCTAATAAAAGTAGGAAAATTAAATCGAACTCAAAAACTTAAGTTGTACGAATCAATAGGTTTATTTATCATAAAATATAATGCTCCCAGATTATACAAACTAAAATACATAGTAATCAAATTCATGAGCAGATTTTTTCTATTAATATTTTAAATCTTTAAATACTTCAAATAGATTTTCGTCAAAAAATCCTCCTTTGGATTGCAACACTTTTTTTACAAGTCTCAGCATCAGCGATCAATTTATTCATAGTTTCTGCGAAATATTGTTCTAGCTTTCGTATAAAGCCAACCACAGGTCTGCATGTGAAGCGGGGCACCGATCACGAACATTTCTATCGAGCTCATCCCACAAAAGTTCAATAGGGTTGAAATCAAGACTCTGAGGTGGCCATACCATGTTCTTTAATTCACCTCAAATCTTTTAACCGAAAATAACCGCTGCATAATTTGGAATTAGGTTTTGGGTCATTATCCTGTTGGAAAATGAATCCATTGCCAAGTAATCTTAGCCCAGAAGAATGGCATGTTGCTCGAGAATAAGTTTATACTCCTTTTTTTATATTATTCCTTTGATTTGTACTAAATCTCCAATTCCATGGCCCGAGAAAGAACCCTAGACCATAACGGAACCACCACCATGCTTAACAGTTCGCACCACACAATCTGGCATCATCTTTTCTTCGGCTGAACGTCTAATGTAAATTTTTCTTTTTGAACCAACTATATCAAACTTCGATTCGTAACGTGCAAGCGGCTAACGACTGTCATAGAACTTGTTTAAAATCTTCTTCGGTCCAATCACGATGGTTAGGGCCCAAGGCATCCTTTTTGTTTTGAACCCGTAACAGCGGTTTTCGGACGGGAACGCGACTAAATAAATTAGCGTCCCTCAATCACTTCGACAAGTATTTCTGTGCTCACTGTTACTATTATAGAGTAAAATACAGGAAATATCTGTTTTTTTTAGGAAACTAACACAATCATAAATTTGAGCAAATGTTAAATAAAAGAAAAAGGAAAGCCAAATAATTGGTGATAAGAGAGTTATAAAAATATAACAATGACTCTCTCTCTCTCTATTCTATATTTAAAATAGAATATGCAGCACCCTTATTGTGTAAAAAACAAGATAATGTGTAAACGTGAAAATGGGTAAACTTTGTGATTTTTTACTAAAATTACATTAAATTGTTTTTCGATTCTCTTTTCGTTCACTGTTTATCACGTGTAAACATTATCTTATTTTTTATAGAATAAGGCTACAGGTGTACAATATTTTTTTTTCTTACGAATGCTTTTCTTATACTTAACGATACCATAACTTTTTTACAAAAGGTCTTAAACTTTTGGCCGGAAGTGTACACTTATGTGTATATACCAATATACGTGATATGAAAATACCTGACATTTCACTTTTTTTTATATAGCTAGCTATTATTATTTTATTATTAATTTATTTCACTTATTGCACTTTATTATTATGCTTTTATATTTATTTACTACACTAAACACAACGCAACACAACACAAAACTTAAAACTTCAAAAAACACAAAAACAGGTCTACTCTCTTCGAGCGTCAAGGACCGACCGGCAGTTTGAGCAAAGGTACATTGGAACTAAAATTCTAGAGCACGTAAAGATAGTTACTCTCTTAAAAGTATTTTAAGACCCTTATACCCTAGACAGACTGTGGTTTAATAAATCCGATTTAGCTAAACTAGTTTAAGTATTCTATGCAAAAACAAAGGGATTAGCTGACTGCGACACACTGCGACTAATCTCGAAAAATTTACTAAATCGGTTTTATTAAATCACATTCTGTCTAGGGTATTAGTGTATTACTAAAGATAACCCAACGTACAAAAAAACCTAATTACAAAGTTTTTTTTTTTAAGTTTTCCCAGCTTTTTGGCAATCTGTGCGTCTGAGCTATTGTCTAGATCTTTGTAAAACATATTTTTGATAGAGCTTCTTACAAATTGATGTTATTGTTGTTTTGGTGGCATAACTCATTCATTCGGTTATGGTGAACCTTCTCACCGTAATTTTCTCCAAATTTTATGCACCTTTTAACACCTTTTCGAAACCATAAAAATAACAAAAAAATTAAAACACAAAAATTTTTGTTATCAAAAACCTTCACATAAAATTTTACTTTATTATTATTGTAAAAAAAAAAAACAAACGGTATCGATCACCTAGTGATCATCATTAGGTTTCGTTACAGCTCAGTTGTGTGTGTGATGATCACTAAGTGATCGAAAACGTTTTGTTTTTTAAATAATAATAAAGTAAAATTTTATGTGAAACTTTTTTGAAGACAAACATTTTTATGTTTTAATTTATTTTGTGGTTGAAGATGTTCGCATACAATTTGGGGAAAATTATAATACATTTTAAATAATATGACACCTATCAAAATGTCCTTAATATTTGTGTTTAGCGAAAAACTGTATTAAAAATACATTTATTTAATGAATAAAATGTGTTAAAACTTTTTAAAAATGATCTTTATGTACTATATTAAAAGTTCTTATTGTTTTACCTCACTCTGAGTTTACCATCGGTGGGGAGGGGTGGAGGGGCAGAAGCTATTACCAGAGTATTATAAGTTTATTATGTAAGTGCGAATTATCTTTGTCTATTTAGTAAGACGCCGTTCCTGATAGGTCTATGTCTTGCAAGGGAAGTCTGAGCCGCACGGCCCTTAGACATTCCCTCTTCTGCTTTACCATTAAGAAGTTAAGCCCGTTGATAGACTACTAGTTTGTTACCCAGTGATTGGTTGTTGATTATTATACTTATCAGATTTGTTTTACCTCCTGCTGCTGGAGATGTTCTCGGCAGATGGTTATTAAGTTATTCTGAATTCGTTAATTATTAATTCTTCTATTTATTATTTATAATATTACAAGTTGATCACGGATTATTGATTATTTAATTATTGCTGATATTTTTTGGAATTTTACTGAATATTGGTTACGGACTAATTATTGATTAATAGCTACACAATTTTATGACAATTACTTACTATATTTTAACGCTTAATTTTTTGGTTTTATGTACTAATTTATGTTATTCACCCCTATTATGATTGACGAGTCGATCGACAATCGACACGACTCTGTATTGCGTTTTCGTTTTTTCATTTGATAAACACAATATGTAAAAAGGAAAAGGCAATAGAGAGTCGTATCGATGTTCGATCGACTCGACAATCATAATAGGGGTGAATGTTTTACACTAACAATTGTCATGGCTTAATTCATAATCTTCCGTCAACAGATTTGTAATTTTACATTATTTATATATAGGTTATTATGATTTGCTAATTTAGTTAAAATATTGAGTTGTTTTATTGTTTACATTTTTCTGTGTTCTAACGCCTAAAGGTTATAATATTTAATTTATTAAGCTGTGTTATTATTTTTTTAACGCCTAAAGTATATACTATTTATTTTTGTAAGCTTTTTATTTATTTTTTTTTTTTTTTGCACGCCTAAATGTTTGTGGTTTGCTTATATTGTGTGTAAGTTACAGTGAATAATTAATAATTCATAACAGAACTTACATGGGAAAAATACCTCGGAATTTAATATCGCCATTTTAATTCGGTGCGTGATACTCAGAATATCTCGGCAGATTTCGAATTGCTAATTAAGTTGAACTTTGAAGAGAACACGAAAAATCACGAAATGCACGATATGTATTTTTTGTTGTACATGAATTTTGTAATGTTGTCCTACACTTAGCGATACACGATTAAAATTGTTGATTATGAATTACAAATCTGAAACAGAAATGAAAAGAATTGAAAGTTGAAGTCCCGGTTAAATTCTTTTCATATCCATACCTTAACCTTACTCAAATACCTTTACATTTTCCGCTTATTATTTTATTTTCCAAGGTAAGCTCTGTTATGAATTATTCACTGTAACTTACACACAATATATGTAAACCACAAACATTTAGGCATCCAAAAAAAATAATGAAAACCTTACAAAATTAAATAGTATAAACTTTAATCGTTTGTAAAATCTTAGACTTTTGTATTTAAATTGTAAATTTAATGTAGTCTTGATTTACAGTTAACTAATAGATTACCACGGGTGGGATCTATTTAGTTATTGAGAATAAACAACTTATTGTTAATATTAGAGTTAAATTCATTCTGTTCTATTTTATTTAATGTTCACGTTTTATATTCAATTAAATGCTACTGTCAGCAACTTAGCGAAAAGAAGATATAAAAACACACAACCCGTGAAAACAAAGTTTTTGACTATATATATCCTTTATATATAAGACTCGGTCGATTGCAATTCAATTTCGACCTTCTTCACTATGAACAAAATTTAAAATTCAATGAGTAAGGGTCATTCAAAAAACAAATTTGATTTTTAAACTTACTTGAAGAAACATTTGGAACACTACTAGATTGAATTTTTTAAATTGAAAATTAAAGAAAAAACTTAGTTGTAGTATGTTGATCGAACTGAAATTTTGCCAAAAAGTATTGTTAGGTGACAAAAGTCGATGTGCAAAATTTCAGCGCGAGAGGATCACGGGAAGTGGGTCAATTTTGAACTTGAAGATCGTAAGGACACTCAAGCAAGCAATCAAGCAGGTTAAGTTAATATAAAGGATATAAAAATAAGAAATAAAATATGACACCAAATATTCCTATCCATCATTATTGTTGTTGTAAGTAGGTTAAATGCTAGTATCAGCAACTTAGATAAAAATATAAAAATTGGACGTTGTAGTGTTGATGAGTTGACATAAAATATTGTGTTTTGTTGCACTGTTGATCTCAACATATTCCCGGGCCGCCATTTAGATTGTTATACTGTGAAACTTAACATATGCCGGGGCTGCCGTTGCTGATTTCAAGCTTTCGAACGTTGAAGAGGTGAAGGGGTGGGCGCGTTGTTCGCCTTTGTTTAATATAGTTGATGCCCCAAATAATACATATGGCTATACCAATCCAAAAAATTGTGTCTATCATGGTATAGTGGTGGACATGATGAAAATTCCCCTCGTGTAGTCTTCCTTCCTTTTCTCTATCCGCTTCTATTTCTTATTCCAGCTGCGTGGTATCCTGAAGATTTACGAACTGAGGTTCATCGTATTCTATCGTTTTATTTCGAACCCGTGTGATGAACGTCCTTAAGTTGTTGGCTCCGTTTAATGTGCTGATTGGTCTGCGGAACGATTAGCTGATGTGGTTGGAAGCTGAAACGACGGCGACGATGTATAAATTTTTGTCTCGCAGCACGCATCCAGCCTTGATTTCTAATATCCCTGATTCTTGGAGACTGAATGATTTAATGCTTTGGCCGCATATAACATCGAATGTTGTTTCATTTGGAATGGAGAGCTTAACACAATGGTTTGATATCTTAACTGACCTAACGTACATGTCCCTTCGAGATTTGCTGTTCGTTGTAAGATCGCTAATTCGCATTGATTTTGGTTAGTCATTGCGTTATAAATTGGCGATATTTCACATAAAAATCGGTTATTTTGGAATAGTTGGCATTGTTTCACTTCTTCTCTTATTAGTAATGTAAAATGTTCCCGGTGATCATCTACTGCTAAGTATTCCGAATTGGTGGTAATGTACGACTGAGTGTTGTTGTGCTCAATATTAGGAACTGGAAATAGGGCCAATAGGCTATAGTCCTGCGCAAAGGATAGAGGAATGGTGATTTTTATTATGATGTTGCCCTGGGTTACTCTACTGCGTAATCTCATGCTGTGATATACGTGAAGGAGATCAAAGATGCCATGCTCAGGTATGGTTATGGTTGTTGGTATGTGTCGTTTGATTTATTCGAGCTCTTATTGTAATTGAGCGGGGGCAAGTAATGAGGGATGCAATAAATTCTTGTGTGCGTGCTGGACCACATCAAGTAAGGCTTGCTGCGTGTCTTCCAAATTTTTTAGAATTGGCATCAGTTTAATTGTTGAGGTTAATATCGAACGAATTTTTCTTCTCTGATGGAGTATTCATTTAATAATTCTATTTCAGCATTCAGCCTTCTCTGCTGCTCTATCAGGTTGTTTAATGATTCCATGGTGAGATTTGAATTATGCTTTACTAGTTTAATTGTGTTGTCTATTATGGTGGTATAACTCTTTATCAATGACTCTAATTGTTGCTCATCGTTGTTTATTGCTTCAAATTGTGCCTCATAATATCTTGCCTCACGTTCTATCAAGATCCCAAACATATCGCCTAGTACTAGGCCTATGGTGTCTCCTAGGCCTCGTTTCGGTCGTTGTACCTCCTTGTTACTTGATAATAATAAATCAATGTCCACAATCAAATTGTTGTACTGCCATTGAATTTGTTGAACAATTAGGTCACAATTCAACCTAGCTATATTCAAGCATGCCGCCTTTAATTCATATTGTGTTTGCTTAAAAGTTTCAATTTCTTCCCAGTAATTCCTGTATGTTGTAATAAACCACCAATATCCATTTCATAGCTACCACTTCGAGCTTATCTATTTCTTCGAAGTAAATTCCTGTGGAGTGATTGAAAGGGGTTATGTGTACGTTGGCCTGTACAAGTCCCAAAAAACAACAAATGGATAATGTGGCTAGCGCTAGATAATTGACGGTCCATCTGTTCTTTACGTGTCTATGAGGCTGCCGCCTTAAAACTTGATGGTTCTTCTCCGGTGATTGCAATTCTCTACGTTGACCTTGGTTTGCTTTCATGGGCATAATTTTCTGTAAGACTTCTTCAATTGGTAACTTACACAATTTCACAATCGGTCGCTTATAGGTTGCATTTTCGCATTTGACTGTCGCTACCCGAACTAAATCATCTCTCCCAGCGTGTGTTTCCACAATTCTCCCTAACTTTCGGAAGCATTGCATTGAGGCGCATGTATAGAGGTCCTTATATGCTTAATCCCATATTCTCTCAGTAAGTTAGTGAATAATTGAGAACCAAATTGGCGACCGAAATAAACTCTGGGACTGAATAAACATTAAAAACTTCCTTTCTTAAAAATTCACACATTATGACCGCAGACGATTCTCTCATTGCCTTTAGGAGTACAAATCTGGAATATTGATCCAAGACAATTAAAATATAGCAATTCCCATTACGGGAACGTGGGTAAGGACCTAAAAACTCAAGATATAGTTGTTGAAAAGGTCGTACACTCTCATGATACTCACCCATATTTGCCCTGGTTCGATAATTAACTGCCTTCGACATCTTACAATGCTGGCAATTTTTTATGTAAACTTGACTGTCCTTCACCATTCCTGGCCAGAAAAAATACCGTTTGAGTACCTCTGCAGTTTTAGTTATTCCCAGATGTCCCCCCGATAGGTTTGTGTGAGCTTTTTCAAGCAAAGCAGGAATAGCCCGATTTGGAACGACTAGTTTCCAACGTGAAAGTTCAGGCTCTTCACAATACCTCCATCCGTGTCCAGGGCAGATGAGAATTTTGCCGTTTTCCACTTTAAAGTTAATCAACACCTCCGGTGCGTTCTCTAACCTCATTATCCTCTCCAAATATTCGTCATCACTGAAGTAGTCGGAGTCTAAATCAATCCAAGGAGTGACATTCCCCGATATAATGAGAGGTTCTGCACTGAAAGCTTCACAGAATGATCGTGACAGAGCATCTGGTACGACATTCAATGAACCCTTGCAATGTTTAATCTTGAATGTAAACCCCTGCAGTTTAAGACTCCATCTGGCTAATCTTCCCGATAAATCGGATTGCGACATTAGCCATTGTAGACTCGCATGGTCGGTGATTATCGTAAACGGCAACCCTTCGATATATGGCCTAAAATGGCTTTACACCAAGTACTGCCGCATAGCATTCTAATTCAGTAGTAGAATATTTCCGTTGTGCCCCGTTCAATTTTTTCGAATAATATGCGATCGGATGCTCTATACCTCCTGGCCGCTGAAACAGAACCCCTCCTACCCCAACAGACGAAGCATCCACTTGGAGAAAGAAAGGGAGAGTAATCCGGATGGACCAATATCGGAGCGGAACTTTGTAAACTGATACAGAGGCCTGCCCGCAACCGTGAAAGCCGTTTTTGGTTTCGCATCATCGTCGAGTGGTATTTGCCAGAATGCATCTTTCAGATCAAGACTGGAGATGTACTCTGTATTTTCCAAAAGACTCAGAATCCCTTCAATCAATGGTAGCGGACAGGCATCTCCAACAGTTACACCGTTAAGCCTTCTGGCGTCAAGACACAATCTTTTCTTACCGTTGGACTTGGGTACCATAGTCACTGGAGAGGACCATGAACTATTCGATTCTTCAATAACACCAAGCTGCAACATACGATCTAGTTCGGTGAACAGTTGTTTTTGGATAGCTGGCGAAATTGCGTAATGACGCTGTTTGATTGGTTTTGCGTCTTTGGTATCGATATTATGACTCAAAAGACAGTTCGACCTAACCCTAGTTTCGCCGAAGACGGGAACTGTTCGATTACTGTATTCAATATCCAACATTGCGGAGGAGTTAGTTGGTGCATTTCCAGCAATTGACTCTGATTTGTTTTCTCAGAATCCGACAAAATTTGGTCGAACTGTGTTTCAGCGACGGATAGATAGTTCATCAATTTGAATTTTAACATTGAATAACTTGAAGAAATCGACCCCCAAGTATAAGGTTTGCGGCAAATTTGGAGCAAGATACACCCGCATTCTCTGAGTTGTATTTTTGAATGAAACATTAAGTATGACATATCCAATTAGCCTTTATTTTGAGCCGTTCGCGGTTGTAATGAAAGACGGAAAATGGTGTAATTTAAGATTCTTGCTGGTAACAAAATGGAAACAATCCTTGCCGAGTACACTGACGTTAGCTCCCGAGTCGAGAAGACCTCTAAACGAATGGTCATTTAACAGCACATCCAAATATGGGCGGTCATCTTGTGAGTTATGGTTAGGAATTATTGACTCGCAAATTGAACGACGCAGATCTTTACGCTTTTTAAAAAAAATGTATGAACGGTGAAATTTTGTTTTCTTAGCGAAAAATTCTTTAGAATTTGATATGGAATGAATTTTTAAATCTACTTTTTGAACGGAGAAATAAAATAAAATTCCGGGTCTATGTTTGACGCAGATTCGGTCATCGTCTTGGGCAATGGACTCGGGCCGGGACGTTGTTGAAGAATTGATTCCCGAGTGTAAGAATTCTTCCCCTGCTGGTTTCCCTGGTTCGAATTTTGTGCATTACAGCGCGGACAGTCGGCAAAAGATGTCTCTTCCAAACCACACACGGTGCAAAATGAATACCTAACTTTACTTCTACAATAACGATAACCATGCCCAGTTTGCTTGCAGTTCCAACAAGTTAATGTCGAGCGCTCCATCGGTCTTCCTACAAATTTCGGAGAATCATGTGAAGTGTACGATCGATAATTCAATGCGTTAATGTCTGGAATCAATCCAGGTTCCGACACACTTTCAGGTGCTATATCAATTTATGCATATTTTGTGTGTGCCGCAACTTGAACTGGATGATTACAAATTTCGTTAACATTAAACCGAGTTGCTTGTCTACTCTGGCTGAATGGCATATTATTATTAGTATTACCCACACGCGCCCATATATCTTCCAATTTATTGCATTCAAATGCCAGTTGGGTGATTGTGCGTGTATCTCGATTTGCAAGAAATATCTGCAGCTGCGGATCCATATTATCCTTCAGAACCTCCAAAATTTCCGAATCAGGAATCGGAGACTTGGCTTGTAGCGCAATTTTGACGATTGCGTCTTGGAATTCGACAAATTTTTCCTTGTGTTTTTGCTTTCGGTGATCCAAAATCCTTTTTATGTCACGATCCGAACGAATTAGATTAAATCGATCAGTAAGATCTCTTTTTATTTGATCCCACGTACGATTTTGGAATTGGTCACGCTCCAGATATGTCCAGTACCACTCGGAAGCATTCCCCGTCAGAATAGTACCCAGGTGAGCGATTAAATTATTAACAGGTACATTAGATGCGTGTGCCAAATACTCCAATCGAAACAAAAATCGATCAATGGGTAAATCGTTAACAGTTCCATCAAACTTCAGATTCCAGGAGTCTATGATTCGAGAAATTGACGTATCACGAGCTCTTCCGAAGTTGTATGTATCTGGCAGTGCAGTATGTGACGAGTTACCAATTGGAACTTGAGCAGCATACTGGTTAGATACCTGTGGTTGACCTTCGCGTTCCTGATTCCGGATATTTTGTGGCAACTTCATATTTTGTGCGGGTTCGTAATTTCCCGGCCTTAGTGAGTTAACATACTTGTTGCCAACTTGGTTTCCTCGAACTATTTGGTTCCTATTCAACGTAACTGTGTTGTATACCTCTTCTAGTGAATCTAAGCGTCTGTCGTTAGGTACCTGTGGCAGTGTTACATTGGGAAGTAAAGGATTGTAACCTCGTGATAATGGTTGATGTGTGGCAGGCGGGTTTCCTATCGAATTGATAGTTTGTTTAACTGGCAGCATCTCGGTGTCAAATGGATTGTAAACCATATCGACGCTTTGTGATTGTGGCTTAGTCGTCATGGTTTCCCTGAACTCCATGTTTGTTCTTTTCGCTTGGGCATTGGAATATGCTTGTCTTTCTCTACTTAACGAATGTGCTCTCAATGAATCCAATTCGAAGATATCCCTCGGATCTGCAATTGAATTGATTGCAGCTTGTTGAACTGGGATCTTGCTAGGTCCTGGAATACCTGAATCAAACGATAATAATTGCGTAGCTCGTTCCCCTGGTGTCGTGGGTGCCACAGATCTTGAAGTATCCACTTCTTGAGTAGTATTGGATCGAGCATCATTGTCCTCCAAATCTTTTGTCTGCATTTTACTGAAACACGATGTCAACTCTTCCACTCTTGTATCCCTCAATACTTCGTTTATACTACAACATTTCGCCAAAACATCGGAAATCCCCTGTAGCAAATTATTGATATTTAAATTTTGGAGTCGTCGAAGACGCTCGCGGTAGTGAATGATTCTGGATTTAAGTATATTTCTCTGGTCTTCCGTAATTCTGGTTGATGAGTTAAAGGGATTAAAAATCCTTTGTACTTTTAGTGAACATATTTTAAGTTCATATTCAGGGTTATTAATAGCCTTTAAATGCGGTCGAGATGGTGTGAGAACAGGAAACAACTGCTCTGATTTTAATTTGGCTTGTAGAAGCTGAATTGAATTATTCGTCGATGGAATATGTCGAATTTCACATTCAATATTAAATTCCTCCAGTTCCAACTGTCCCGAATTCATACCTGAATACGCCATTTCTGTGTTTACCTTATCCACTTTTACGAGAACCGCAAAACACCGAACAAAAACTTAAAAATGCGATGATTTAAAATTAAAGTTTATAAACCGTTGAGCGAAAATTCACGTGAATAGATCAATGAAGCAATGAATTGTGGGTACGGAATAAAAAAAAATATTAAGTGAATTATGAAATAAAAACCTTAGAAAGTAATTAGTACGAACAATATGATTTAAGTAAATAAGAGACGTAACACGAATAATATTATAAATCGAGTTCTTATCGATCGAAAAAAACTTACAGGTTGATAAAGGTAAATGCGAAATTTAATAGAGTTTGCAGAATAAACCTATGCAAAAATAACTTACTGTACTATGTTATATAAATTAATAAAGATACCAACACCAAAAATTATTTAATAATTTTTACAAAACTTAAACAAAGTGTATCATTGACTAGGTTAGTTAAATTTCAATTTTGAGTAAAAAAACTACCAGTAATTAAGAAACTAATTAATTTACAAATAATAAATAATTAAATTAAACGAATAGCTTCAATAGCCTATTTATTCAATAATTCAGAACGAGCAATATAAATTTAGTTAAGAACAACCGATTGCAGTTTTAATATAAAAAAATAAACTCACCAAAATTCAACAATCTTAATCAATATAAATCACCTTGCCCGTGTGATACCTAGTAATTCCACAAATGTTTCAATAGGATAAATATATTACAATGATATAGGGAGATGAGTGCTTCTTTCGAGTGTGTGCGCACCCGTGTACATGCTTAATTCTAATAAAAAAAAATTTAAACAAAGATTAGATAATAATAATCAAAACTTGAAGTTTTACTCTGATGGTGAAGATGCACGAAACTGCAACAAGCATTCGCTTGGATATTCATGCCATTACCATCGAAGCAAAAATGAAAAGGCCAATCGCAACCAAGTAACCACACGGTCATTCGACACATCACGTGGTTCCCCATGCGTTCCGCTACGACCAACATTATACGACCAGAAATTGGGCAAACCATCGTCATCAAATCGATATCACTCCCAAACTCGAAAAGTTCATGACTGTTATGGGAAGTGGAACGATGATAGATGGTTGACGCAACTGTAATTACAAAAAAAATTACTAATAAAAAAATTATTTAATTTAAACTTGAAATTCACAAAGGACATTCGACTATACATCTGAATCATAAAGGTACTCGTGACCTTGGTACAAATTTGCGAATGAACTTAAATTAAATTACTGAACAATCTGGAAAAAATTTCCTGTTTAACTGTTACCTCGCTTGATTACCGCTCGAGTTTACTCTCAATCCTGTGTTGACAAACCAAATAAACCAGTACCCGTCAATTGAACAACCTCCCATCATCTGCCATTATCACCCCAAAGATACAAAAAAACCGAAGTTGATATTGGTTCGATGACTGATAATGAGGGTTGGACAACTGCAAAAAAATAAAAAATGATAAAGAACGTTGTAAGAAAAATTAAAAATTTAAAGAGACATCACCGATCAACTTTCAAATGCTAAAGATACTCATAACCTTGATAAAAAGTTTGCGGATGTCTGAAAAATAAAAATAAATAACTGTTATTCATGATACCACTAGATTACCACATGTTTTCCATCACACGATAAACTTTCCCACGTGTTTAGCCGCGTACGTTTTCGCACCATTGTGACGACAATGACGAACCATTACAATTTTTCCTTACTCGACAAGCGACAACAGATAAACTAATCCGAAAAACCGGTAATTTGGGCGCCACTGTAACGTTCAGCGAGTAACGATCTTACGATCACCCGCCTCGTCGTTAACAGAAATTCATCCTGAGTCTCCCCCTGCAGCATTTTGTCCGACTAGTGTTCAGCCATGGGGCGTGGTTGGGTTTAGGGAAGCCCATCAGGACCTAAATAACTGCCAAAATGCCTACGTTATGCATTAAACACTACACACACTTACACACACACTCTTCCAGAGGCTCATCTCCCGATCTCCCTTAAATTAACGACACATTATAAATTTCCTTTTTTTTTATATCACGTTATAACTTTATTTAGTGAGCTTTTGTCGAAGAAAATCTTGACCTTGTCACCACAATTTTTTTTTCCGTCGGATAACAGTGAGCGTTTGGTTGGCTTTTTGTGTGATAGTTGTAATGTTTCTACGTTGAATTTGAAAAGGTCCTTTAGTGGATCGTATAGAATTCCCAATGTTTTATTGCAGTCATTTAACTTGATTTGGACGTCACCCGTGGCATGTAGTTCTCTGGGAATATCATTCAATACTTCCCTTGAGTTAGAGAATCATTTCCTTAAATTCAGTCCACCTCGTTCTGTGAGCATTTTTAATTCTTGTACAGCTCGAGTTACTTTCTTTATGTTGTTAGAACCTGTTAACAGATCATCTACGTAAAAGTCTGTCAACATGATGCTTGCTCCTATTGGATATTCATTACTTCCGTTGGTAGCTAGTTGTTTTAAGGCTCTTATGGCTAAAAAACTGGCGGCTGTTGTTCCGTATGTCACCATTTTTAACTTGTATGCCTTCATTGGCTTGGAGGGGTTGCTTCGCCATAGTATTCGTTGATAGTTCTGGTCTTGTTTGTTAATCCAGATTTGCCGATACATCATATTGATGGATAATAATCCGCGCCAAGTATAAGATCAATTGGCTATGACTGGTTGTAGTGTGGATCAGCCAGGTGTATTTGGTTGAGGTGCATCCAGCTGGTTGTGGCCAAGTCCACCTCGGCTAATTGTTGGTCGAGTTTATCGAATATCAAAGGTTTGATATTCATTTGGAAATCTCCATCAAATCTTGGCGATATTTTTGTGTGGTGTGTCTGAAAGTGCCGGCTTTTTTCCACTTACTCCTGAGATGGTGACGTGTACTTTCTCTTTTTTAAAGTTGAATAAATTTGCGGCCTTGGAGGATATTAATGTGGCGAGCTCTTAGTGTGAAAAAATCGCCTGTGCTAGTTGCAGTAAAACTTGTCCTTGCTGGCTGATCACGAATGTTTTGGCGGTTTTGACACTACTTCCGGTAGTTGATGCTGCATTATTGCAGTGTAGAAGTGTGTGGTGTCCTCCTTTACACACAACACATGTTTCTGATTGGCAGTTTCTTCCTTGATGCTGGCTTAAACATCGTACGCACAAGTTGGCTGAGTTGACGAGCCTTGCTCGTTCTAATGTTGACATCTTTTTGAATTGCTGGCATTGATTTAAACCATGATGCTCCTTACACCCTTCCACCCAACATGTTTTGGTTAACTTGGCTGTATTCACTCGTTTCAATGGTTATTTTTTTTTAATTTTTTTATTTTTTTTTAGAGTGGGTGTTCGTTGCCCAGAGCACTGCGGCCATTGAGGCCTATTGTGCATCCCTAGAGATTTCCTTACGATAGATATAGGTCTATACCCCTGATAAACGCCGCTAGCTGATGCATATTCAATGGGTCGGCGTTAGGCCACTGGATTATTTGGAGGATAGCATCGCATGTGAATAGTAGTATTATTTTGGATGATAGCATCGCATGTGAATAGTAGGTGGGGGTTATAGATGTGTTCATCTTCATCACCGATCGTAATCAGATGATGAAAAATCCCTTTTGCATCCCGCCCCTGTCGGGATACGAACCCGGTACCTCCCAATCCAAGCGCCGCAGCTTTAACCACTGCGCCGCTTGGCCGGTAATGGTGATAAATACTGCATGTGCGGTCGTGATGCTGTTGCTCTATAATTGCCCATGGCTTCCAAAGATTGAAACCTTCTCTCCAGGAATCCAAAGAAATCTTCCAGTTGTGGAATTTCTCTGGACTTCTCTAACTTCTCTATAGTTGTCTCGTTTATCCTAATGGATTCTGGGTCTAATTTTTTGTTTAAAATGAAACCCACGAATGCCTCGAAGGGCGAATCCATATTTAGCCGCTTTATGTTGTGTAATATTTCTCGTGCCGTATCGTGCAAATTTCTCACTATTTGGGCGGATGGTATCTGAATTGTCGCCAATGACAATAGTGCATTAAATTGATGGTTTCCCAGTAGCCTCACGTTGTTGTACCTTGCTTGGATTATGTTCCAAGCGGTTTGGTAATTGTCACCTGTTGTTGTTAAGTGACTAATAATTTGGGCTGCTCCCTTCTGCAGGTGTAATTTCAGATACGTCATCTTTACCGTATCTGATAGTTTGCTGTTTTTGTGGATCAGCTCAGTGAATATATCGTTGAACGTTTCCCACCGCTCATAATCACCATAAAACATCGGGATTTCTAGCTAAGGCAATTTCACTTGCACTGCTGATTCTGCTGCGGTTGTTGTCTGGGGCCGAAACTGTTGTAGTTTGATCATTGCATCTTCTACCCTCTCTTGAAGCTTGCCATAATAATCTTCTCTAAAGTAGTTGGATGTTTGTTCGTCTTCTTCCAGCTCTACTAATAATTCTGTGTGTTGGGCTGCGATTTCTCCCATGTCCTTTTATAATTGTTTTGTTTTAATATTCACATATTCCTTAGATATGTTATTGGTTTCCAAGGAATAATTTATCGACGCCAATTTCTGATATATCTGGCGCATGAGCACGTCTTGTCTCTTGACCAATTTTGTGTTGTTGTTCCCTTCTAACTTTGCTGCTTGAAGGGCCTCGATTGAACTATTCATCAGCATTTTTTGTTGTTAATTTGCCGTTAAGTTACCTTGGTTGATTTCCTCCTTTTGGGAATCGGTTGATGAGCTTTATATGGCATCCAACCGAATTGATGGCATTGTATTATATGATGCCTCGAGATGTGGGTTTGGTAGTTGTAGGACTTCTTGTGACGTTGTTAAAGTCAATGGCGGTCCGCTATGTAGGCGTTAGCGCATTTTCTCTACCAGCTTATTGTAAACTTCTGTCATGTTCTTTCTTGTTATGAGATAAGCGTGATTTTGGCCCAGAGGCGGCACCATTCCTAGAATTTTGTCATCGTTTCCAACGAATTCGTTATACATATAGCGTTTTTAGACTCGCTATTCTCTTTTCTAAGTAAGTCGTTTTTCTGTCTTCACCGTCTTTTCGATAGTTTCTCTCTTCCTGAACTATCTCTCCACCTGTTACCTCTTGACTTTGAAGTAACTCATCCATCTTTGACGTTAATTTTGTGAAGTTATGTGCCTGTTATTGCTTGGCTGCTGGTGTCGTCACCCTCGACGACGTTACAGACTGTCCGTCTGTACTTCTATTTGCCAGTTGTTTTAGTGGCTCGAAGGACCATGTAAAATCTTAGAATTTTGTACTTAAATTGTAAATGTAATATAGTCTTGATTTACAGTTAACTAATAGATTACCACGGGTAGGGTCTATTTAGTTATTGAGAATAAACAACTTGATGTTAATATTAGAATTAAATTCATTCTGTTTTATTTTATTTAGTGTTCACCTTTTATATACAATTAAATGCTACTGTCAGCAACTTAGCGAAAAAGAAAATATAAAAATAAGAAATAAAATATGACACCAAACATTCGTATCCATCATTATTGTTGTTGTAGGTTGGTTTGTAACGACATGAGTGGCATGAGTGGCTCACGAATAAACTCGGTCACAACAAGAATGCCAATCGTTACTGAAAAAGGTTATTCATATACTCAGAGCCTCGGCATGGTCATTATAAGCCGGCTAGAGCTCAGGGTGGGCGTGGGGATTCCCGAGGTTAAATATATGCATTGCGAGACCATGTTAACTAACACAAAAAACTAACAAGATAGGAAGGAGTAGGCAGGATCAACTTACCACTTATCAATTCATCCTCCAAATAACCGTTAAAGTTCTCATTTCTGAAAAGCGAAAATTAGCGAACCGTACGAACTTGAAAATCCATATTAAAAAACAAAAAAAAAAAAAAAAAAAAAGAAATAGAAAACGTTATTTTACACAAATGAATTTTGATAATATATTTTGCTTTCAAAAATCAATTCATTAACCAAAACAAAAGAAAATTGATAACCACAAATGAGATTAAAGAAAATTATGTGCATTTTAGATTCAAAGATATAAAATTAAATAGCTAAATATGACGTTATTTCATTATACTAGCAATGATTGACTGTTCGTACCAACAGAAAGAATTAATAAACCGGAAAAGTAGTTCCATTCCGGGAAAATAGTTCAACAAATGCTAAAAATTTAATTATTCATTATTAGTATCATTAAACACTAAAATATAAATTTAATTATTTATTAATTATGGAAAGCAGCAAAATTATGAAAATATAATTTAAATATAACATAATGTAATTATAAAAATATGTAATATAAGTAGCTATATAATAATAATACAAATAAAAAAAAATCTCCATTTAGTTTGTATGTTTCTATTAATTGTCCGTTATAATGTTTATTGCGAAGGTCACAACGCTGACTCGACACTTTTCAATTTATTAAAACAGTTTTAGCACCAACTAATGAAGGTGGTATAATGGTCAATCAATGTTTTATTTTGTAGGTGTTAAGCTTTTATTATTACAATAATTTCATTAAAAATTGTTTATTTATATTTTATTTATTTTTATATCAGAGTATTTTTATTTTTCAGTTATGACTTTGATTCTATTATCATTCTTATACTTCACCAAAAAAAAAATGACGGGATTTATTATATTGCCCGTTACCAAGCTTATAAAGCCGAACTTAATTAATTTTAAGATTCTGAATATATTTATTTTTAACCTTATACTTTTAAAGCACTTGTTAGTTACTGTTCCAAGTTTTACATCTTAATTCAATTTTTAAAATTTAACCAAAAGGTTTGCACATTTATTTTCAGTTAATTTCATATTTGAAATTCTAGAATAATTTTATTATCTTTAATATTTATTGACCATTGCCGGTTACCACGAGATTTTATTAACAAATTTTTAATTGTTCTATTTTTATTTTTTTATATCCATCAATCAAAATTCACAAAGCACAAAAAAAATAGTCAGATTTTAACTTATAATTAATTATTATTTTTAACTTATAATTAATTCGATTTGACCGATCTTTTTACTTTAAAATTTACAACTTAACTAATATGCTGTCTTCCACGCGAGAAGAACAGACCAAAAAAAAACTGTCCCGAAATTTCTATTTTTATAGCCAAATTGAACAATAATGAAACCACACCCAGCTACATACAACGGCATAAACCAGAAAAATTTCTCCAATCAAAAAAACGTAGCGCGAAAGTTGTGACGCGTCGTTACAGGTTAAATGCTAGTATCAGCACCTTAGATAAAAATATAAAAATTGGAGGTTGTAGTGTTGATGGGTTGACATAAAATATTGTATTTTGTTGCACTGTTGATCTCAACAGCGTTAAAAAATAATAACAAAGCTTACAAAATTATACTACCTTTAGGCGTTAGAACACAGAAAAATGTAAGCAACAAAACAACTCAAGCCAAACCAAGCTCAAACCAGTTCAAAGCCGTAGACTAGTAGAGCCTAGTTTTAATATAGCTAAATAAATAAAATGTGTTTCCCGGAAGAGATAAACATATCTAGCGTCGCCATTTAATGGCGCTTAAATAGCTATTCTTACATATTAATATTAATTAGTAAATAATATTATTTTAAGTTAATAAAATATATTCACAAATATTCGTATTTATATTCATATTTTAGAACTAATTTAATAAAACTTCTTAATACCCTTTAAAAATACCCTAAAGCATTTGTTATGTACAATAATTGAAGGCCAAAAATAACTAAACCTTCATTTTCAAAATTCTATTCAATATATTTGTATACTGAGATTCAATCAAATATTTTTTCGTTTCAGACCGTGAACGTAAATTAGTCATCCCACCAAAAACGTATCATAAAACTGTAGAATTACTGCGAAGATCGCCAGATTTTACACTGTCGGCGATAATCCGACAAGATAATTTAACGTCCGGAGCAATAATTAGTTTTTCAAATGATAATAATGTGTAAGTATTCAAAGAAAAGTTTCTTTTTATTTTAATTTTCTTGTTTTGAATAAAATGTTTGAATACAAACTAAAATAAAATTTAGATATTTAGAATTACAATCTAGTGGAAGGCGAAGTGAAATACGTTTTCACTATACATATATAGCATTAAATGGTAAACCTCAGACTCATATGGAATCATTTGCAGAGCATTTAGCTGATGAAGAATGGCATAAAATATCATTATCAGTCAGCAGTCGCGAGATACAATTGTATATTGATTGCCGTCCAATTTATCGTCGTGTTACGCATTACATACCCGATAGAAATTTTAGTGCTTCCAATTTGCAATTATTTGTCGGGCAACGGAATATTAACGGTCATTCATTATTTAAGGTAATTTTGAAAACAAAATTAATTTAATAAAAATGAATTAAAACTATAATTAATCGAAACATGTTAAATAATAAAGGGTGATTTACAAGATGTTCGAATTATACCTGGGCCATATGGCTATTTAGCACAATGCCCTACACAAGATTCCTATTGTCCGACATGTGGGCAATTTAGTATATTACAAAATACCATAGAAGAGCTGAGGCACACCTTAACTCAATTAACACAAAGGGTAAGTAAGAATTTTGTTCTTTTACACTATACTGGTATCTACATACTAAAATAATTGACGAATGATTTAAATTACCAATTTGTTTCAATTTTAAAATTTTATTTTATTTAGCTAGTGGCTGCCGAGAATCGGGTCTCGCGGCTGGAAGAATGTGACTGTAAAAAATCGTGTATTATAAATGGAACGAGGAAAGAGGATGGTGAAAGATGGAGTGAGGATTGTAATGAATGTAAATGTGAGCATGGTGTTATCAGTTGTGCAATACCATGTAAACCAACTAATTGTACATATCCAGTAAAAATAAAAGAAGAATGTTGTCCGAAATGTTTAAGTAAGTTTAAATAATTTATACTAGATCAAATTTTGAGGGATTATCAAATTATTGATTTGAATTATTTATAATTATAATATTTACCTTTTCGCTCCACGTAGACACCCGTGAACTAACAAATTTACTAATTTTTTGATACAAACTTCAATAGATCAATTGGTTTTTTATGATTCTTATTAAATTTTACCTCAGGTTTAAACAAGTTTTTTATTTGACTGACGAATCTTAATTTTTATCTAAGAGATTCTAAGGTTGGAATACTTGTAAAATTAGTTGGGTATGTATATATACAAAACAAAGTATTTGAAATGAATAATTTTATTATTAATAAAAATACTAATTGGCGATTTTAATGATTGGAACCCTATTTTATAAATTTATTCTTATGTTAACGTGCATTACATTACACATAATTAAGATACTTGCACAAAAATCCATTTGTCCATCCAAATTAGTCTTCTTCTTATTATTGGAGTACATTTACATCATAATTTAAGTTACATAATTAAAAACTTTTTAATGGTTTTGGGCTCTGTACTATTTTTATTTTTTAATTAACTTGAGCTTTCGAACTAATTCCAAGTCCATTTTCAAAAGCGTAAGGAAAACAACACTATTGCAAATCGGCTTGAAATGATTCCGAAAGCTGAATGAATATTATTTAAAATATAAAAATAGTACACAGTCCAAATATATTAAAAAGGATTACTTATGTAAAATTGTGGCTGAATAATTATTTAAATAGTAATTTAAGTTGTTGAGGAAAGTATTTATCTATATTTCCTCTTTCCTTAGGTAAATTTCAAACCAGTTAAATGCCGTAGACTAGTAGAGCCCAGCTTTAATATAGCTTATTTCCCAAAAACTTAACTTCCCTAATATAATAAAATGAACCCAACCACCCAACACAAATATAAAAAAAGTACTAATCAACCAATTTTTATTTGTAAATTTTTAGAAAACTGTTATATAATTATTTTTTAATGCTGGCAATGTCTTTACTCTTGAATCTTCAGAGTTCACCTTTTATTTAATTTAGAGTATACCCTTATTTACATATAAGTATAACACAGGTTCATTAGTCCGAGTGGTGCTACTTTTCTCAGTCGCCTAAATTGCGGCTGTTTCTGTATATCACTGGCCCATTCACTGGGACAGGTTTCTATATGTTTTTGAGTAAAATTTCGAACTGAATTCTATAATTTTTTCTTTGAGGGTTTTATTTCCAACGTCATCGAGTTACATTACTGGAGTATTGGTAATACTGCGAAGTATTCTCGCTTGGGTTCATTGCAAAAGTTCTCTGTTTGTTGTGCTGGTGAATTTCTATAACTGAATGCTGATTTGTAGAGTAAAACTTTACTGTTTAATATAAGGTTAGACTTTTCTTTCCATGGCAAATGTTGATATTATTACTTTGTTGGTTATAAGTAAATCGGTTGTGTGCAATATCGAAGAAGACAGTAGAATAATATTTATTTTCTCGAAGGTGCTGTTGACTGCATTTACAATTCGGTGTACTTGCTCTGTGGTACCCGGTTGGTTTCGGAACCCAAATTGATGGTCTGGAATAATGTGCCGTTCTTCTAATACTTGTTTCCATTTCGTTAAGATTTTTTTGATTAGCTTTGACATTGTGGGCAACGTACTGATACCGCTCATAATACAATGCAAATTACATGGCAATGTGATAGTTTGAATGTCACTTTTTCCATATGTAGGTTTCTGCCGCCTACATGTTAGGAGATCTGAACTGCGCCCATTGTGATCAGCAATATTCGTAAGATCGCGTTGAATATGAATGTGGTTAGTTATAATGCATTTTTCTAGTAAATTCTTATATTTTTCCAGTAAAAAATCATGTCACTGTGCCCTTTTCGGGCATTTGCTATTTTTAATTATATTCTAACTTGTCTTGTATTTTTACTTTATACGACATCTTTTAAATTTTCTGCTACCACATCAATATCTGCTGGTGTGATAAGAGGAATATTCAGAAGACAATTTTAATCGACTAAGCTCTTGGATGGCTAAGGACCATTTTTGTGTCTATGCCTGGTCCTAGTGGACCGCCACCTAAACCTAATCTCTTATATTAATCCCAATTAGTTCGCTAGCTTGTAAGACGTTTCGGCATTTCTATCCTTAGGGCGTCAGTGCTCACTGTTACTACTATCGATGAGTGATCATAGCAATCGGTAGCCTTTCCATATGTAACATGGAATGCCTTTACTACACAGATGTCAATTAAATTAGAGACTTATTTTTATCCGTAGGCCAATAAGTTGAGTGACGGACAGATAAATAATATAGGAACTGTTCTTCTAAGACTTCGTAAAGTTCTTTGCCTCGATCACCATTGAACATGTTTAGGGTTGTAATCTCTTCCCGCAAAAAATTGATTACCCAGCTGTTTAAAATAATCGACAAATTGCTCCTTTAATTGCATGTTTTGGAACCAATTTTTTAATATTTGAATATCCCTCAAAAATATAACAATAAAAATTGCTAATCAAATAATTTTTGTTTGACAATTTTTAGAAAAATGTTATTTAAAACAACGAGAGTTTGAACATGGACAAATAGAAGTATTTGGATGTCATAAATGTACATGCCGGGATGGAAATATGATCTGTGAAAACCAAACATGCTCTACATTGTCATGTCCTTCTAATCAACAAGTATCCATTCCAAATGAATGCTGTAAATTTTGTCCAGGTGATAAAAAATATCCAAGCCTAATTCATCAAAAATATCTAAATGCAGATAATGATGAAAATAATCATAATAATAATAATGATCAAAATTATTTAAATAATAATTATAATAATGAGAGTAATAATAGCGAAGATAGAAAATCAGTGAAACGTAATTTTCTATCTAGATGACAAATGATTATTATTTATATATATTCTACAAATTATGTTTTTATCATGATTAAAGAAAATATTTTTTTTTATAATTAAATGAAAACAGAAGAACTTAGAATATAAATTATATTTGGGTTGGTTTCACTGTACTTGGAATTTTGTGTTTTAACAAAATTTCTTTAATAAAATTATTTTTTTTAAATTATGTATTTAGATTTTTTATTAATTTATTACAAACAGCAACAAAAAATTAACAAAGAACTTAATCTAACATTCCATTACAATTAATGTATAGCTTTTAATTAATCAAAAATATTAATAATTTATTTCCATTATCTCGCATTCATAATAATAATAAATAATTTTCTAGTTTTAGTACTTACAATTAATTAATTTATCTATTTTTATTTCTTTTCATTACTTCTAAAATCATAATTAATACGTTAATAACAAAACAATATTCTTCATATATGCTAATCATAATGATGATATATATAATCAACATTTCTTCTAATATTTATAAATTTATTCATAACGGCTGTTGTCACTTTTCTTCTCAACTGTAAAATAACAAAATTTATCATTTCTGTAATTGGCTGATTGGCTTGGCGGCTTTTAATATTAACAAACGTGCAATCTAATAATTTTTCCTAAACTAAAAAAAATCTATAAAACTAAAAAAAATGATTGTCAGGAGATGATTATTGCGCTAAAGGTCATGCATGCCACGCTAATGCTACGTGTATTAATCTTAACACCAAGTACACGTGTACCTGTCGCCCGGGTTTCCAAGGAGATGGGTTTCATTGCTCGGGTAAGTTTGATTTTTTTGTTATATTTCTTCTTTTTTCTAACGAAAAACATTGTAAGATGATTTATCAATTAGGAAATTAAATTTTTGATTTAGAAATGTATTGAATGTAACAATATTTTCTTTTAATTATATTTGATTATAAGACAATTTATTTTTTAATTTCAACTTAAAATTTTTAGTTTATTTAGTTTCTATTATTTTATTGCCCGGACACAAAATTTTAATTTTAAATTTTTTTTTTTCAGAATAAATTTTTTTTTCGGAAAAAATTAAAACGAACCCAAATTTCTTAATACATTATAGGGATTAGTATACTACGGAAATTGTGAGCTACTATACAGGGTGAGCCACTTAACTTGACCCACATCCATAATTCGAAAATTGAGCATTTCAGTCAAAACCAATCAAAAACAACGTTATTTGGCTTAAGATAAAATAACATTGTTTTGGGTTGCTTTTGGCTGATATGCTTAATTTTCGAATTATTTATGTGGGGCAAGTTAAGTGGTACTTTTTCTACAGTAGCATACTACTCTCGCAGTGTACTACTTTAGTGTAATTATTCTTTGTCTGGTTTATCTCAATGATATGGGCAAATAATTAACTAATCTTAATGACCTTGAAATGAATGATCAGTGGAGGCCATAATTTTTCTAAGAATTCTTATATTACGCAAAAACTAACAAATTTTGTCTGAAATCATTTATCGAGATAAATTAAAGGCATCTAGAGATGAATTAAGAGGCTACTGGATTTTGTTAAATCGGTTCGATATTTGAGCCGCACTATACATCTAAGATATTGGTACGGATGGTTTATAAAGAGAAAAACAAATCATGAACTTGATAGGCCAGTTTAACATCATCCAAATTAGTAATGTGACCCCTCGTAAACAAAACCTTCTTTCTACCAGGTGTGTGTATATATGAAACCGAAATTTACCAATAAATGGCGCCACCTGTTAGGCGCCACCTGTCAATATACAAACCGTGTCATCGGCGCCATTATTTTCTTTTGACATCTGTCAACAACATCCAATTCATAACCATACAAGTTTCATACCATAACGCATATTTTTTACGTGTTAAAAATGTCGAGTTTTGTGCCTACTTATTACGATTTGCGGACATCATTGATTTTTTGTTATTATTTCATGAAAACTGCTGCAGAATCACATGGAAGCTTACGGTGCGCATGCTCTTGGTAAATCACCATGCTAAAGTAGTGAGTTTGACGTGAGAAACGAAGAACGTGGAAGACCACGAAAAAAGTTTGAAGACAGTGAATTGCAAGCATTGTTGGATGTGAATGACGCTCAAAGGCAAAAACAACTCGCGGATCAATTGAATGTAAATCATGTCATGTATCACGAGAAGCCATGGGAAAGATCAAAAAGCTGGGAAAATGGGTTCCGCATAAACTGAATGAAAGACAACAGGAAAATCGAAAAACCACTTGCGAAATGTTGCTCGCCAGATATAAAAGAAGAGTTTCTTTCATCGAATTGTGACTGGCGATGATAAATGGATCGATTTTGAGAATCCATCCAGGACAACCATCGACATCGACTGCAAGGCAAATCGCTTCGGACGGAAGACAATGCTTTGTATTTGGTGGGATCAGAAGAGTGTGATTTATTTTGAGCTGCTAAACCAAGGTGAAACCATAAATAATTAACGTTACAAGCTTTGCGTGAAAAACTACCAGAATATGATAAAAGGCAACACAAAGTGATTTTGTTTCATGATAATGCACCATCACACAATGCAAAATCGGTTAATGAAACGTTGGAAGCACTTAATTGGGAAATACTTTCACATGCGGCTCACTCGCCAGCCTTGCATTCATCCGATTATCACTTATTTGCATCGATGGGGCACGGGCTTGCTGAGGAGCACTTCACTTGGTATGAAAATGTACGAAACTGGCTCGATAACTGGTTTGCCTCAAAAGAAGAACAGTTTTTATGGTGTGGCATCCACACATTGCCAGAAATATGGGAAAAATGTGTAACTAGTAATGGGCAAGATTTTGAATAAAATACTCTTAACCATTATCATACGATAAACGTGTACTTTTTACTAAAAACTTCCGGTTTCATATTTACAGCCTGATACACTGAACATTTTTGTCTGCAATCCATAAATGAATAGCCAGCCATCATTTATCGAGAATAAATTATATCTCTAATCGAGATTAATTAAGATACTATTCAGATTTTGTAACATCGATTCAGTAAATTTGGCGATACCAATCACCACAGTATGCTTTAGAAAAAATAATACCGAAATACACTGAAATAATCTCAATAAATCAATTGGTAATTCCCTGGGAAAACCAGAATACTACCTTGATCAACAAGTTCCCAGAATAACCACCGTCTGGCGCTCCCATTGTTCCGATTTGAGTTCTGTTTTTTTGTTAAGTTGGTACATCTGTTGTTGATATTCCCTCTAAATCTTAGCGTCATAGCTTGACATTTGCAAAAGTTACGTAGTCAAGAGTACATCTACTCTATGTGTGTTGGCGATTTTTCCATTATTTCCTCTCGGCTGCTGAAACGCGTTCCCCGTAATGGTTTTTTAACTCGATTGAACAGAAAGAAGTCACAGGGAGCCAAATCAGGTGAATTCGGTGGCTGTTGGATGGTATTTGTTGCATTTTTCATCAAAAAATTACGAATAATGATGGCACTGTGCGACGGTGCGTTATCATGGTGCAAAATCCACGAGTTTTCTGCCCACAATTCTGGTCTCTTTCGGCGAATTGCTTCACGCAAACGTCTCATAACGCCCAAATAATACTCTTTGTTTACGGTCTGGCCTTCTGGCAAAAATTCATGATGCACTACACCGTTGTAATCCATGAAAACCGTGAGCATTGCCTTCTTTTTTGACTGAAAACGACGTGTTTTTTTTTTTGGTGAACGCCATTCACTTGCCTGATGTCTAGATTGCGTGTCGTACTCATAAACCCACGTCTCGTCTCCAGTAATGATCCTTTTGATGAATGTGGGATCGGATTCAGCCTCGCAAATCATGTCTAAAATTGTAAATAATTTCTAAAATTGTAAATAATCGCCAACACACACAGAGATAGATGTACTCTAGACTACGTAACTTTTGCAAATGTCAAGCTATGACGGTAAGATTTAGAGGGAACATCAACAACAGATGTACCAATTAAACAAAAAAATACAGAACTCAAATCGGAACGATGGGAGCGCCACACGGTGGTTATTCCGGGCACTTGTTGATCAAGGTAGTAGTATTCCACTGTGACCCTTTCTGGTTTTCCGCTGGAAATAGAGAATTTTGGGAAAAACTGCAATGCTTTTTTTCTATTCCTTACCCTATTCTTTTTTTCATAATTCCCCAAAAATGTATTTATGTCGACTTCCGAATTAATCACGAGGGAAAATTACAGTAATTCAAATGATTCAAAATGTCTCAAATATTTTTAGAATTTTATGTCCTATTTAGCACTTCACAAAACCAATTTTTAATTTAATTAATAATTTAGACAAAGTATATTTATATTCATTTTATTTACATTTTTATAGATGGGACATTTTGGGACGTAAAATGAATTTTTAAATATATTTTATAAAACATAAAATAATGTCTACATACACGTTTGATCTAAAAATAACCGAACTCTTTTAGTTATAGAATAAACAAGCATGGTATTATGTTTCAAAGCTAATATTTATTCAAAATAGGATCCATTTAACCTAATACAACGTTTGGAACGATCAACCAATTTATCCATAGACTTTTTAAACTCCGTTTTTCGGATGTTCTTTAGCACCTGTGTTACGGTTGCTTGAATGGCTGAAACGTCATCGTAAAAAGTTCCTTTCATTGCAGTTTTCAGTTTTGGGAATAGAAAATAGTCACACGGTGATAGATCAGGCGAATACGGAGGGTGGTCGATGACGCAAATCTGTTTTTTCATTAAAAATTCGTTGACTTTTTTGGTCTTGTGTGGTGGTGCATTATCATGTAATAAAAACAGCTGTTTTCCTTCCGGATATTCGGGTCTAACACGAACAATACCCCAACCAATGTACAAACGATGTAAAACTTGTAAATAGTATTCTCCATTGACAGTTTCACCTTCTGGAACAAATTCCTTGTGAACATGAATCATAGAAAGTTATCAACATTGTCTTGATTCTTGATTTCTGAAAACGCAATTTTTTTGTATTTTTTAAACAAAAACTATTAATTTTATTTAAAATGTCCACATTGACATGTCTTTTTAAAAAAACACAAATTTTTATTTATACAAAACAAAAATATACAAATTTTAAAAAACACTTATGGTTAAAATTATCTTTCTTAATGTGAAAATAATAATAAATTTAAATTAGGAAGACCGGAGATTTACAAACATCGACACAATCCACACATTCTCAATGATAAATTGAACACAAAAACAAATAAACTGTACGATATGATTCTGTACAGGTAATTGCATGAAATTTTTACAATGCAAACTTCAGTAGTTAAAATTTATTGGAACTGACGATGGATGAAATCCGAAACCGGTCTTCCTAATTTAAATTTATTATTATTTTCACATTAAGAAAGATAATTTTAACCATAAGTGTTTTTTAAAATTTGTATATTTTTGTTTTGTATAAATAAAAATTTGTGTTTTTTTAAAAAGACATGTCAATGTGGACATTTTAAATAAAATTAATAGTTTTTGTTTAAAAAATACATTTTATTGTGAAAAAAGCCACGGCGTATGAATAATATGGATTCCTTCCATTTTTATTGTAATTGCAATTTTTTTGGTTTTGGCTCGACTTCCATTCTGCAGATTGTCGCTTAGTTTCAGGATCATATTTGAAGCACCATGTTTCATCACCAACTATGATCGAATCAAGAAAATCTGGATCGTTTTCAGCTATTGAAATGATGTCTTTGCATTGCTCTACACGAGAGACTTTTTGATCTTCATTTAACTGATGTGGAACAAAACGTGCACAGACCTTTCTTTTACCCAAATCTTCAGTTAATATTGTGAAGATTGTAGCGTAAGACGAATTTAATTCTTCTGCCAACATTCTCACAGTGAAATTTGAATCGATAGCGATTATTTCACGTACTTTTTCCACTAACTCAGCATGATTTGATGCTTTTGGTCGTCCAGGTCTTGAATCATCATTTAACACTAAAACTACCGACCGGTCAAAATGACCGATTTACATTTATTGAAATTTTTGATGTTTTTTAATATAATACGTTGTACTTTTTCCACTAACTCAGCATGATTTGATGCTTTTGGTCGTCCAGGTCTTGGACCATCATTTAACACGAGAACTACCGACCGGTCAAAATGACCGATTTACATTTATTGAATTCGTTTTTTTAATTATTATGTTAGAATTGTTTTGGAAATTTTTGATGCTTTTTAATATAATTACATTATTGCCATATTAAAAGTCATCATAAATTTCTAAAATAATTCTTACATAATAATAAAACAAAATAAATTCAATAAAATATATTAAAACGTGTGTAATTTTGTAACCTGTCAACCGATTAGCACGAACTTAGCTGCGTTCGAAATAAGAAACATGTACCTTCCTAACGCTACCAACCTTTAATAGATGGCGCTATGTGTTCTATGATTTAACTTAAAAATTAGGTTATTTTTAGATCACACTGTGATTAGGTTTCGAAAACGTTTTGTTTTCATTTATTGTTCATTCACTAAATTGTTTTCTCTTGAAGAATAATAATATTCTTCCGCTAAATCAATGGAGGAAAATAGTTGTCAAAATTGCAATAATTGGGAATTATTAATTCCCAAAAAATATTTTTCCCTGGTTGTCAGAATACACTTTTTGGGGGAAAAATCACAACTGCTAGAAAACTGTGAAAGATAAGCAATTCCCTGTTCCCAGGGAAAATCTAGAATAGGGCCTCAGCAAAGTATTTTAGGTAAATTTAGAAATTAAAATTCCATATTACATGGTAACCTCTTCATTTTATCTTAAAGACAACTATAGAACAATTGTTGGAATTTGGAAGATATTTCTTCAAAAAGTTTGATTTTACTTCGAGAGAAAGTTCAATAAGTTTTTTTACCATTTGTTTTGTTAAAATGGCCTGCAGTCCCTTTTTTGAGAAAATTAGGTTGGCAGTTTTCTCTTCCACTGTAACTCCTTTTATTTTAGACTCGAATGGACTCAAAAGTTAATACAAATTGCTTACTACTAAAATCTATCTTTGTACAACCTTTGGACCAAAACCATCAGTATTTGTGAGAATGAGAAGCAAAACCAAAATAAGAAAAATGGTTGACTGGAAGGATGGACAAGACATTTTTTAATGGATGTTTTGGAGTCCTGGTTACCTAATTCGTCGAGAAATTTGAAAATCTAGAACAACATTTTTTGCACGATTACAATACTTACCCGATTTAGCTTCGAAATAGTGGGAAAAGTAAAACGTAAATGTAATTTGGTTTGAAAATTATATAAATCAAGTAGAAAACCAGAAATTTCATAACTGAAATTTATTCTAACAAAATCGTGTTGTAATATTTTGAGATGTATTCTGATGTTGTTTTATAACAATACTCTCCAAAATTAGTCTTTTTTCTAAATTTGATTCATTATCCAAATTTTCAGCGTCCTATGCAGATAAACGGTGCCCACATTCATGTGAATGATTTGAATTTGCGGTTAGCGAAACATAAAATCAAATGTTGATTCATGATTATGTTGGTAAATTCTCTTTTCTAAACTTTGTTTAGTTTGCCAAACAATTTCTTTACCACAAGAACTTTTTAACTCATAAACCAAATTCGACTTGAAACTATAGAAATTTTGTCTTTTAATTGTATAAACCAAAATTTATCTAAACTAAGAAACGAACTTTACCAACAATTTGGATATCATAATTTAGTAACAGAAATTTAATTTTTTCAAAAAGAATTTTTTTGCATAAGGGGTTAATACGAAAAGTGTTTTCAATAATTAAATTTTTTGTTTCCCCGGAGTATCTAAATTATTGTTATTATTGATGACTTTTTTTAGTAATAATATTTTTCGGATAACCTTTTTTCCAAAATATCAGTTTATGGCGGCGCGCCGGGTTGGGCAACACGCCGTAATAATTGACTGATATCACTTTATTAACGACCAAATTATTTAAATTGTAAATTGATACAATTGATACAGTTATTTTATTTAACGAAATATACAGTCATGTGAAAAATAATAAGGACGGCGAATTTTCTTTGAAGTTACGTAAATACAAAAGTCTTTGCGTTTATAACTTAATATTATTTTTTATGTGTTCGTTAAAAACTAAGCTATACAAAAACTACAATAAATAGTCAATTTTGACTGAGTAAGAATTATAATAGGAACAACAGTAAACTTTAATTGTTGATTACAGCCAAAAAACGCCGCGGCATAGAATCAACCAATTTCTGGTAAGTGTTGATGGGAATTGGCTCCCATACATCCTTTACAAATGACCATAGTTCATTACCATTTCTTGGGTTTTCACCTCTTGGTGCCACTTTGACCATCCGTCACAAGTTCTAATGCCGTGATCGGCCCATTTTCAAGTACTAAAGAAAATCAAATGATACCAGTTTATTTTTTGCCTAACAAAAAAAAACTACTAGTATTACCTTATTATTAAAGAAAATCAAGAATAAAATTATAAACTCTCAACTAATATCCAAAATTTCAAAATTGTCTTCATTTTTCACAGCGATAACCAGAAGCTCACGGTAAACTGACAAAATTTTCCATGAACACACTGATTAAAAATAAATGGTTAACAGTATTTTATTTTGTGTTGTGCTACCTTTTAAATTCCGTTAATTTACTTCTGTTTTTTTATTCTAAAATTTAGTTAACTTCATTTGTAATATTTATTAACTAGTGGTAGTTCCTAACGGAAATCGACACGCCTTACGGTTGTATGTCGTGCGGTGGTTGACGATTATTATTTTTATTCCTTGAGGAAATTTGCGTTTATACTAAGTACTTTTTGCTTCTCAGCTCAGACTTTGATAGCGTAAAATTAATGCACAATCAGTTTTCGCACTTAATCTATTAATTGGGGATACCGACAAATAGATGGCTCGCGGAATGAATAGAAGTTGACCTTTTTAATGTTGTATAATTTATTTATTTGTTAAACTCAATTACTGCCAGCAAACTATTTTTTTGTCGATCGAACGCTGTATCATAGAAATAATCATCAGTGAGCCGCCACATCACCAATTGGCGATGAGCAAAAACGTGTAACGTGCAGGTAGTTTCGTGGTCCTTCCCGCTCTCGTTGTTGCTGATCCTGGGAGATTAGTGGGTGATTTTTTGTTGGCGTTAGTGTCTACTGATTGTTGTTTTATTGTGATTTTTCGTCTAAATTAAAGCGAATCTTGGTCCTGCGCGATTGACCGCTCGTTATTTGCGATGATGATGTACTATTCAATGGTGTATCTGTGTTGCTTGATGTGATTGTGTTACTGGATATTGTTATGACAGCCTGAAGTGAATTATTCTGGTCATCTTCCATGAAGGATGGTTTCAGCCTTGTAACATTACACTGCCTTCCGTTGACCTCTAATATGAATGCTTTCTCTCTGCGACTGACGATCTGATATGGGCCTTCGTTTGGCGCCTGCAATGATTTTTTACTGCGCCTGTGCGTATGAAAATGTGTGTTCAAGAGTTTTGCTCCTCTGAAATAAAAATTTTATCATTATTATGCCGAAATGGTGGAGACGGGTGAATTTTGTCGAAATGATTTCGCAATTTTTCTGTAAATTCTAATTGGCTGGTTTTGTTTCTATTTTCGACTAGCAACTGACTAGGAACTCGTATTTTCTCGCTGAACACCAATTCTGCCGAGGTAGTTTTGAAATTTTCTCGATAAGTGGTGCAGAGTCCTAGTAAAATCGTGAATAGAATCCTCGTCCAGTTACTTTTCTCGTGATATATGATGACAGCTTTTAGTGTTCTAAGTCGTTGCTTCGCACAGTTGTTTTATTACTAGTTGAAATGCTGTTTCACTTTCGGCTGATCAGTCGATAGCACGTGAGTCATTCTTCTTACTACCCTTTAAATAGTTATTCGACGCTCTCGTGAAGGCATTTAATACCTTCCGCAGGGACTTTGTGACCTAGAAGTTTCAAATTTACATTTATCTGCGTTAATGATAAGTCCCGCATCCTTTAATTTTATGACAATAATTTCGAGATGTCAGTATGTATCACCAATATATCGTCCAGGTAGATAAAGCAGAAATTAATAAAGCGACCCTGCAGAACGGAATGCATGAAACATTAGAAGGTATTGCCAGCATTTCTCAAGCCATAAGTCATCCGAGGGAACTCTTATAGTCCGAATGGCGTTGAGATTGCTGTTTTGCCGATATCCGCTTTTTCGATCGATGTCTTGGCAAATGCCTTGTTCGAGCATGTACTCGAATTCTTTCGAGCGGTAGCGAGTTTGCCAGCACTCAGTTTTCAAGGTTTTGTGAAAGCTGGCGAACCACCATTTATTATGTGGTGCGTCACCTGACGCTTAACGGACTTCATGGTCTGTCAATCTCGTGTGGTGTCTTTGTATTTTTCCACAATAGTAGTACCCGATCACCGACGTTGTTCATGTCGGTTGCCCGAATGGTCGGCACTTCGTTGTACGTCGTTGTGCGTCTTGGTTGCTATTCCACAAAGTGATGTGAGTGGATCCTTTTGCCGAATGTTTTGATTACTGATCCGTTCGCCACGTGTAAATTGAACTCGGGGTTGCGGTTCCTCTGATCGTTGGAAGTCGGAGGTATGACTGAAATTTTGGCGCCCGTATCGATGAGATATATTTGGTTGGATAGGATGTCGTAAATCTTGCGGCGACAAGCTCTCCACAAAATCTCCATCTGCGTCGCATTTTTTAGTTTTTTGCCTTGAAAGCGTCCCACTTCAGACAAGAAGGCTTGCAATTGTATGTGACTTCTTACATAAACACGGAAGGTTGTCGTTATTGGTATTTGTGCTTTACCTGGCTGGAGTGTCATTTCTTCTTGGCCGATTTTGGGCACGAACGCTCGGGGAGCGGTCTCATTGGGAATCATGTCTAATCGTCATAGGATTTCACTTATTTGCGTGGACATGTTGGGTTCGTTAGTAGCTTGTGACGGTGCTGATGGTGGTTCTACGGCCATATCTTTTGCTTGCAACATTATTTCTAGCACTTGGTTATCGAGTTCTGCTAACTTTATCGCGGACAATACTTCGGATGTCGGTGCCGAAGCCGAAGTGTTTTAATAAAATCGTTAGTAATGTCAATTCCTCCACTACTTTTCTGTTTCCTTTGGAATAATTGTGAAGGTTTGCTGTCGCCCAGCTCAATGTTCTAAAGCAATCGATAGATTTGAGTCTATCTGGACTCATAAAGCCGATCTAAAATGAACTGTTTCAAGCCGGAATAGGGATTCACAATTCTTAGGCCGGTCATTCAGGGGGCTTAGTAATTGATGAAATTTCTTTGTTTCCTGCGTTATCTGGAGACCAGCGTAAATTGCGACTTGATCACCTAAAACCAAGGCGAAGGTTTTGCCTGGTCAAATGGAGTTAACCATACAGCAAGGAGAGCTACTCTTGCGTTAATTGGCTGTTTAGTGCTGGTCAACTGGTTTGCGGGTCTTTTCGTGGTTAAACTCTGTAACACTCCGAATTTCTTCCTGTATTTGCTCCTTGACTTACATTGCCTGGATCGTGGAGCCCCCCGTCCTAGTTGCGGTTTGTACTCGGCTCTATTAGCATTGTACTTCCGCTGTTGAAAACTTACGATCAACGAATATATTACGAACAAAGAAAAATAACAATAAAAAGAGAAAAAATATAATGATGGAATAACGATTGAATGAATAAACACAACAACACTTGGTATTGGTACTGAAGAATGTAGCGAAACCAATGATAGTAAATCCCAAGGTATGAACCACAAAAAACTTTGCCGCAAAATTTCGAACAAAAACGATGACGCAATAAAAATTCAAATTGGTCGAAATTTAAATGCGGAGACTGGTGGTTTAGTGATTAAAATGAATTTGTATTTGAGACGTAAAAGTAATCGGTATAAAATTCCCCTTAACGCAAGGAATTTACAAAATAATAATAATCGCTTACCCTTTAGTGTTACCAATCTGGTCAATTTGTACACACGGCCTGCAGCATTGATCGGCCGATGTCGCCTTGTTGGATGCATTGCTTAGGAAAATGTTAGTCTTGTCCCCGTGGTTAATTATATGAAAATGTAAGCAAAGGATCAAAATTTTAACATCTTCTTAACCAAGATTTTTTTTGACAGCAATCTCTCTTCAAACTTCCATCATGTTCATTTCTTATTAATATTACATCTTAACGTTAAGGTTTTTTTTTAATATAAATTAATAAAAAACAAATAAATAATAATTTTAATTTAAAACTAAATAAATAAAAAAAATTATTAAATAAAAATGTGATGCACTAAGGAAATAATGGATCATCAAAAAACCAAATGAAAATCAAAAATTTATTTATTAACTGATCATCCTATAGTTTTAATTTTTTCAATCTAATTTGCATGTGAATAACTCATTAAGTTATCATGATATATTACATGAAACTAACAATCAAATACTTACTGGGCTTTGTATACTATTTTTTCCTACTAAAGAATTTTTCTTCAACAGAACATGACGTAACAGAGCGAAATTCTCAGCCAACTTGGCCCGTTGTACATTTCAGCTAAGCAGGTCCGTTGTACATTTCAGCTAAGCTAAGCGAGAAACGTAGTTTATATTAGCATAGTTTAGCTCGCTTAGCTCACTCCTTTGCACATTTGAGCTAATTACATCGCTCACACAGCCATTGATGTTTTTACAGAATTCATTTATTGTGATCTCACACGTTACCTAATATAACTAAGTAGCCTATGAGTTAATAATACAATAAAATATCCAAAACATCAGTGTATATGTGAGCGATGTTAGGTGACATAGTAAGGCGAAGGCAACTCGAGCTAAGATAGCTTGTATCGTTCAAAACAAGGAACATAGATCGCATAGTTTAGCTCAAGTGTGCAACGTTCCATTACAACTCTTAATTTACAACCGAAAGCTATGCACATAGCTCACATCGCGTAGCTTAGCTTAGCTGAAATTTGCAACAGGCCAAATAACTATTTTCTTGTTTTTGTTCTGGTATTTTTACTACAAACACAAATTTTAGGTTATATTTTTCTTCCTATAATCCATTTCGCATACAAAATTCATATGTTCACTTTTTTAAATAAAACATAAAAATACGCTCCGTTAAATATAATAGAGAATTATAAACGTCACATTTCTAAGATAATTTTTCCGTAGAATGCTAGGACCAAAAAAGCGGTCATTTTTTCGTAAACAAATTTCGCAATGTGTGATCTCATTTTCTGCTGTAGAAAAATTCTTGATTTGGAAAGACGAAGAAACCCATAAGAAGATCGAAACCCCTGCTTTAAATATACTAATGTAATACCGGGGTTTTCATTAAGGGTGACGTCTTTTTTCTTTTTAATAAAAAGACTTTTGTATACGATATTGAGCATTATTTTTACATATGAAAGTACAATAGATACCATTAATTGTGGAGCACAATATCATTCGAATTTCCCCCACTGAAATGATTTCACGAGTAAATACGCTGAACCCAATTTTCCATAACTTGTTTCCATAAATCAGCAGATATTCCAGCAATTTCAAAATACGACAATTTTGCTTATTGAAGGAGCCGTTGAGCCAAAAATGAGCTTCATCGCTCAGAATGATTTTGAGATGAAGTTTGTTTAGAGCCTAATCAGAGAAGTTACGTCGCAGTAGATGGTCGTGCGGCTTCAGTTCTTAGGTTAATGCGATCTTGTACGCACGTAGGTTCAAGTCCTTGCGCAAAATCTGCTATAGTAACGTTTGGGAGATGCCCAATTCCTGTGAATGGCGTGGAAATGACTCATTTGGGTTCTCATTCACACTCTTGCGTATAGCCGCAATATTCTCAGCACTCAAAGACGTTCAATGATTCGTCTAGTTGGACGATTATAACGACCGAAACGTCAAAACAAAACTGGAGTAAACTTCACGACATACACAAACAAATCTAGTACAAAAATGCGTCGCCCTTAATGAAAGCCCCTGCGTATTTGCTAAAAGATTTACAACAGAAAACCTATTATATAAAATTAAATACATTTAAGTAAAACAAATTCCAGATATTGACGAATGCGCCCAACAAGGCGGTTTAATTGGTAATCATTGTCATTTAAATACAAAATGCGTTAATACTTCGGGTTCATATATTTGTGAATGTTTACCGGGTTTTCGGCGAGTAGATACATTCAATTGTGCAGATAGTAATGAATGTGCCATGGGGCAACATGTTTGTCACAATAATGGAATTTGTATAAATACACCTGGGTCATATCGTTGTCGTTGTAATCCTGGATACGAGGGTGACGGAATTAATTGCAAACGTAAAAAATAAAAATATTCGAATTTTCTAAGAATTTTATTAATATTATTTTTTTAATATTGCAGCTATTTGTAATCAGACTTGCTTAAATGGAGGACAATGTCTTTCACCAAATGTGTGTACGTGTCGAATGGGATTTATCGGATCATCATGTGAACAAGATTTAGATGAGTGTGCTTCTGGTTTGCATACATGTAAAAATACAGCAACGTGCGTTAATATGCCGGGTTTTTATTATTGTAAATGTAAACCTGGATATGAAATACGAGGTACTGATTGTATTGACATTGACGAGTGTTTGCATAATACACACACATGTCATAACTCCGCGCATTGTGTTAATACTGATGGACATTTTAGTTGTGAATGTCCTATAGAAAATGGCTTAGAGTGTAGATTAAGTAAGAATTTAAATTTTATTGTGTTATTTAAGTATTTGTTGAGCATTTAATCAATTAGGTTGCAGTTTCGAAGGTGCTGATGTACCTGATGGGCAGATGGTTTCACCAGCGAATCAACCATGTAAAATATGTAGATGCAATAAGGGTGTGATATTATGCGAAGATAGACCATGCAATTGTTCAACGTGGCGCCGAGGAACCGGCAGAGATCTATGTTGCCCACAATGTGACCCTAAAGAATCTTGCCAACATCAAGAACTGAAACATGTAGTATTTAGAAGTGGAGAGAAATGGATATATCGGTGTCAAACATGCGAATGTCTTGTAAGTCTTTTTATCACAAGTAATGGTTTATTTGTATAATATTGTTGGCATTATTTAAATTTAGTACGGTGAATTCGATTGTTGGAAATTAGAGTGCCCACCTCTTACATGTGATAAACCCTTACCATTAGAACCAGGAGACTGTTGTCAACGTTGTGAGGATGATCCTTGTGGTTTATTTCCCAATTCTTCATTTACGTCCGGCAAACCATGCCATTACAAGGCTCATAATTACTTGTCCGGACAATCATTTAGTGATTCATCTAACGAGTGCACAACATGTGCATGCAAAGTGAGTAGCAAAAGTGCTGTTTTTATATTTTACTCGTTAATTTACCTATTATTAAAATATTTTGTATTATTTATTTAAATTTGATTAGTTTTTTTTTTATTGAAATTTCCGATTTTATTTATGATTCTATGTAATTATTTTAATTTTCGTTTTCATGTTAAAATTATATTATATAAGAAGAATTAAAAGATTAGTTATTTTAAATAAAAAGCAGTATTAATTTTTAATTATCAAACTCAACTTAAAAAAAAACTATTGTTTTAGTTAAGGCATGCGATAACAAAAAAAATATTAATTTATAATAACTAATTTATTTTATGTAAAAATAACAAAACCTTTTTTAAAACTACTAAAAACTTTATTTTTTTTTTTTTTAGTCATATTCATAAATAACATTAACTTTCATTAAATTAGATGATAATAAAATTAAATTGCTAGGCGTCGCTACTACACTTTTAAAATGTATACAGTATTATTTAGCTAAACTAAATTAATTTTAATTTTTTTTTGTTTTGAGCGCAAGGACTGGACCTCATTTTTTGCCTCATCTTATGTTTGTTTTAATAAATAATCAATTTAATCAAAGTCAAAAGAATAAAGCCTAATTATTAAGATTTGAATTAATATTGATTATACTATATTTTATGAAATTAATTCATTTTATCATTGGTTGATTTTATTATATATTTTTGTGTTTGATTATTTTCGAATATATTCTTATTTTTGGATATTTGATTTGAATTGATAAAGAGTCGAAAACAATTTTAACCCATTAGCTAGTAAAATAACAATATTTTTAAAATATGAAGTAAAGACGAAATTAAACTTGACTAATTACAAACGCAAATTTAACCTAATAAAATTACTTAAAATAATTATGATTAAGTTACACAAAAGAGGACTTATTTTATTATAATTCTAGGTAATTGAAAAATACAGCAGCAACTTTTAATTTTTCGCTCGATCACAATTTGTGAAAGTAATTAATTTTGTCAAAATACCAAAATATTTTTATTTGTAATACAGTTTTTAATAGATAGCAGTACAGTAAAATAGAATTTGCACTTAAAATCAATATTCGAATGTTCAATCTAAGAATTTATTTGAAATAAACAAAACATTTTAGTTTAATATCACAATCTCCATTTATTGTTTTTTACATTATTAAATCGGTCTTAATTTGATTTTACATATTTATTTTTCTGTTCTTTTTTCATGAAAATATAAAATAATTTTATTTTATAATTTAATAAAAAGAAGCCATTTATTTATCGCTTTGTTTTCAAAAATATCAAATTTATTAAAAAAAAAATTGAAAATTAATTAAAAACTAATAAATAATTATACAAAATGTCTAAATTATAATTTTATGATTTTCTCTTTACTAGAAACAATTAATTTAGCAGTTTTTTATGTTTTTTTTTCATTCTTGAAAACAAATGCGTTTAAAAATATTTTTTAATCTGCGTAATTCTTCCAGGTTCCCTACTGTGCCCAACTGGTGAGCAATTCCGCGTGTTGTGTGCATCGGTAAAAAATCACTCTTTAACTACACTAAGATTTGTTTTTATTTTATTTTGCAATTTTTAGGTTTATTTGTATACTTTTTTTAGAATTTTTGTGGTTTTATTATTATTAATTATTATTATTTAATAATCTTGATTTGGTTTTAGAGGAAATATTTATTGTATGTTTTTCTTGTTGGGAATTTTTTGTTGAGTATTTTAAGATGTCTTATGTATTCAAATAATAAATTTAAACATAGTTACAAGTATATTCGCTTGGAAAATGTTTCATTATGTACGCGGACAAGCCAACTTACGTGTATTTCTTTAGGCGTTAGTGGTTTAATTTCTATAAGTTTATGTCGATGGGTTATGAAAGTGTTCCTGGACAAATCAAAATGGTTCTTGTTATTTTTGGTTGAAGTTCTTAATGGTACAATTTTTTCACCAAGCCACTACAAAGTTGTTTATTAAGTCGATGGCATTTTTAAAACTTTTGGTAAGCAAATTATAAAAATCTGATAATTGTATTTCAGTAATGTTAGGTTACATTTCGTTTTGTAATAGTTTTAAAAAAGTAACTCCTAATTGATCTGGACAAGAAGTTTGTAACGCCTATTCATTTGGTCTGCTGAGTTTATAACACGCTAAATTACCACCTAAAGTAGAGGTTCCGGAAGAGAGGTAAATTACCCCGAATAGGGTTAAAATGTAAATTTCAGGGGAAATAAAGGCTCAATTTTGCTTTTGTGGAGCCAGAAAGTTGAGCAAAACGAAACAGCAAGTTTGCTGTGGTAGAAAATAATCTGACTGTTAAATCGCGAAATATCGTGTAGGTAAATAGTTTTTGAGATAATACTCAAGAAAGTTTCGAGACCCCTGATCTAAAACGAGTGAAGATCTAAAATAATTTGTCTGCATAATAATGCTGAAGTAGCTACGCTTTTTCAGTTAGATGATATGTCGCTTTTTTACTGTTGTAACTGAACTTCCATTTAGCATTTCCAAATTAGCCGTGGAATAAACTAACCAAACGAATGCTTTATTCGTCAATAATAATTATTTGATTATGTCCGAAAAAATACTTTTTCGAAAGTTTTCTGTGATTATTATTAATTGATGTCAGCCTTTTATAGACAAATTTTAATTACTTCAAAATAAACTACCTAATATAATTTATTTTTTTCAATATCGACCTTTTGATCATATTTATCGCTTTATTGGTTCTTTTAACTTTTTTTTCTTCCAATAAATCGGAATGAGATTGAAAATACGAGAGTTTTTACTATGTAATATTAGGTATGTAAAATGTCACCTGTGATAATTTAATCATTGTTCAGGTTAACGTTTTATATTTTGTTTTCTTTGTTTTTTTTTTTATATTTTAATATATAAAATAATTATTTTGTAATTTTCAAGTTTATTTTTAGTTTGTAAATTATTAAAGCGTTTTATTGAATTTGCAATTCTTTCATTAGTTTTTATATTACACTCTTCAACATGATATTTTTTCCATTTGAAGAGTTTGCTCTTCAACGTCATTACCATTTGGATAAAGAATTCCAATATTCTTCATTTAAAACATTTAATGAATGTTTTGTGAAGATTTGTTTTGCTGAATTTAGAAGACATTTGGATTTACCTCAAATCTAACTAAAAAAATTAGCAATATTTGATTTTAAATTGATTAAATTCGTAAACTTAAATTTTAAATTGCTCTGATTGAATTCAATCTATTTTTTTTAAAATGAGTTCTTTAAGTTGAATAAGTTTTATTTTTCATTTTGTGATCATTTGTGACATTGTCACACTAATCACCATTCACAATGTAAAGGTTGGTGCACATTGAGAATGAGCAAAAAGAAAAATATTTTTTTTTCAACCAAATTATGTAAGAATTTTTTTTAAAAAAATGAAAAGCATATGTTAAATTAACGATAGGTTAAATATTGTTAAAATGTCTGCTTCTCTACCACCACTTATACTAACACACTACTTAACACACTGTAGTCACAGCTGTTTAATTTAGTGGCAATAATACATAGTGGTACAAGTCGAGTTACGCCCTTTTACGTATTGTCTCAAATTCGAAATCCCCTTAAATTAATTTCATATCTTATCAATTTTTTGTAATATTCCGGCAACTGCAAAAGCGTTTACAAAAAACGCACAAGCGTTACAAAAACTCTGGGTTGACAAAAACTCTATTATGAATAAAAAATTCATCAAAAAAAATTTTGCATTTTCATGCGAAATCGCATTTCGGTATTATAAAACGACATTTTCGTAAAAATGCGCTCTTAGTCGAATGATTCGTGTTATAAAATGCGGTAGCGGATTTTTCAAATTAAAAATTAACAAATGCGACTACTCTATAGCAGTCGGATATCCCATTTGCAAAATGATTGTGTTTTTGCAAAATAATTTTTTTCTATTTATGTTTAATAAACATTTAAAATGTATTTTATTAAGAAATATTAAATTTATTTTGTTAAAAATAATAAAAACAATTTTTATTTGTCAAAATAAAAATAATATTTTTTTTTTATTTGCCAAAATAAAATTTCTTAAGAAATGCGATATGCGATAATCGCTTCTGTTCGTGCGATAATCGTTTTTGTTTAAGTTGCACATAAGGAAAATAAAATTTATCGTAAAATATTCCATTAATCAATTTGTTCCATTTACACAAAATTATCATAAAATACTCGAATTTTTGGCCAAAATTATCACTGTTTCTCGATATAGCCCCAAAAATAAATTTTGGGGTTGTCCCTGACTTTTGAGTCAGTTGGTCGTGTTATTTTTTATTTTTCCTTAAAAAAAATTATTTTAGGAATATTGTATTTTTTTTATTATATTGTGCAAAATAGTTATAATTCTAAATTAGCCATAACTTGGAGACCTGTCATCACTGATACCAGAAGTTCCTAATTGGGATATTAAAACAATATTTATGTCCAAGGATTGAAATATAGGCTATTCGAGTTGAGCGACTACGCTGTAATCTTGGCTGAATATAGGATAAAATATCCCTAAATGTTGTAACCGCAGCCCTCACTTTAGCCAGAAATTATGGGAATATATAAGATAATTCAAGTGGTGTATTTCTTGAATGGTAATTTTTTTGTAGCGACACACAACATATTCCAATTTTTGGAACTACGATGATCGTCGCTATTATATACGGACGAGTGACGACCAAGTTAACAACATAAAAAATACAATACATAAATAATTGTAAAATTGTGTTGATATTGAACACATATACTTATAGAAATTATTTTTGTTTCAACTTACACACGAAAACGAGACACTAAATAAAAGCAGTTAGAAAGGAGTAAAAGAAAATTATTTTATTTTAGTTTTTAATGTACCAAACAAAACCGTTTTTGTTTTATAAAATGAATTGGATTCAAATATTTTCAAATCCAAACCATGTAAATAATAAAATTGAAGATATCCCTATTTATTTACTTCGTTTCTATATTTTTACAGTCGGTTCTGGTTGTAGATACATATGTATATGTATATAACAAAAAAAAATATTTAAGGAAAGTTTGTTTGTTTGTTTGTTTGAATTATTGATTTATTTTTTACCGTCCTACTTTACGCCTGGAGTAGCCAAATCGAGGACGGGAGGCTACAGATCCGTCTTTGAAAACCACCTGCACATTGCATTGCTTCATGCCAACCTGTAGTGCTGACATGAAAGGTGGGTCGGCCCATGGATTCTGCACTCTCAACAGGGGGTCATAGATGTGTTCATTTTCATCACTGATCGTAATCAGATGATGAAAAATCCCTTTTGCATCCCGCCCCTATTGGGATTCGAACCCGGTACCTCCCGATCCAACCGCCGCAGCTTCAACCACTGCGCCGTTTGCTCGGTGAAAAGGAAAGTTTCATTGTGTTTATTTTGTTTTGGTTTTTAATATACGTAGCCAGTTTGACGAAATATCCATATAAATATATTTAAACAAATTACAATAATATAACCAAATAGGATACATTTAGCAGTAGAGGTGCAAAACAAAATATTTTGTATATGATTACATAATATTACATATACATACATAAATACATAATACATCTGTATGCATTTTAAGTTCGTAGTTCGTAGTTGCATCATAGAATAACTACTATAGAAACACATTTTGTATGAGGCAAATATACCATAACAGCCACGGCCGTTAAGGCATTGCGCCATCAACAAACGGCAAATTCAAATTTCAACCCGTCAAATCCATTTATTGACAAAATTGTTGGATTTTCAATATCAAAATTATTAAATAATAGTTCGAATTTATAAGTTACACCTTATTCGTAGAAAATTTCATTAAAATTGATTTAATTTCATTTAAAAAACCCCAATTTTATATTTCGACGGGCCGACTTTTGCTTGACGGCCGGCAAAACATAAAATAGGGGTTTTTTGAATGAAATTAAATTCATTTTAATATAATTTTCTTAGAATAAGGTGGAACTTATAGATTTGAACTATTTGTTAATAATTTTCATATTCCAAAGTGAAGCAACTTAGCCAAAAATTGGCTTTGACGGTTTGAAATTCCGGTTTTCCGTTTTGCATCGGGCCATGCCTTTATAATAAAAGACGTGGACGTTGTTTAATATTTTTTTGTTTATAAACAAACTAGTACTATGATAAGAAATTAAGACTGCTTGATTAGTTTCTTGAATTTGTGTTTGGGTATGACGAAAAATAGTGAACAACATACGGCCGATTAAAGTGATAACAGTTTCGGATAATATCCTCGGATTCGCCTCAGCTGTTAAAAAATTATACTCAACTGTTATACCCTTAATATCGGCCTAATACCGTTAAATATTGTAACCAAATTACGTTGCGTTTTTCAGTGTGTTTGTTAATCTTTTGGTATCAACGTCCAGTTTGTTAGAAATTGATAAATTTTGCGAGGCGTTCCATTTATTTTACCTCTTTTATAAACATGCCGATGTTATAAATTCTTTTAATTTTCCGTGAAAAAAAACGACCCTGAAGATTTATTTTTATGAAATATGGTACATTTTATGATGCTCACTAATAAATGCGAGTCCATATGAATACTATATAACAAATTGCAATAATTTATCAAGTGGCTTGTCCTTCTCAGTTTGCTGTCTTACACCTTACTCAGAGCCCCTTGTTCGGAAAGTGAGCGCAGAAAATGTTTCCCTTGGTCGTGGGCAATTACTAATCAACAGTAAGAATTACCTTTAATTTAAATATAAGATTGCATAGGTTGGTTCTACGGATTCATGCCTTACGCATAATACTATTGCAATGACGCAGAGAAAAGCCGCGCAGCGAACTTCCGTTTTCGGGCGATTTATAATGCTTCAACCAATGTGAGAAACGGCTCATCTGATCGACGCAATTCTGGTGTCAATTTGTGCGTAAAGAAAAAAAAAATAGAAATCAAAAGGAAAAACATCAATTAACAAAAACATACTCAATTTTGGGTTATTGAGCCGTATATACGATCAACAAGTTCCCGGAATACCCACCGTGTGGCACTCCCATCGTTCCAATTTGAGTTCTGTTTTTTTGTTAAGTTGGTACATCTGTTGTTAATATTCCCTCTAAATCTTAGCATCATAGCTTGACATTTGCAAAAGTTACGTAGTCAAGAGTACATCTACTCTGTGTGTTGGCGATTTTTCCATTATTTCCTCTCGGCTGCTGAAACGCGTTCCCCGTAATAGTTTTTTAACTCGATTGAACAGAAAGAAGTCACAGGGAGCCAAATCAGGTGAATTCGGTGGCTATTGGATGGTATTTGTTGCATTTTTCGTCAAAAAATTACGAATAATGATGGCACTGTGCGACGGTGCGTTATCATGGTGCAAAATCCACGAGTTTTCTGACCACAATTCTGGTCTCTTTCGGCGAATTGCTTCACGCAAACGTCTCATAACGCCCAAATAATACTCTTTGTTTACGGTCTGGCCTTCTGGCAAAAATTCATGATGCACTACACCGTTGTAATCCATGAAAACCGTGAGCATTGCCTTCTTTTTTGACTGAAAACGGCGTGGTTTTTTTTGGTGAACGCCATTCACTTGCCTGCTGTCTGGATTGCGTGTTGTACTCATAAACCCACGTCTCGTCTCCAGTAATGATCCTTTTGATGAATGTGGGATCGGATTCAGACTCGCAAATCATGCCTAAAATTGTAAATAATCGCCAACACACGCAGAGATAGATGTTGTCTTGACTACGTAACTTTTGCAAATGTCAAGCTATGGCGCTAAGATTTAGAGGGAATATCAACAACAGATGTACCTTAACAGTACAATACTGTGCTTTTCGAAGCACAGCTTTTTTCTTCGATCAAAATAGTAAACCAAAAATTCACGAATACTATTCAGTAGCAAATAAATAATGAGCGAAGAAAAGAAACAAAATGAGAGAATCGATCTACTGAATAGAATAGAAATATATTTTCCTTCTGTTTTGTTCACTGCTGATAGAATTAATTAGTGAATAATTTTTGAATAGTATTTAAATGTACAAGTTTTATTAAAGGTGCAAACTTGTTTTGATTTATTTTTGGGGCTATATCGAGAATTGAGTTCGAACAGTGATAATTTTGGCCAAAAATTCGAATATTTTATGATAATTTGGTGTAAAACGACAAATTTTATTTTCCTTATGCGCAACTTAAACAAAATGTATCTTCCAGTCTTTAGTTTCACTCTCTCCTTTGTTTGAATAACGAATATAATATTTCGTAGTATTAAATTGACTGAGTAGAGAATATTTTTTCTTTTCTTCTTTGTTCGACGCAAAATAAATAATCATCAGAATACTATATGTTTTGTTTTCTACTCAATATTCAAATCGATCAGTTGTAAAAATTATTATTCGATGTGTAGAAAGGAAATAACAAATTTTACAGAGCGAGTTTTCAAACGCTGAAAATTTCATTTAAAACTAGAAGAATGGGAATAAAAACAAACTGAAGAATAATTTTAAACGCTGTAATATACACGTATGAAGCGAATCGCATCCGCAAAATCGCCAAAAATTCGAAATGAAATCTATTTCATAATAGGGGATCAGAATCCTAAAAACTTGTACATACGATTTTAAGTAACAAATAATTTTAAAAATGTTTTACTGAAAAATGCGAATTCTAGACTTATTCTACTATGTATTATTGCTATATATATATTCTCGCTAATACAATCGAGTCACTAATTTCTACAACAATTGACCTTTTTCCTCAAACGTCAAATGATGTAAATTAATTGCCGAATGCGTAGGGCAAGCGTCATGTTGATATCTTATTTTCTGTGTTTTAGGCAAAAAAATTAAATTATTACGGTAGATTTAACATTAGAAATATTTTTATAATAATTTGATATTGTTTCCACAAACGATAACTCTTATTTATTTAATCTACAGCGATAATTTTTATTTGCTTGTCCTACGGCTAATAATTTAGTATCAACATTTTTGGAGGAAAAAGGTTTATACTACAATACATGGGTTGAAAAGTATTCTGTAGTGACACAAAGATGGCGCTGTAATGAGTTATTATTATTAAATTTCGAAAATATGACATTTTATTAAGTAGGCAAAAAAAAAAAGAGAAATTGAAGTATTCGGTGAATTTAAACGTGGTCGCACAAGTGATTTTGATTATGAACTAAGGGTCTGAAGGCCACAGAAGATGACAACACTAATTGAGTGGCCGTGTAGCAAAGTTGAGTAAGATTGTTGACATTGTAAATATTAAAAGAAAGAATGTGTAGAAAATACCTTGCATGGACAGTTGCATAGGAAAAAGCTTAAAGCAAGATGAGATGCGCGTTCGATCTCAATCGATCAAAAACGCGAGCAAATAACCACTTCACAGCAATGTTTGAGGGCTTCGATTAATAAAGTTGATGGACATGGACTTATGACATTTTAGGAAAGTATTCCATTCCTGTTGAGAGAACTTTAGTTTACCGAGAGCTGTAGCCTCAAGGTGAACTAGTTTTCGGACTAGTTTATAACATAAATAAATAAAAACGCTGCACCATTGACATTTTATTAAATTAGTTATAAATGGATAGTACACCACGGGTTAGTAATGCTTTCATTACTGACCGATTACGTCTCATTACTAACCCCTTTTTTACTATTACTGGCCGCTTGAAGTGTATCCATGGAAATTGCTCAGTTTCTAACCTTTAAGAGGTTGGAAAAACTGTGTATTACCAATTGATTGTGAATAAAATATTTTAATATTGTGTACGCTATATTTTCTTATATTTTGTCTTAGTATCGACTTTAAAAACCGCTTTTTTACTTTAATTGTTACTACTAAAATAGTATATGGTTATAAAACAACTAAAATTGTATATGCATAACTCGATTAAGATAGATATCCACCTACTAATATACTTACCTATATAAGTTAGTCATTAATTGTGAGAAAAAACTAACTGGAGCTGTAAATATCAGTCTCTTCTCAAATAAGTGTCTGATGTTTTATAAAACGAATAATTACTTGGCGTTTACTGATCCTTTCTTCTACCTTGTTCTACCTTGATCAACAAGTTCCTGGAGTAACCACCCTATGGCGCTCCCATCGTTCCGATTTGAGTTCTGTTTTTTTTGTTAAGTTGGTACATCGGTTGTTGATATTCCCTCTAAATCTTAGCGTCATAGCTTGACATTTGCAAAAGTTACGTAGTCAAGAGTACATCTACTCTGTGTGCGTTGGCGATTTTATCATTATTTCCTCTCGGCTGCTGAAACGCGTTCCCCGTAGTGGTTTTTTAAATCAAATGAATAGAAAGAAGTCACAGGGAGCCAATTTGTTCCATTTTGTTGCATTTTTCGTCAAAAAATTACGAATAATGATGGCAGTGTGCGACGGTGCGTTATCATGGTGCAAAATCCACGAGTTTTCTGCCCACAATTCTGGTATCTTTGCTTCACGCAAACGTCTCATAACGCCCAAATAATACTCTTTGTTTACGGTCTGGCCTTCTGGCAAAAATTCATGATGCACTACACCGTTGTAATCCATGAAAACCGTGAGCATTGCCTTCTTTTTTGACTGAAAACGGCGTGGTTTTTTTTGGTGAACGCCATTCACTTGCCTGATGTCTGGATTGCGTATCGTACTCATAAACCCACGTCTCGTCTCCAGTAATGATCCTTTTGATGAATGTGGGATCGGATTCAGCCTCGCAAATCATGTCTAAAATTGTAAATAATCGCCAACACACACAGAGATAGATGTACTCTTGACTACGTAACTTATTATTTGGGCGTTATGAGACGTTTGCGTGAAGCAATTCGCCGAAAGAGACCAGAGTTGTGGGCAGAAAACTCGTGGATTTTGCACCATGATAACGCACCGTCGCACAGTGCCATCATTATTCGTAATTTTTTGATGAAAAATGCAACAAATACCATCCAACAGCCACCGAATTCACCTGATTTGGCTCCCTGTGACTTCTTTCTGTTCAATCGAGTTAAAAAACCATTACGGGGAACGCGTTTCAGCAGCCGAGAGGAAATAATGGAAAAATCGCCAACACACACAGAGTAGATGTACTCTTGACTACGTAACTTTTGCAAATGTCAAGCTATGACGCTAAGATTTAGAGGGAATATTAACAACAGATGTACCAGCTTAACAAAAAAAAACAGAACTCAAATCAGAACGATGGGAGCGCCACACGGTGGTTATTCCGGGAACTTATTGATCAAAGTAGTATTTTATTAAGATTAGAAATATATATTTTATTAAAATAAGTTAAAGTTAGTGTTAAAATATTTAAATTTCAAAGAAGGCACAAATCGAAAAAAAAAATGAATTCAAATTAGATCTTGGTTTAGACTGTACTAGCAGCATCAGCTAACATATTTACCATTTCATTATAAATTTGCATAGCCTTTAAACCCTGTTCCACAAAGAATTTAAGGCAGTATGACGTTCAATTTTTTCCATTTTAAAAAAATACAAAAAAGAGTCAACTTTAAGCAGCTATCTGAACAAAATTATTTGGCAGATCGGCCTTAAACTATGCATGCGTTCAGATGGAGAGTAAATGCGTTCAATATAGTTATAGGTGTATTTCTACTAGTAGAATATAGGTGGCCCTCCACGAATTTTTCAAATCAAGCTACTTGTTTTTTTGATACATGAACATTCCTAGTCTTCAGTCGGGAAAAGTGGTAAAAATTATCATGATATTTTTTATCCCGTTTTGCCATAAAACGCACTCACTCATCACAAAACAAAAACAATTTTGTTTTGGTTTTATCTGTCAAAATAAATAGATATTTGAAAACAAAATATTTCGCTTTGGGTGCTGGTATAATATATTTAATATTATTTAGGAAGCGTATTATTTATTATTTTATAAAAATTCGTGATAAATTGGTTTGTACGTTGCTGAAATAATGATGCTCTACAGAAGTTTGACGTTCAAAAACACTTTTTTTATTTTGGTTGTTCAGTCGGGCATGACATAAAGTACAACGAAGTGAAGGGTAATAAAAACATCATGATATTTTTAATCACTTTTGCCCTACTGAACACGACTATTGTGACAGGAGAATTAAATATTTGACTGACTGCCCAATTTTGTTCAAAAAATACATATTTAACTAAAGGATAAATATTTCTGTATGAAAAAAACATATAGCTTGCTTAAAATAATATTTAGCAGGCCTTGTTTTGTGCAACTGGTCATTAGTAGTTTTTCATTACAAATAAAGTGGAAGTGGCAGTCGACTATTTGTGGAATTTCAATTTGTTGTTTTCCGCTTAAGTTTTATTGTACATGCCACATACATATGTATATACGAGTACAAATCGGGTTTAGTGCTCGTACTAAAACAAAATACAAGAAAGTTTACAGTAATCAATATTAAAATATCTTTGTTCTGATTGAGGAAGATAAAGATGAGCGATTTCGAAATTAGAAATCAAAAAAAGTCTAAATGCTTCCTAACTTCAACAATTTCACCAATAACCTGTATTTGTCAAATTTATGAAAATGAGATATTAGGAATTTCATAATATTAAAAATTTTCTATAGGTTCAAGTTCAAGTAAAGCTGTATTTCCTTGAGTAAAATTTAATTCGAATTATTTTTTCTCATGAAAATAAGTCGTGAATTATTTTTTCGGATTGAAATAAAACAACAAAGAGAAAGAACATTTTGGCAACTGGTAAATTAGGAATGAATTAAATAATTCAAAGTTTTGGTTTATTTATTTTTTAGCTAGGAATAGGATTCGAAAGCTAAAGCTATAAAATAAATTTAAATAAAGAGCCCAAAACCAATAAAATTTTATTTAATTATCTTCGAATATCGTTCAAATTCTAATCGTGAAAATCTAAAAACATTAAACCAACAATTTTAATTTCTTATAGTCAGCAAAACTCTAATTTTTAAAAGCTTAAATCCAAGTTATATCGAAAAAATATTTGTATTATGAAATAATTTTTAAATCCTAAGTTCTATTTGGCATTCTAAATGTTCAAATCTTTAAAATACGGGTAGAAATGAGGTCTAGGGACTAATAAGAATTGTGAATTAGAATTCAAAAATATCCAATAAAAAATTTGAGGTTCTAATTAATAGAGTTATTTCGAAACCTAAAACCGTCATACAATAACGTGAATTAAAAAATTTACCAAAAATATATTTTTATTAAAGCAGTGTATGATTTTGGAAAATGAACAAAAGTTCTTACTGTTTTTCGATATCTCCATAAACTATCGAAACTACCAATTTTGTATACTCTTATATGCTACAAATGTTGAAGTATAATCGGTGGATTGTGATCAACCACAATCTTTTGCGATATTGGACACGACTATACGGATTATGATATATTTTATTTCTCACTGCCAAAACACTCAACCGATAAATTGTTTCTTAATTGCTTTGCCCATAGGAAAACGAAAACGGATTTTATTTTTTTTGCTATAACTCTCTCAAACTCGCTCTTAAACACATACAAAACTATTTTAATTTAAAAAATCAATTAAAAATACTTAATGTTTCCAGGAAATTACATTTTAGTTTTTTTTTTTTTTTTTTTAAACTATGCAATGTTTTCTGGGGCTTAAGGCACTCCCAACTCTTTCGCAGTTAATTTTACCGTCCTAGTTTACGCAGTAGTAGCCAAATCGAGGACGTCCGGCTATAGACCCGCTTTGTATAAACCACCTGCACATTGCATTGCTTCATGCCAACCTATAGTGCTGATATGAAAGGTGGGTCGGCCCATGGATTCTGCACTCTCAACGGGGGTCAACGCCTCAGCTTTAACCACTGCGCCATTTGCTCGGTTACATTTTAGTTATTTCTGTGAGATTTTTTTTTTTTTTTTTTTTTATTTCTGTCAGGTTTTTTTTTTCTTTTAATTTTTCGTGAAAAAAGTACACGAAAATATTTTTCGTGTTTTTCTGGTATAATTGCTTATTCTATAATTTTGAACGGTCGGCTTAAAAATGTGAATGAAACGCCAGCTTCCCGTTAAACTCAAAAGATATTGCTTTTCTATTTTAACATTATCCTGAGAACTTCTTTTTTTTTTTTTTTTAAATAAATTTAAAAAATTTGCTCACTTGTACTGCTGATTAACCTTAATATCTTCGATAATACCAAAGCATTCCTAGATATAAATACAAGCCGTCAGCATAAAATTCGAACTTATATAAGGGGGATAGAAGGACAAATATTTTTTCATGTATATTTTTTATAATAGAAAAATGTCGATAAATAGCAAAGGCGTTAAACTAAAGGGGAGAAATAAACTTTTTTTTTCTTTCATGTAAACAAACCATTTAGTTTTTATTGCTGTTAAAGTGGTTGTGTGTAGTTTGTTTGTTTCTAGTATATTGTATTTTAAAGTCTTTGTTAAATAGTAAGTAAGATCTTACGTCATTTATTTTGTTTTTATAATCTTATACTGTATTTTTCACATGGCCATACAAACAAAAAGTAAATTTGTACAATTTTATTTTAATTATATTAATCGAATTACTAGTTATTGGTTTTAAAATATGTTATACTCAAAGGTTTGATTTAAATATAAACCTATAAATATTTTCTGGTACGAGTATTTTTCATTTATAAAATTTTAATCAAAAATGTTCAATTTTACATAGGTTTGTATGGGAAATCGTAAAATGTATCCCTCTTAAATTAAGCTTCTTTTAAAATTGGTCTGATTTAGGAATGCTTTGATAATATATACAAGTTTTGAAACTTGAGTTTTAAACGTAAATCGTTTTTTGTTTTCGTTATAGTAAAGCCTAGAAAACAGTGGACCTCAAATGAAATCTTCACTGGTCTAAAAAAAACTAGATAATTCGTGAAGTTTTAGATCAGATAACTTGACTTTGTAAATTTCTATTTAATCATTTAAAATTGCATAAAGTAAGGAATTCAAAAACTAATAAGATACCTCAAATGATGAAATGTCAAAATTTAACTTCACATTCAGAAGAACAAAACGCAGTGAATAATGGTCGTGTTCAGCCGGATAAAAGTGATTAAAAATGTCATGATATTTTTTATTACCCTAACTTCTAACCCTTACATTTTTTATTACCCTAATCTGTAACTTCTGTTGATATAATATATCATGCTAATTTTTATCACTTTTGCCCGACTGAACATTAGGATTGTGTAGATATGAAACCAGAGCTGCTGAGTCCGAGCAAAAATGTTCGGCCCAGGCCCCGGCTCCGACTCCGGAAATTTATAAACTTATTAATGACTCCGGCTCCAGCTCCGACTCCGGCTCCAGGTCCGACTCCAGCAAATTTATGAACTTCTCCTCCCGCGACATCAAAAATATATCTTTCTATCCCTAAAGCAAATAGGGTTTTCATTTCCGTGAAACGCTATTATTTATGTGCTGAAAAACTGTGAATATTTGGCAAGCAGGCCACAAAGGCCATCGACTCAATCGCTAGAGCCGATATTTTTTTATTTTTTATTTACTGCGGCGCTTTAACTGGGAGGGTTTCTATTGATTTATTACCGATTGCAAGGTCACATGTTTGAAATTGGTCAGATTCAGTAAGTCTCTGTTAATTCTTCTCGATGTTTTTCTTTTCAATTTTTTGTTTGGTTTATGTAACATCAGTAATTTTCCGTGAAATCTGATGATAAAATACTTAATTAGATTTGGGCGCTTGACCCAAATATCTCGACTTCTCTCTCGACTTTCTACGCGTATCTCGACTTAAATTTCGCGAGATTTTGAGAGTTAAGCCCGGTACGCTGCTGGGGGCCTATTATGAAATTTTTCGATTTCGAATTTTTACGATATCGAAAAAATTCGATACGCCGCTGATTTACCCTATTATGAAACTTGGAAAATCGAATTTGTAATATTATTTATTATTATAAATATTACAATACAATACAATATTTAAAATTAAATAAATCATTTACAAAAAACGAATTTTCCACAAAAGCACAAAATACCATAAATTTTGCAAAATCCGCCAACTAAATAGCAGTCGATTTTTGCCATGTGCGTTCGAAAAATTCCGATGCCAATTTCCTTTTTTGTTTCATAATAGGGCGGATTATTTCGAAAAAATTCATAATAGGCCCCCTGAAGTGAAATGAAATTCCTCATATAAAAATGAGACAAGCTGAACTTCATTTTGTGGTGTGCAGTTTAGCTAGCGAAATGGGTGTTTTCATATCAGAATACAGATGTCTCTATTTTATCTCTACAGATTTTTCACTTCATTTTTATCTTCCTGGACGATACATGTGAAGATACATTTTGACAATTTCATTTGAGCTTTTGCGTTTTGAGGATCGAAATGAATTTTATTGTATAAAATACGTTATCAGAGACAACATGAAGTTGTACGCACTAAAATATTTACGAAACTCGTCAAACTAAATTTTCACGTCAGATTTACATATCTTCCTATATTTTTGGAGACTAGTGAAAATTGCATTTCACTTGAATAGCGTACTAGGCTTTAAAAAAGACTACGATTTTTCGAGAAGAAACCCTAACTTTGACGAAAATAAACATAAACTCCGCGACTCCGACTCTGGCTCCGGCTTCGACTCCACAGCCCTGGATGAAACACAGCCATCTATATTCTAATATGAACAATTCATTTTTCACTAGCTAAACTCACCGTACGTACTGCAAAGAGGAATATTGGGGTGAAATTTTCATTTTGATTTCGCTTGTTATTTTTATATGAAAAATTTCGTTTCACGTGAAATTTGTCAAATTTTTCGTTTTTTATGTTTCTCATTTTCCTAAGGGCAAAGCGCTTTAATAGAATATTTTGACGAAAATAATCAAGTTTCCATATAAAAAACACTTTTGGAAACGTTATTTTCACTGAGAAATGTTTTAATTTTATTTTTCATGGAAACAGAATCGTCCGTGCTGAGAAAATGATTTTGGGTGCGTCCGGAATGGAAAATGTACATTTAGCGAAGGCAGATTTTAAAAACTACATAGATGAAATTTTTATGTGCATTTTTGATATATTTATTTGCAAGTCAATTTATATTTTAACTAACCACATTTATCGATTTATTATCGTAATTTGGTGTTGTCCAATTTGAATTAATTTAATAATTTTAATGAAATTTTAATTTAATCCAAAAATGCACATTTTAAAATTTTTGCATTTAAATTCATGCATTTCAGACACAGACAGCTTTCAGCATTTAAAAAATATAAATTGTTGATTAGATTTAAATGAAGACTTTTTTCAAAGAATGTGATTTGTCAACTCCTGTGGCACTATTATGTTTTTTCAAATTGCGATTTGATCTATTGTGACTTTTTTTTAGTGTATTTAAGTGATTTTGGTATTTTTTCCGTTTCTCAAATTTAAAAAAAAAAATAATTCCATTTTAACGCTACTGCCTCCTATGTAATTCCCAACAAAATTTTTAGGGAAAAATAAACAATAAAATAGCTGTGAAACACGCAAGAATAATTTTCCTTCATTTAAAAGAATTTAGTTAGCCTATAACCTGCCATCAATAATTCTAAAACGCTTAGAACTGGGGATCAGCAAACATGTTGGGAATACAGAAGCGGAGCTGAGCAAACTTTCGGGAATAAAATGACAATGGCCAACGCACTTCAACTAAAGTATAGCCAAAGCCATATTATCGAACTGTAACATAACAAAAAAAAAAAAAAAAAAACTATTGTTTGAAAATGATTCATATTTACCGGTGAATGTGATAAAAATCTTATATCATTTTTTCCTTAATATATTTGTAATTGGGCATAATGTATATTTCTAAATTACAAATATATTAAGGGAAAATTATAAACCGACGATTATATGTATAAAATATCCGCGGATTACGAAAAATAATAATCGCTTTCGACCAACCGCGAGCACCCGCTAGCAAACCGTTAATAGAAAAGTTTTTGTCTTTACTATGGTCAATTGGTAAGCTCAGAAATGGATGTCATAAGTAAAATATAACCTCAAAATCGTAATGGTGTGTGTAATTTATCAAAATCATTTTTTTTTCTCGATAAAAATAAGAAACGCAGTTACGCCAAAGCTATTATTTATTATATAAAAATAATTAAAACATAATGCGCTAAAGAAAATCAATTAAAATTTCTAATTCTACCATAAATATTGAGCAGTTCTGCACTCAGCCATCAAGCTCATGTAAAAGTAGCAAAAGCCATTCTGATGTTAAGACTGTTAATAGTATCACAGCTAAGAGAAATTTTGGTAAGATGCAGGGTTCCCATATTATTTTTAACAAAAAACTGACATTTTAGGAAAAAAAACCTGAATTTTGAGCAAAAAACTGAATATATGGGATTTTCTGAACGAAAACTACCTAAACTTTAAGAATTGAAAAAGTCTTTTACCCATAATACTGCCAAGAACCAACTTATCTTTAAAACAACCTTAGAAGCTGCCATTATCTATTACGTTTGGTAAATATACTACACAATTGAAAATTGTGGAAATGTAGAAGTTGTTTTTTAATAACTGCATTGGATTTCAATTCCGAACCAAAATTCATTTTTAATACGTAACTTAATGGACCGAAAAAATCTCTGTGTTTGCGGATTATTCTCGTTTTAAGGAGAGAAAAAATGTTGAAACATATCTGTAATAATATACAGTGGCACAAGTCTAAAATTCGCATTTTGCAGGAAAACATTTTTAAAATTAAGAGACTCAAAATCATATGCGTTTTTAAATTTCGGGTTTTTGTAAATGCTTATTACGGTTGCTAACACTTGCCAGAATATTACAAAAAATTAATATGATGTAAAAGGCTTAACTCGACTTACGGGGTTGCGCCCCTGTATATTATTGCCACAGATATGCGTTTGTGTGCATTGCATCAATTTAGGTTTACTAATGAAATATTTCAATAAAATTAAACAGTTTCGGCCCCATTCAATCATTATAGATAGTTGGAAAGTAATATACAAATAAGTATGTAGTAAGAAACCGATTTTTTTTTTTGTTTGTTAGAAAAATTCATTGAATCTTACTATGGGGCGCTTCGCCGCTTCATTCCCTTGGAATATATGAACATTTCGTCATTGAATTCTATCTTGTCCTATTGCCATTTATAAAATTCAACAAGAAATAGGAAATTATTTATAATTCTTATTATTATTATTAATTTTATTCGTAGACTAAAATCACTAGCAAAATTAATGTGATATTTATTTTTATTTGAAATTGAGTTAGTGTTTGTTAGAAATTTAATAAAGCAGTAACATCCGAAACGATCGTAATTTCAATTTCAAATAAAAATAAATATCACATTAAGAAAGTGACAAAACCAAAATAATTGTGTTTTAATATATAAAATCTTTCGTTAGTGATTTTAGTCCATGAGTAAACAACAAAAATGTTAAGTTTATAATTAAAGTTTTTTATCAAATTTTAAGTTATGTTTATTTTTAAAACAAACTTGAAACTTATTACGGTTATTTATTCACTCAGATACAAATAAAATTTAGTAAATTGTTTCTCTTTAATATGACCACGAGACACGTCAAAGTTGTGGTGCTTATGACCACCTATTTCGTATGTCTTAGTTAAGAGATTCTTTAAGAGAATGTCACAGCTGAGAGCATGAACAGAATCGCAAAATAGTGTTACGTAAGAGAAATCTCTTTACTAAGAGTCTGCTCGAATACTGTTGTATTTATTTTCCCGTTGTAGTTTTTGACATTTTAATGTTAAAACATTCCCAGCTCTTTTTTCGCTTGTTTGACGTGTGAAAATACGAATTGAATAATTTAACAGTTCTCGATTGTTGAATTGCATTATTTAAATTTCATTTTTCTTATTTTGATTAATAAAAAAGTATGAATTTGATCATAAATAATTCTTATACAGTTTTCATATTAATTCTAAAAATCTTGAAGGCTTGAAAACTTTCCAGATTCTTCATCGTTGTTCAAATTTACGATATTGGGTCAATTTTATCATAAGACATTAATTGCCAGAAAATCTGAAATTTCCTAAAGGTTTGAAATTTATATTTTTTCTTGTGAAGAAATAGCCAAAATTTTACCAAGTAAGCCCATAGTTGGACTGGACACGTGACATTGAGCTAATACATTTGTTGGATAGCCTGTGGTGCTACTTATAGTCATACCCTGTAGCAACAGTTACGGAAATAGCACATAAACTAGATTTTATAGCGAATAACTAAACAAAATACATTTATCCACGTTTGATATATAATAGCCCGATAACTATGCTGATTTCAAATAAAGAAAATGTAAAATAACCCATTGTTATTGTATAACCCACGCTACTAGGGGCAACGTGAGTTATATTTGGTATAACAAAACATTGAGTAGTCATTGGAAAATTATTCATAGTCAAATTGAATGAAACACTATATTCCAAAAATTAGTTAAATTAAAGTACACCATGATAATTTAAAGAACGGTCACTATGATAAAATGTATTTCAAAATTCAATGCTCCACTGTGAAAACACAAAATGAAACTATTTCTTATTAATTTACGAAATTTATTTCAACAAAAGTGGATAAAACGTTGTATGCCACTCGTGAGCAAAGAGATATTATCCACTCGGGATAATGTCCCACTCGGCTATCGCCTCGTGGGACAAACTTATCCCTCATGGATAATATCTCGTTTTGCTCACTAGTACCATAAATAACTATTATGTATTTAGTTTAGATTTTTATTATCTTTTTAAATAATAATTCAATAGTTAATTCTTTCCTTTCCTTCAAATTCTACCATAGTGTTAGACTGTGGTAATCTGAATGAGCGCATTTTATGGCGTATTTTACGTCAAAAACTGCAATGTGAAAATTATTACCGCAGTATTCGAGCAAACCCTAAGAGAAGTGTCTTGGTTAAGATCTTTATGATTGTACGTTAAAATTGCACGGTTGTAAATGATTTTTTGTCACGTTTACCGGTAATTATGGATAATTTATTTTATTTTGTTATGTTACAGTTCGATAATGTAGCTTTGGTTATGCTTTAATTGAAGTGCGTTGGCCCTATATTCCCAACACGTTTGCTGATCCTTAGTCCTACGCCTCTTAGAACTATCGAGGCTGTTAGCTCCTATATGAAGATATATTTACCTCCAAAGAGAACAATTTAGAAAAAAAATACAGAACCAACGTTTGGTAGGGTGTGTTATTTTGTGAAATAAACGTTAAGTGGTAAAGGAAAAAAAATAATTGTTTTTTTTTTAAATGTGGTTTTCGATTCACCAAAAAAGAGCAATTCCGCTCGATGAAAAATGCTCTTTCTGTCAAACTGTTCGATTTGTCAAGAAAAGTCACTCGGTCGAGCAAAATTGTTGTTGGCTTACGAATCTCGATTTTTTGGCAGATTTAGTAACACAAACACAAAAAGAACTGTAATTTTGAATTACATTTTTCATTCGATTTGAGTTTATTGAAAGTGTCATTTGTGTTTTGTATTTTTTTTTGTGTTTCTGTTTATTTTTTATATAAATATTTTATTAATTGATACACTCATCGCTTCGCCAATGTTGTTTTGTTATCGAGTATCGACTAAATCTTTTGTAAAAATTATAGGTTATGTTTATATTAAAACGTCAAAAAACGCACGTTTATAATACGGAGCAATAATACGGAGTAATTCGATTTTATTGTTCCATTTACACAGCAGTAGAGAGTGATCTTTCAAAGGTTTGGTAGAAGCTGAATCGAAATCGTCATACGACTTTTCCTAATGGCTAATACCATAGACTAAATTAATTTGTATTATAAGACGATAAAAACCAGAGATCAAAAATATACATTCCGTTGCAACTTCGTGAATGTATTTTCGTTTTTTTTCCTCTTTAAAACTAAAACTTCGCATTTTGTATTCTACTTTTCGTAAAAACATCACAAATACTCAGTAATAATTTTTGAATTTCATTATACTGAACAATTACTGAATGTTCTTATTTGAGCTTCGGGTTTTTATTTTTTTTAAATACAGTATTTCGTTTTTTCTCTTTTTGTATTTCGTTTTGCATTATAATTATGAACAAAGACCAAAATTTAAATACTTTACAGAATGAATTAACAATCCACATATTCAACAATTTTTGTATTATGATTTTACTTATTCGCAACGTGATGAACTTGGAATTTTTCGATTCATGAATTTCAAAATCCTAAGCACAGTATTTCAAAGATCGAATATTCAGTATAATAAACGTACGAAGAATGCAGTGAGGCTAAAATAAAACTACAAACTCCATCGTTATCTTATTTATTTATATTTTTATAATATTTAGGTGCGTAAGTACACCTTTTGGGGTAAGGTGGGTTAAATGGCCAAGGTGATAGTTAAATCACTCAGTTCATTTATCTTCGCTCCCAAAAACATCTAATGTACAATATTAATTTGTTTTTACTGCCAAAACTTTAAATATGGCCGAGTATGATGAAGCTTGCCTATTTTTCTCAACCGACTATAATGAAATTTGACACGTGCGTTGGAAATGGCATTCTAAAATGATTTTTAGATGAAGTAATGATGGCCTATTAGGATGGAACTTATCTACTATATTTCTCAACGGATTTTAGTGGAATTTGACATATGCGATGGAAATGGGATTCTAAAATGCTTTAATATGATGGAACTTGCCTATTATAGATGAAATTCGACATGTACGTTGGAAACGGGATTCTAAAATAATTTTATATGATGTTCTGGAATATGGCCAAATATGATGGAACTTGCCTATTTAAGGAATAGACCGATTATGATGAAATTTGACATGTGCATTGAAAATGGTATTCTTAAATTATTTCTAGATGAAGTTCTGAAATAAGGTCAAGTATGATGAAACTTACATTTTTATCAAGCGAATATGATGAAATTCGAGTTTTACGCTGGAAATGAATGGGATTCTATGACTATGTTTAGAAGAAATTTTGGAATATGGCCAATTATGATAGAACTTATCTATTTCTTATACTTCTGAACGGAATTTAGTAGAATTTGATATTTTCGAGGGAAATGGGATTCTAAAATGATTTTTGGGTAAAGTTATGTAATATGGCTAATTAAGGTGGAACTTGGATATTGATGAGACTCTACACTAACGTTAGTAGTTTCAATTTATATGTTTATACGTTTTATATGTTTTTAAACATTGCAAAATATTCTCTCGGACAGCCAATACTCAGAAAACATAACTGTAAGTTTACACGAAATATTGGCGAAAAAGTTTTTAACTTTACTTCAATATTATAATGCTGATAATCTCGATCGTTTAGCAATTGAAATATTACGTTTAGGCTGCCTCAAATAAACCTCAACGGCTGCATCATTCACCAAAACCTCAATGGACAACATTATAAATGCCATATTGACCTATTTCCCACAACCTCATCCAAAACAAATTTTTAGGGGGCATTTCCTTGTGTTCGTCGGTAACGTTCAAATTCATCATCATAGGTTAAATGTAGCTAAGTTATATCGTAATTGACCATATTCCAAAATTTCACCTTATAATCATTTAAGAATACCGTTTTAAACCCAACTGTCACATTTCATGTCAATTGGTTAAGGAACAGGCAAGTTCGATCATACTTGGCCATATTCCAGAACTTCATACAAAAATCATTTAAAATTCCATTTCCATGGCTGATGTCAAATTTCACTGAAACCGGATAAGAAATATCCAAGTTCCATCCTGTTCGGCCATATTCCAGAACTTCATCTAAAAATCATTTAAGAATCCCATTTTCAAAGCACATGATGAATTTCATCGTAATCGGTTAAGGAATAGGCAAGTTCCATCATATTTGGCCATATTCCAGAACTTCATCTAAAATCATTTTAGAATCCCATTTCGAACGCACATGTCGCATTTCATCATAATCAGTTACGGAACAGGCAAGTTCCATCATATTTGGCCATATTCCAGAACTTCATCTAAACTTTGTAAAGTATTTAAATTTTGGTCTTTGTTCATAACACATGTATAATGCAAAATGAAATACAAGAATATAAAAAACGAAATACTGTATTTAAAAAAATAAAAACCCGAAGCTCAAATAAGAACATTCAGTATAATGCAATTCCATATTCGTCACGTTGCGAAAAGATATATTCATAATACAAAATTTTTTGTAATTTGTGTTTTTTCAATTTCGTTATATGAATATTCGTCCATTTTTGAATATAAGGATTGTTAATATACATTTTGTATAGGATTTAAATTCGATCTATGATAAAAACATCCCAAAGTTGATATTCAGACACAGATGACTGTAACACAAAACGTACACATTTTTTTCTCAAAAAAAGATTTTTTTCAATTTATTTAACTATTGAATTTTGTTTTTGCCTTTGGTATTCAAAATACACTCAAGTCAATTTTGGTTTTCCATTTTCCGTTTTCTTGTTAATTTCAGTTTGAATTACTACCTGTTTAGCATCGGCTTTCGTATGGATTGGTACCCTAAAGTTGGATCATTTTGTTATTCGCATTCAGACGCCTCTATAATACTATTTTAGTTTGCTAATATACTAATAAACCCCGAGTGTTTTTTATTAAGTATCAGCATAACATGCTGGCTTTGCACAGAAAGGATTTTCAAACGGGTTTAAAACCACCAAACTAAGGTTCTAGCGGTTCGTTCTCTATACCTAGGAGTCTTACGGTAACTTTGCCGGCAACGATCACAGATCACTGCGCTAGGCGTTCCGGATCAGTACCATAACGCGCCAGCGTACTCTTCTCTTCCGCTGGCGCTACACCCCATGAAGGGATCTGGCCGCCACAATGATGTTCTTCCAAATAGTTCAGTGACCAAGTGTGGTTAGGCCCCTTTCAACGTCGTCCATCCGTCGGATAGGTGGTCTCCCACGAGGTTCAACTTTCGTTGGTGCCGACTCCAAGCCCTGTTTAGTTATCCGATTTTGTGGATGAAGCCCATGCCCAAGCCATCTTAGCCTTGACGAGCCATCTTAGCTTTCGCCTTATCGAGATCATTTTTGATCTCGTGATTCATTCGCGTTGACTGAGAATTGTTCTTATGATCTTACATTCAGTTACAGCAATTTTGTAGATTTTTTGTGCTTTCAGTCCAAGACTCGCAACCAAAGGTCTTATTACCCTTTGTAGATGTCCAGTTTTATTCTGTGCGACAAATGAGGAGACTTGAATATTTTGATATTGGTGTAAAATGCTCGGTAGCCCGCTGGGAGCGCTCAGTGATCAGTGATCCTAGGTATTTGAACTCATTCATCTTTCCATATTTTGTATCTCCTGAAATGAAGTTTCCTCGCGTCTGCATTTTCGCGGTGATCTTGCATTTAATACGCTTCGTTGATCTGAAGGTCAATTTGTTGGGCTGTTAATCCCAATGGAAGGAGGAAATGTTTCGGGGAGATGATGTTGCGACCCAGAATGCAAATATCGTCAGCGTATGCTAATAGCTGGGCTGATTTATAACACAGGCAGCTGCGCTGCACCATATTAAGCTGATGAAAGATAGGTTGACTCCAGATGTTCTCTCTCGAAATTTTGCTTTCTATTAGCACCTTACATAATTTGCCATCCATTAAAAGTTGGCACATTGAAACCAATTTTGACTGTATGCCCAGGTAGGACAATGTGTTCCATAAAGTATTCCTCTAAATGCTGTCATACGCCTGTTGGAAGTCTACGAATACATCATAGCATTTCTGAACGATGGTAGGACATGAATTAATTGCTTAAAATTTGTTTGTCTTGAAACATCTCGTATTCTTATCTTCTAAGGCCGTTGTACATTTCAGCTAAACTAAGCGAGAGAACATAGCTTCGCTTAGCTTAGTTTAATTGCTTATATATTCATTTGTTATGATTTATGACACAATGCCTTGTAACCTACAAGACGAAGACAACTCGAGCTGAGATAGTAAACATCGCTCAAAACAGAAACAAAGGTCGCATGGTTTAGTTCAAGTGTGCAATCTTCCACTAAAATACTTTATTTGCAAGCCAGAGCTAAGTAAGTACATATATAGCTCACATCGCGTAGCTTAGCCACATTTGTGATCCAACACATGTAATAAAAAGAAAAACACTTCATTTGGGCGTCAACAATTATAACAAGTGTTGCCACCAAAATTAATCATGTGGAGGCACGATGAAATTTCTATGTTTGCTCTTTGCTCCGACAGGCAACCATCAGAACAAATTATACCTTAACATTATATATAATTTAGTTTTGACCACTAGCCTTAAACACAAATTATACAACTATAGTTAGCTAATTTGTGCCTAAGTCATCTTAAAATACTCGAAGGGAAAATTATTTTCTTGTAAATATTATTTGATTTTAATTTATCTTCTATAAAAAACATATTTTATTATTATTCTAGTACACGCACAAAATCACACAATTGTTTTGAATTTTTAATAAAAGGAAGAATCCTTTTTATGTTTGCATTGCAAAAGTTAATAAATAAATAATTATACAAATTTTATTTAAATTTATTGAATTTATCTAGTTTACCTTTTTAATTGCCAAATACCAATCTACATATTCGTATGTGCGAAGAGTTTTGTCAAATTTTACATTATACTCTACATATTTGATTATAAATATTATAAAGAAATACACAACACTGTTATTATCATTATAATTTTGAAGATTTTTTGATTTTTATAAATTTAAACACTGGCACAAATTTTTTTGTAAAAATCATGGCATGTTTAATTTACTATACATTCTAATAAGTTTAATTTTTTAAATTTTGACAAAGTTTTTCGTATTTAATTAATTTTTGATTTTTTTTACAATTCATCATAATGTAACTCATCATCACGTACTTTCATTTGTTATAATTAAAGAAATTTTATTGAATGTGAAATTTTAATTAGATAATTACAGTTTGTTAGAATCGTAGAATAATTTTGTGTTCTTAAGATAGAACATTTTATTATAAAAATCTTCCTTATGATCTTGTATTCATTAAAATTAAAATGGATTATTAAATAATCTTACTAATTATGTTTTATCGGCAAACTAAAATATTACATATTTTTAAAAACGAGACCGGATAAAAAATTATTGTTTCGTTGCATCCATCTATAGGCATATGTTTTAGTAACTAATTTTAATTTCATCACTGTCAACATTCTTATAGAAAATTGGAGGCAAATAGAGTACCTCAATAAATAAATGATCATAAAATCACATTCAATATAAATATTTTCACTGCATAATAACAAAACAAACATTTCTAAAAAGAACCGCGAATTTGGATAACGTTTTATTAAAAATTTAAAATATTATAAAAAGATGAATTTTTACATTACATAATACTGGTCGACAAAAAAAGGAACAGAAACAAGGATACTCATTTCTGAATCCGAATCTGGCCGCAGAATTGCCCTATCGCGTTATGATTTTGGGATATCTTAACCAATGGTTCCTTTGTAAAGTACCACTCATCCCATCTCTAAATCCATCTAATTAATTTAAGATAATCTTCGGTAATAGAAAAAGATATTTAGACGTTTAAAATTGGAAATAAGAGGGGATGAATGGTACTTTACGATGGAACCATTGGTTTTTACTGCTGAAATTCCCTAACAATACGGTAAAATATTGAAAACCCACAAAAACAAACTTTTTTGCACTTTCAGAGGTTAGGATATCCAAAAATCCTGACGTGACAGGGCAATTCTGCGGCCAGATTCCGATTCAACATCGAAAAATACGTTGGACTATTCTTGATTCTGCTCGTTTTTGTCGACCAGTGTAATTTTTTTGAGTGTCTGTCATAATTGTAAGCATGTTATAATAATTTTTATTTAATAATACGATACTAATTAAGCTTATTAACAAAATATATTTAAATAATACTAATTATTTTAGCACAATGAAATATAATTTTTTGTAGAAATATTAAATTAGCTAGAACAATAAGTTTTTCTCTAAATATTTAGAACATACTAGAATGTTGCAATAGAAAAAGTTTTTTTTAGAAAATTTAACGTCAAATACAAATTTTAATCCTTTTTGCTGAGATGTTTATTATGGATGATCGTAAACATTTTCATAACTCAAATAAAGTCTCGTTTATGTTACGTCCTGTAAATAATTTAGACAAATTAAATATGTTAATTTTTTTAATTCGCAACATTACAATGTTTTTTTGTGAATTCATTGTAGTTATTTTAATCAATTTATAACATACTTAGAAATAACATGTTTGTTTAGTACAAATTGAATTTTAAAAACCATGTGCTTAAGTCCTAAATAAATTTAAACTGGATTGATGTTTAGTATTTCCCTTTTTTTAGGGGTTTTAAATTAAATTTTGAGATCCTTGTTCTCTTTCAAACTGCGTATATGGTATAATTCTGGTAAAAAAATGTACGCCACGAAGTTAGCCGTTTGAGTTAAATTATTTCCAACTAGAACAAAAAAAATGACCAGGGTTATCAACAAAACCAAAATGGTTCACGGGGCAACAATTTTGGCTCACAGGGCACAAATTTAACCCGCAGTTACGTATTGAACTCATGTAGCTAATTTCGTGGTGTACACTTTTTCACCAGAAACGTACCATGTACAGTTAATTATTAGAAACGTGTCACCTTAGAAAAGAAGGTGACACGTTTTTAATAAATAACATGTGCTTAGAGAAAGAGAATAAGGGTCACACAATTATTCACATAACATTAAATTTTGTTCAACTTTATTTTGCACATGATTTTTTCGGTTACGAAAATTAAAAATACATACATTAGAGTTTGAATTTATTTTGCATAAAACAACAGATTTAATTTTGTATCTTCTCGAACTTCTCGTTATAAGTAGGATTAAAATATGTTGCGCTTAAACATTTTGGTATCTTTATACACCATACAATTAAAATATTTCTTGGTAGTTGAAATTAAGTAATCAGTCAAGTTATATTTATTTATTTTTGTATTTTTTTAAATTATTGCATAAAAATAAAATTTTAAAATTTATTTGAAAATTCCTTATCCCTATATCACAAAACAAAAATTTTAGGACGGTCGGCTGTGTTGCAGTTTCGATAATAATTGTGTTAACAATCAACTTGAATCATTTGCAAAAAATCCTTCAATCTTTAGTACTAGGAGTATTAATAACAATTATAAATCATCGGAAGCAACGACCCCAGCGGGTAACAACTGGAATTCATTGTATCAAAAGAAAAGATTTTTTACAACAACTAGAACAACAACAATATTATCAACAATGTCATCATATTCAATACCAGAATATAATAAATATTCCGCACGAGCTGCACCAATCACCACCACAAGTACGGCAAGAGGCTCAACAGAATCAAAAACAACAGGAAGAGCAACTTCTGTTACACCGGTGTCTGGACACAAAAGGGGTAAACGGTTTTCATACTATCGAAAAAAGGGTGACTATTAATAATTGCAATTATTATTACATTCATATAATAAATCATATAAATAACAATAATAATGACAAAACCCACAATAATATTAAACATTTTACAAGAAAAAAGAAACGAAAAAAGTATTTTATAATTTTTAATTAAAATTAAAAAAAATAATTATACATTCCTAGATTTTAAAAATAAATTAAATGAAATATATTTATATATTTAATTATTTTTAACTATTATTATTATTATTGAATTTATTTTATATATAGACATGTTTTTCATATTAAACAAACTAAAACTATTTCATATTACCTATAATTTTTTTTTAAATGTATATTAATTTCAACTTTAGTTATAATTTTTTATCCCGCTTATTAATTAGATTAGGTACAAGTTATATATGTGAAATGTAAATAGGTACTTAAATAATTTATGCTAAAGAAACAGAAAATTAAGTAAAAAATTGTTTAGATGATATGTTAATTATTTATTTTATTTTTAGTTATTTGAATTATTATTTTTGATTTTATTTTTTTCGAGTATTAGTTAAAGCTTTTAAAACGTTGTTTTTTTAATTGTCTGGAATTAAATATGCCACATAAAAGAAATACATATATAAATACTCGTATATATAAACAAAATTTATTTCCAGTTCAAATTTATTGAAATAAAATCTAATTTGAAAAAAATATTACGAAATTAAAATAATTGAAAGCACAAATTTATCTTAATTAAAATATTTTAATATATATAAAAAAATTTAAATAAACAAATTTGAGTTCCAAACACTTCTTTCAAAATAAAAATACTCATTTTAATTTAATAACTATAAAAGGCAATAGTTATTGCCTGAAAAGTTGTATCTAGAAGTTTCAGAGGATCTTAGAGTTTGTATAGTAAGTGAAACGGTTATTTCGGTGTCATATAAGGTTAAATCATGATTAATTACTGTGATATTAATAGTAAATGCTCTGTATGAGTATATCACAAATAAATCATCACTTTTAAATTTTTGAAACGATTGGGTCGATTAATTACTACAAGTTTATTTTTGGCTGTGATTCAATTTTACATTCTTAACATTTAAATGTTCTTCAGGTAGGTATGCTTTTGTTAGACTAAATTTAGTTGGGTTTTAATTATGTGTTTCTATCATAGTTACTATGCTTAAAAATTATAACTACTTTTTATTTCTTAAAATACCATGATGCGAATAATTGTGTAACATTTATCTTGTTCGCTATCTGCTTGAGTAATTCAACTACTATTTCTGGCCCATATTTTAAGTGATATTTTATTTCTGAACTGTTGATTAAATATATGCTCAGATTAATAGTAATTTATGATCATGCTACTTTTAATATTAACTAAGTAACCAAATACAGTCCTAACCAAAATTATTTGTACCTGCTAAATTTTTGATGCAACGTAACGCAAATAACTTTAAAAATTATTTAAATAATAAACTTTTTGAAAACATTAATTTTAATTCAATAAATTTAATTACCATGCTTTACATTTCAATCAAAATTTTTTTTTAATTTTACTTCTAGGAGAAATTACAGTTAATTTAGTTTTTGCCAAAATTATTTGTACCCACAAATTTGTTGTCAAAATTATTTGTGCTATATGGAAAAAATCAAAATAAAATAGTAAATCAATTAAATTTAAGATTATTTTTTGCTAATTAAATAATGATATAGTCACTCATATTTTGTATGCATATGGTCAGTTTTTGTTTATTTTCTTTACATCTCGCAAGTGGTTCAAAAATTTGTTGTTAACATCACCTAAAATCTTATCCCACTCGGTTTTCTTGTAACCCTGTTACAAATTTTTGGTCTTATTAGATGAATATCTTTCACTTTAACTTAAGCCTCCGCAAGTTTTAATCGGAATCCTGCCCTGCCCGATACAAATAATTATATTTAAGATTTTTGAATAATTTCGTGGCAATAATTCTTCTTATGTAAGGTAGAATTATTGCGCTGAAGAGCAAATTGAGGACCAACTAGTTTATCGTCAACTAGGAATGTTACCTCATAAAATAAATCAAAATTGAACTATGGCCTTGAAAAGTTGTAGTTTAAAGGGCATACACACAAACTGAATATGAGCAACCGTCAGGAAACGAAATGTGAACGGCGTCATAAGATAATCCCATTGAACTACGGAAAACTGTTTTATGCATAAATTAGTGAGTTTTGTCTTAATTTGATAATATTTGAAATATTTGTATTATTACATAAACATAGAGCATCAGTTAGTGTGGATACAGCCTCGGTTACTTCCCTTGGGCAACAAATAAAGGGTTATACAGCTGTAAAAACTAAACTATTCCAGGAGAATGTTCAATTTCGTTTTATATCAAAAAGTAACATTCCTAGTTGATGATAAACTAGTCGTTCCCTAATTTGCTCTTCAGCATGATAATGCTCCCATACATAAGAAGAATCATTACCGTGAAATTATACAAAAATCTTGAATATAATTATTTGTCTTGACCAGAGCAATTTTTCGATTCAAACTTGCGGAGGTTTAAATTAAAGTGTAAGATATTCATGATCTAAAAATAGCAACAATTTGTAACAGGGTGCCCAGAAAACTGAGCGGGATAAGATTCTAGGTGTTGTTAACAACAAATTTTTGGACCACTTGCTAGATCTTATTGAGGCTAAACAAAAACTGACCATCTGCATACAAAATGTGAGTGACTATATCATTATTTAATTAGCAAAAAAATAATCTTAAATTTAATTGATTTACTATTTTATTTTGATTTTTTCCATATAGCAAATAATTTTGACAACAAATTTGTGTGTACAAATAATTTTGGCAAAAACTAAATTAACTGTAATTTCTCCTAGAAGTACAAATAAAAAAAAATTTTGATTGAAATGTAAAGCATGGTAATTAAATTTATTGAATTAAAATTAATGTTTTCAAAAAGTTTATTATTTATATAATTTTTAAAGTTATTTGCGTTACGTTACATCAAAATTTAGCAGGTACAAATAATTTTGGTTCGGACTGTATATCCTCGTTTTATTCTACATTCACATACATAATAATAAAACAGGAAATTTATATCAAATGATCGAACGTAAAATTTTATTTGAAAAGCAATTTTTTTTATATTATAATTATTTTGAAATATATTTTTTATGATGAATTAATTTAATAAATAAAACTCTCGAAAAAGTTATTTTATGAGGAAATTTTAAATAAATATAATTCCAAATATAGATTAATTAAATGGTAATTCATTAATTAATAACACCAAAATGTTTATTAAGAAAAACAATATTTATATTAGATAATTAAATCATTTTACAAAAATTCTATTATTTCTTGATTTTAATTATAAAACGGAAAAAGTTAAAACTCCAAATTTATTAGAAATATTAAACATAACAATGTGAAAGCCTTTCTCTGTGTTAAGTGAACCTTTTCTAATCGTGCTTTAAAGTATATTTGAATAATATCTGGCATTTATCAATGTATAAAATATAAAAAATATATAATGTTATAAATAAAAGCTTAAAGTAATTATTAGATTTACTGGAGACGAAAATATTTTTATTATGGTGTTATATAATATTTATAAAAAATATGTATATATTGTATTATTAATTTAGGGTGGTAAGACACATACACTTCCGTTTCTAACAGAGAACATAATTTAAAAAAAAAAAAAAATCGTTGCACCATATACTAGTAGTATATATTTAATCACAAATGAGACAATCGAAGTTTTACTATAAAAAATCAGTGTTTTGAAGAGTACTCTTAACCTAACCGTAACCAAACCAATGTTACTCAAATAAGCATTGATTGGTTATAAATTGGTTACTTTTTCAAACAGATGCTCAATCATACCATTTGTAAAATAAATCGTGGCCAATCAAACGAAAAACTGAAAAAATTTCAGTTTTGGCAAATTATTTACACTAAATTTTCTATAAAAAGTAAATTACATACTTATAATACGAGTATTATAATATTTTTTTTTTCAGTTTTAAAAAATTTGCAAAATTTCCTTTATAAGAGAGGAGAGGTAGATAAGTTTTGTCGTTCTTCTACCCTCGACAGACACAAACTAGCTAATCGCCTATTCGAGATTATGTAGTTATTTTATTCAGCCTGTCACATCACGATTTTAAAGCTTTCAGGATTACTGCGCTTCATAACTTGATTTTCTTTATCTAGTTCTATAAAGTCGATAAACATGAAATACACAAAAGAGACAGAGAGGGTAAGTGAGATAGAATTATTTTGTTTTGATGTCATTTTTAAAATTAAATTAAAATCGCGATCTGAGATTATCGCGATAATCTTTGTGTATGTCAAAATGGTATTAAACAGGAGTTATGTATGGTATATTACAATAGTCAAATTTAAGTAATTTAAAGATAAAAACTAAGAAAACATGGAAAAGTTATTAATCAACATAACTCTGAATATTGTAATATAGCCTGTTCAGAAAATATGTGACTAATCCGACTGTTTATACTTCAAATATATGACATATTTTCCAACTTTTTGATGTAATTTACAGAAAAGGGCATTTGTTTTAACCTTTTTTATGTATAATTTTTTAACACATTCATGTTAATAAATTATTATCATATAATAATATGATGCAATATGCGTTTGAAAAGCAACATACATATTTTTAACTACTCAACGTTTATATAAGTAATTTTGATTTAGTTATTGTTTAGTTGACTTTATGAGTAAAGTTCAAAATACTTAATTTTTATTGTAAAACCTCAATTATCTCATTTTTGAATAAATTAATGGAGTGTAATGGAGTTTTTCTTTGTTCAGAATTATATCTTCTCACGGGACCTTAGGGGCGTTTGAATTATTCTGCGACTCCTGTACATTTACCTATATAAACTATATATTACACATCCCTATATATACATATGTTTATATTATAAAATAACAAACACACATATTTTGTTTGGTTTTATCCGAATTCTCGAAAGATATATTTTCTAATATTTTGAACAAATGGACCACGCAAAATATACTCAATGTTGTGGCAAAACTGAGCTATGCTCGGACAGAAAACATTAATAACCTAAGCAAAATACGTAAGGAGATTTTCATTTAGTATGTTTTCTTTTAAATATTCAACGTACTCGAAATAGTCTAGTTTAATGTTAACTTTGAAAATAAGGCCCTTATTTCCTTAGTCGTGTCCCTTGTCATTTGAACCGACGTCATTTGTAGTCAATTGGAGTGACAATCGTCAGTTGAAATGACAAAAGTCTTTTGAAATGGTATTCCTGTAATCATTTGAAAAGTTGCATGTCTCTTGAGATTACAATTTTGGTAACCGGAAAAAATGACAACAGATAAATCGACCCATAATAAAATGACACACGATAAATCGAAACAGTATGAAATGACACAGGGATAAAATAACACATTGATAAAACAACACAACGATAAAATGACAGAATGACTATATTATTATTATTATTATTATTATTATTATTGAAGGGTCATGTGGGCGACCTAAAACATCTTTTGTACTTGGACCCTGCTTAATTATACGTCCACAAACCTGATAATACTTCCGGTCGGTATGTGATACATACTATCTGGGCTTATTGCTCTCCCTCCTAGATGTTTACTACATCATGCAGTTCTGCTAGGAAGAAGGTAGCAATGGTACCCAAGGATTTTCAGAGGGGGGAATATTCCTAAACCTGCTGCGTCTTCCGTTTGATGTTACTCTTACGGAAAGTCGCGTGTAGGTCACCCAGCTTTACTATAGGAAGGCTAAATAAAACTGGAGGGTGCCTGGTATCCAGAGTCCGCATACTTTGCCCTGATTAACCTATCAGCCATTCATCCATCGGCATATGCTGTTCCACCTTAGATTAGGTTTTTTTGTCAAGGATTTCTCCTTTATAGCGGTACTTTAGCCTCTGCCATACGGCCACAATGTGCCGAATGGTCTCAGTTACCAGTGGTTGCCACGAGGAGGCAGCACGTCCACTTTCGAATTGTGAACATGTTACCCCTTATACAATTGTACCTATCACGCAGCTGCCTAATATATGACCAGAACAGCTCACGTGATGCGCACCCTACTGCAAGGTTACGGAGCTGGTAGATTAATCTACTCAACGTTGGTCCCCCCTTCCCCCTCCAATAGATGCCAAACCACTATGACAAAATGATAAAACGACACACTGTAAAAAAACATGAATTTTTCAATAATTTAATTATGATGATAAGATTGATTTTTATAAAACTACCGAATCCCAAATTTTTCATTGGAATTAATAAAAAGATTTTTGCTGTAAATAAAAATTAGTTCTCTGGAAAAAGGAGATTTAATTTTAAAATTAGAATAGAAATCTCCATTTTCCAGAATAATTCAAAACTAAACCTTGAAAATGTAGATTTCCATTCTAATTTTAGGAGTAAATCTCTATTTTCCAGAATATTTTAAAACATATTTAGTTTTCGTTTTCAAGGAAATTTATATTTATTAATTCCGGCGAACGTCATTAATTTAAAATCGGCCATTAGTATAAAAAAAACTAAACCGTGTCTCGCTATATCAGTCTGTCATTTATCAGAGTGTCATTTTGTCATTGTCTCGTTTTATCATGTGTCATTTTATCATGTGTTATTTTATCTTTTGTTGTTTTATCGGGGAACCGACAATTTCGGCGCCTAGAATTTTCAAGTGGCACAAAATGGACAGTAGAAAAAATCACGGTTGTTCATTTCTAAAGGGATACCCTCGAATTTTTAACAAAAAAATATCAAAAAAATTCCGAAAAACACAAATTTAATTGCCAGAAGACCCCATTAGATTTTTATTACATACAACTACAATTTGATAACAAAAGGATGCTCCACATAATTTTTTGTCATTCTTGCGCAGAGAGCACCAATGCTAAGTGGCTTTGACGAGTTTTTTATTTTAGTATGGGAAACAGAAATGTAAATATTAATATAAATATCCATATAATCACGTTATCCTTGCGCAACGGCTCCAATGCTAATCGGCTTTGGGAAGTTCTCTATTTTAGTATATACATAATTATTAAAATACGCAACTTGTAGAAAAACGTTCTAATTTCAATTAATATTGGAATTTTAATAAATCGTCAAAAGGGGTTTGGGGGCGGCAGCCCCATCTTCCAAGGTATACAACGAATTAAAATAACTTTTCAAAAAAAATTTATAATTAAAAAACTTGATTTTTTGGGATTGATTTTTTTGAGGGATTTTTTGCTTGTCTTATTATCTATTTCTAGAATATAAAGTAAGTTTTTAAATATATTATACATTTATAATAAATTGTAATTGTCAATAATTGTATATTGAATTTAAAAATAAAATATGACAAAACGGGTATCATCTTCAGCTATCAAAATCGAGAAGTAAAAACACACCCTTTCACCATATTATATCAATAGATTCACACAAAAAATTGAAATACATACTCGTACATTTATGTGGAGTTCGGTTGGGCAAAATAAATCAATCTTATGTCAAAAAAAATGATTTAAATCATTATGCGCGTACGATTGGTGAATCTTTGCAAGATTTACCAATACCAACAAAAAAGAAATGTCAATCTCAATTGTGACTAAGTTGTGTTTTTAAAATAATTTTTGTGACCAAATCTGTGTAATATTGTGCTATTGTGCATAATCAAACTAAAGATTTACTGACGGTTAACATAATTATTTATTGGATTGATAAAAATTAGTTTCATTTCAAATTAATAAAATTGGTAATTTTGATACGGACCAAAGATGTGGCAAAATTGTGCACCGTTTATTTAAAAATATTTTTGAAGTTTTTAATTTGTGCTTTTATTATTATTTATTTATTGAGTTTTTTTGTACGCCTATTCGAATAGCATTTTCACTTGCGCGATTGAACGTTAACAATTCAACTTCCACAATCTAATTTTGTTTTAATTAAACCATTGCTGTTTACCAGAATAATTTGTGTTATGCGAAATTTGTAGGACCTGTTTTCAAAATCCAGATTTTGAAAACCGAGATTTTGAAAACCAGTCATTTGAAATCGATATTTTGAAAAGCCAGTCTTTTGAAACCGAGATTTTGAAACCAGTCTTTTGAAATCAAGATTTCGATAACCGGTCTTTTGCAGCCAACCCATTTTTTTTTATTTGTTCATAAACCCATAAATTGTCCAGTCCATAAATTTGGGGAGCCTATCAAAATCTCGGTTTATAAGATCTCGGTTCTACAAAATCTCGGTTTTTCAAAAATCATAAATTTACAAATCTTGGTTTACCAAATCTTGGTTTTTAAAATCTCGGTTTTCAAAATTTCGGTTTTCTACACGTCGTTTTAAAAAATTCAATTTTAAAAATCTTGGTTTTGCTGACAAAAAATAATCCTGGGCGCTATTATGAAATTTTTGACGCGCGTTTTTTTTTCAACAACGAGCTATTTTGAAATTATTCGACGAGTTTTTTTGCGATCAGATCGAACATTTTCCAATTATGAAACTAAAAAAGTTGGCGACCGCGCTTTGTTTTCGATAAAGTGAAACAATATTCAACTGCTCTTGAGGTGACGAATGCTCAATAATAAATCGTGAAATAATAAAATTTCAGTTAATCAGTTCGTAACGTATATTTTAATTTTGGAATTTTTTCAATTTTCCGCCTAATTAATAAATTAATATTAATTTTTTTTTAAAATTTTTTTTGTAGTTTTTTTTCGATATTGTCGAATAATTCATAATAGCTATTTTCAATGTTCTCGAATTGGTCGACAACGTCGAAAATTTGCGATAACGAAAATTTCATAATAGACTTCCTGTTTTTTAAAATCTTGCTTTTTATTTTTTCTATGTATGTCTAAATATTTTGCTATTAACGGTTTTTGGACGATTTTTAATATTTCAGTTATTTAATTTTGCTAGTGTTTTTGGGAGCGCATCGAAATCATGATTCTCAAAATCTTGATGTTATCAAAATCTTGATTTTTTGAAAACTTTAAAATTAAATTCCCCAATTTCCAGAATTTCTAATTTTTTAATATTTTCTTTTTATAATTAAATTCCCCATTTTCCAGAATTTATAATTTTCAGTTATTTTGAAAAGCAAGATTTTGTCAACCAAGATTTAGAACCTAACCCCACATATTTCATATTTCATTCTATTAATCAATCCTCGATTAAGCCTTGCTCTTCCATACCACAAATATGCAAACATAATGAACACAAAAAATTAAAATTTATTCTTAGCAATTCAAATAATAAATTAAATCAAGCAAAAGTTTTAACGCTTCCAATCTCGACCGAAATCTGATTCCAACTTGTAAACAAAGTAAAAATGGAGAGTTGCTGTAAACATTAGATTATTGATAAATAGGGAGAATAATAACGGTCCAAGGATAGTAATATATAGTAATATTTTGACGGTGCAAAATCAGGACTTTACGGTGGATGCACTAAAACTTCCCAACCAAGCTTTCAATTTTTGCCGAGTCAACAAAGATTTGTGTGGTCTGGCGTTGTCATGTTGAAATACAACTCCTTTTCTGTTCGTTAATTCTGGCTTCCTTTTAATTTGCTGCTGTAGTCTAGTTAATTGATGATAGCAAAGAACAGAATCAATCGTTTGATCTGATTGTAGCACTTCATGATAAACAATTCCTTTCTAATCCCAAACAACACAAAGCAACCCAAGCAACACCTTCCCTTGCATCTAATGTGGCTTTGCTACCGTTGGTGTGGTCTCGCCACGCACTTTTTAGCACAATATTGTTGTAACTGGTCCATTTTTCGTCATCCGTAATTATTCATTCTAAAAATGGTTCGATTTCATATGTTTTTACCAGTGATTCGCAGATGAAACCTCTTTCCATTAAATTGTTCACTGTTAAATCTTGTGGAACCAAACATTCAGCTTCTTTTTAAATTCAACTTTCGCCAAATAATTTAAAAATGTTTGATGAAATTACATGTCACCCTTCAAACAAATGAAATATATAACTTTACTGACATCTAATGTCAGAATGGCAGAAACTTTCTCAACGCGTGACCACAGCATGATGACACCCCACCAAACGGTGGCAAAGCCACATTTTGCCGCTAAGGAAGGCGATGCTTTGCGTCTTGTGGGATTGGAAGGGAATCGTCTATAATGAAGTGCTAGAACCAGATCAAACGATTGATTCTGTTGTCTGCTGTCAACAATTAACCAGATTACAGAAGGAAATTAAAATGAAGCGACTAGATTTAATCAACAGAAAAGGGGTTGTGTAAGTAGATATCCAATGGAACAAGAAATTGAGTAACACAAGTAAAATATAGCCATCTGTTTAGTTGTATTTTTTTGTCTGTTGTAGTTGCCAAAAATTGAACATATAATGAAAGGAAAGCATTGATAAAAGATGTGTATATATGAAACCGGAATTTACCAATAAATGACACCACCTATCAATGTACCTTTCGACAAACCGCGTCATCGGCGCCACTGTTTTTTTTTTGACATAACCGTACAAGGTTCATACAATAACGCATGTTTTTTACGTGTTAAAAATTTAGAGTTTCACGCCTACATATTCACACCTAACACGCTCTTATTAAATCACAATGCTTTGAGTGGTTTAATAAATTCAAAAGTGGTGATTTTGACGTGAGAAACGAAGAATGAGGATGACGCTCAAAGGCAAAAACAACTCGCGGATCAATTGAATGTGTCACGAGAAGCCATCTCCATACATTTAAAAGCCATGGGAAAGATCTAAAATCTGGGAAAATGGGTTCCGCATAAACTGAATGAAAGACGACAGGAAAATCGAAAAACCACTTGCGAAATGTTGCCCATCAGATACAGAAGAAAGTCATTTCTCAATCGAATTATAACTGGCGATGATAAATGGACCTATTTTGCGAATCGAAAGCGCAAAAAGTTTTGTGTTGATCCAGGACAACCATCGACATCGGCTGCAAGGCCAAATCGCTCCGAACGGAAAACAATGCTCGTTATTTGGTCAGATCAGAAGAGTGTGATTTATTTTGAGCTGCTAAAACCTTGTAAAACCATAAATACTAAACACTACCAACAACCAATTATCAATTTGAATCGAGCTTTGCGTGCAAAACGACCAGAATATGATAAAAGATAACAGAAAGTGATTTTGCTTCATTATAATGCACCACCACATAAAGCAAAACCGGTCAAGGAAATGTTGGAAGCACTTAATTGGGAAATACTTTCACAAGCGGCTTACTCGTCAGACTTGTATCACTTCACGCATTGCCAGAAAGATGGGAACAATCTATAACTAATAATGGGAAATACTTTGAATAAAATACTCTTAGCCATTATCATACGATAAACGTGTACTTTTTACTTAAACGTTCCGGTTTCGTATTTACACACCTGGTATTTACCGCATTTGTATTTAAATCTATTTTTCTTAAAAATGTAACATCAAGAACAAAATAATTTTTTATTCAATTTGACATTTAACTACCAAAAATCAAAAAAAAACTCGAACATAATAAGCGTTGTTCCATTGGCGTTAGCAAACTTCTCACAATTACTTGTATCTACTCGCAACTATTCATGCTGAAGTGATGGTGTAGTTGTTAGAAGTATTTACACATATAATTAATGAAAGAGGGATTTTAGTTTAAAAAATTCTAATAGAGGGCTCTATACCAATTATGGTTGTGTGAAACATAATTTTTTAACCCTAATCCAACCAAGGTGTGCCTTTTTGGCTCGTTTGATAAATGAATCGATTTACAAAATAATGTTAACTTGTATGTATTTTACTTTGAAACATTTCCTTACAACGTACTTGAGATCTACTCATTCTCTGTAAAAATTTAGTAAATTATTTGATTAGAATTTGAATTTACTAACATAACAAAAATATTTGGTTCGATTAGGGTTAAAATACATAATTTTTGTTTATGTTTGTGTTACGACGCGCAATTGTTAAATCGTAAAAATATTTTAATTATTTTGTTGTTGAATGTTTTATTACTTATTATTGTTAATACAATAGTGATGGGCTAAATCGATCTTTTTTTTTTTAGAAATCATATGAGAAAATGAACAAAACAGAACAAAAAAGATCGATTTAGCACATCACTATTGACGATTGGAAATATAGAGAAAGCCCTACCTATCGGAATAAAATAAAACTCTAACTACAATACAAAATTAGCATCAGCGCTCGCAGAACGACTAAAATATGGCATAGCGGAAAGTTTTTGCAGCAAAGTTGCAATAAATATTTTGTCTAAAATCACGTCTCCAATCGTCAATAATACAACAACGTATTTTTTATTAAAATCTAGCAGTTTTATTTAAATTGAGGTTATGTTTTACTACTGTCACAAAAATTTACGTTCCATTGAACATCTACTCACAAGTACTTGGTAATAGCAAATTGTTTCCAATGGAACACAGTGAATAAAAAACTTTGACAAATATCGAAAAAGTTATGAAAACCATCTATTGGAATTTCTGGAAATAAAAAATCCACCTAGCGCAAATTGTATGCGTAACTACTTGTTTTCTACACCATCGTATGAGGATGAATAGTATTGTGAGTATAGCTACAAAAACTTATGAGTCCTTTACTACCGTGAATAAGTTTGTCGATCAAAATGATGGTTGAAATGACTGCAATATTCATTTACACAAGATAGTTAGTACCAGGAAAAGTACTTGCTAAAGTTATTTTTAGTTTTACTAGTATAACTCAGAAGTCTCTAGTCTCTATCTGTAAACAAAGACAGAAAAATACTAATTAAAAATTATAATATGTAAAATAAGATAATATGTAACCCGCCGTCTACACTATGCAAATTCACTGATATTTTTGTTTGTATATGTTTTTTTTTCAATGTATTGACAAATATTTGTCCAAAAAATATCATAGCTGGGCATTTCACTGTCATAATAATATCTTCAAATGTCATTCAAATTAGTTGTTTTTTAACACTTGCCAGTTGTGGTTAGGTTAAAAATAATTTGTCCAAGAAAATTTTTCAGAAAATTGTACAATATGGAGAACCACCACCTCGTCTAAAAACATCATTTCGTCGTACAAAAACGAAGTTTTTTATCGTCAGCAACAGCGCTTCCAGATTTTTTTTTACTCGGTTTTTTATTTTGTATAGGTACATTTCGAAGATTCCTTATTTTTTTCCTAACGTTTTCAACATTTACGATCATTTCGTCCGCTATTTTTTCTAAACAGAATTATTTATGAGAGACGGGTGTCTGTAATTTTTATGGGTTATCTTCCATAAAATTTCATTTTTGCTGTACAAGTCGATTAATCGCACTGTACTTTCGGTATTAAAAGACATTTTTTCAACTTGAGAGAACAATTTCAAATGGCAAAACAAAGCAACCTTTTTATGACATTTCATAATAATTTACTAATAAAATTACGTGAAATAGCCTCCTGATAATTTGCTAATAGTATCAAAATGCTTATAATATTCACACACATACATTGACAAAATTTATGTCATGATAGAATATCAGTGGATTTGCATAGTGTAGACATCGTGTTACTTTTACGAGTTTGGAATTTTTCGATATTATTTTAGTAGTAAGTCAACCTAAGAAATTGCGAACTCATAAAAGTAAGCTTTGCTTTGCACAAGTATACCCGTTTACACATTATCTTATTTTTTAGAGAATCAGGGTGCTGGTTTATAATATCGATTATTTTTTGTAAAAGTATGGCATGTATTTACTATTATTGTATAACTGAGTTAACTTACCGATGGGACGATAAAATCTTACACTTGTTAATGTTGAGATTGAAACCACCACCCACTATAGATTTTGAGATCACCTGCAAACAGTAACACCTTAGGATGCTACATTACTTAAGTAAGTGCGTTTTTTTGTTAAACTATAATTTTTAATTCAATTACTCAGTGAAAACTTGATATACAAAATATTTAGCTGTACCTATCTATGTATTTATATGAAGCCACTATCGGAAGCCACTTTTAAAAGACGGCTCTCAGTAGCAGCTCCGGATAGCGGGTAACAAAACGCACTAAGTGATGCCGTGAGTTTTATGGTAAATCAGCTTGAATTAATTCTGCTCAACTACTGAATGGGGTTACTCAAATACTGTTTAAACCAGATAACAAATAGTTCGGAAAAACCGAACCTTTATAATAGGGTTCAAATATTCTACAATGACTGATGAAGTCAAAGGCTTGCTTGTGCTTTTTAATTTTTTAATTTAGTTGCTGATCAATTCAATAAGATTAGTTGACGTTGATCTTTTTGGCATGAAACCATCCTGATATTGAGATAAATCGAGGAATCAATGATCTGACTGACTTGCATATTACCAGTTCAAATAATTTGGGTATCAATACCTTCATGATGTAATCCCTCTTTAACAAGAAACATTATTTCTTGCTCCAGTTTTGAAAAATTGGTGTCACTCTAGCTGTTTTCGATTTCTGTGGAAATTCTGCTAATTTTAAAGATTAATTAAAAAGGAGGCACAGAGGAATTGCCAGCGTTGGGAAATCTTCACCACTCCATCCGCATACTTCTAGAGCTCGATGAACATCCTCGGTTATCCGTAGTGTTAGGAAGGTTACATTTTACCATTGTTTAAATTTTCATACTTATCGATGTCTTCCAGCTTATAAACTGGTTGGAAAACTAAGCAAACGTATTTAGTATAACTGAGGGTCATAAGATTTATAATCCTCGAATATCATACATGCTGGTTAATCATTAATTTCATTGCGATTTTCTTTATATGCCATTTATGGTGACGCCAGGAATGTTTTAAAAGAAGAGTTCATAGTTAAAAGAGTAGACATAGATAAGCGTATTCTGTTGACCAAAATTTAATTCGAATTATTTTGGATTAATTTTTTTCCCAAGAAAATAGCCAATTTGATTTAATTCTCAAAAGCCAACCTTTCGAAATAAAATATAAGTTTAATATGTATTATGGCATCTGGGGGCAAGTATCATAACCAAAAATTAGAATTATGTTTAAATAAACGGAATTTTGTTTTGGGGTTTATGGTATTCTTGCGGGGATTTATCCTATGCAATTGTTGTTGTAAATTTGTCAAGGAAATATGTTTATCCACTTTTGATATATAATAGCCCGATAACTATGCTGATTTCAAATAAAGAAAATGTAAAATAACGCATTGTTATTGTATAACCCACGCTGCTAGGGGCAACGTGAGTTATATATGGTATAACAAAATGTTGAGTAGTCATTGGAAAATTATTCGTAGTGAAATTGAATGAAACACTATATTCCAAAAATTAATTAAATTAAAGTACACCATGACAATTTAAAGAACGGTCACTATGATAAAATGTATTTCAAAATTCAATGCTCCAGTGTGAAAACACAAAATGGAACTATTTCTTATTAATTTACGAAATTTATTTCAACAAAAGTGGATAAAACGTTGTATGGCACTCGTGAGCAAAGAGATATTATCCACTCGGGATAATGTCCCACTCGGCTATCGCCTCGTGGGACAAACTTATCCCTCATGGATAATATCTCGTTTTGCTCACTAGTACCATAAATAACTATTATTGTTTATTTGGATAGTGACGTAGGTTATGATTGTTTTATTTTTTATAGCTAATGGATCGGAGTGCATAAACAAAGATTCCTATTCTAACCTATTCTAAATAACGATGTTCGATTATTGAAGAAATATTCAATTGTGCAGATTACAACAGTGGCGACGAGAATAATACGACTCGATTCGTTTAACGGCGCGGGAATAGCTTTTTTCGGTGTAATATAAATTCCTAAAATGACAAAAAACTACAAAACGATGCTGCTCGCGTGAAACTTGATGTGTAAAAAATTTGACCACAGCGTACTGGATAATCTGCTATCAAAGCTAGATGCACAATACACAAATAAAGGCAACCGCTACACACGGGGGAAAGTTCAACTTGCAGGAGCTGGTAAACATCGCTGACCGTTTCAGCAACATCATGAATGAACAGAAGAATCAAATCCTAGTAATTACTTGCTCCGAAGTACCGTCTCTCGTATGTGGCGATGTACATTTCGATCGAGATTGTCCATTTAAGGATAAGGAATGTCAAACGTTCAAGACATGCGGAGACAAGAACCGCTATTACCAGTCAGCAGTTCGCGTTAATGCGAAACGGGCAAGTCGAGAGGACCGCAAGCGTAGACGAAGTATTGGGATCTAATCAGGGTTACGGTGGACACGCAAATTCGCCATGGTGTCAATGAATAATATTACAGTTAAACTGAAGCTCGACACAGGGTCAAACTAGACAATTACCTCGCGAATGAATTGGGAAGATTTTGGGATGTTCGTCTTGACCCATTGGGAGGAACAGATATAATTTCAGGTTTCATTTTATCTAAAGGTTACTGAAGCTTTTGTAACCTTTTAAATATATTTTAGTCCAAGAGTAGCATTGGAGTAGAAAATGTATTTGTTTGATGTAATAAAACAGTTCTTTTCATAATCGAATTGTACTAATTTTTCCCTATCGACAATTGCATTTAACACTATTTTCGATTTTTATTTTCTTGATTGTTAAATGTCAACATTCCGTCAAATAATAGCAAATTATTAGTGTTGCCTAAATTAATCTGGTTTACGACATTTGCAAGTCATTTTAAATAAAACACTTGTTTAATATTTCGCAAATTTGAGATATAATTTATTCTCAATCGATTTCGACTTGCTAGGTCATCATCAGGAGTTAAACTCACACAAACAAATTTGCGAAATATTAAACAAGTGTTTTATTTAAAATGTTATTAAATGTGTTTCGTCACGTGCCGACAGCAATAAGTGTTAACAATGTTTGCAAGTCACGTCACTTCGTTCAAATTGTATAATACCAATTTATAGTTAAAGTAACACAACCATAATCACGTTGAATAAAGTGAGACGAAAGAGTAAGTTTTAAAAATCACAAGTTGTATGTTAGCACCGATAGGCTTATTAGTGATTCAATAATAATCTAAAAAAAGCCCTCTCGTTGCGGTATCAACTTGTAGAATTGATCTATCATTTTATTACAATTGTTAAGGTTGATTTCCGTTCCTTTCATTTCCTATACGTATCGTGTCAGGCATCATCAATTTATACTATCCGTCAGACATCATCGATTTATACATTTTTTCAACAATATTTATCTGTGTCGGTGCATGTAGGAACGGAAAGGTACACATATACAATGTACACAAATACAATGTGAAATTAAGGAAAAGAGGTATCGCTCCAATGATTCAAGAGAGTGAAATCGCAAGAGAAAAGAATACATTTTTAAAAAGAGAAATAGTGTACAACTTTACTCTTGATAAGATACATAAACTCAACTGAACGTTTAATTCACCACTACTAGCAAAATTCCTACACAGAAGTTATTTATGAGTCAGTTGTAAAAATATAAATTAGATAGCTTTCTTAACTATGGTCATCGATCTACAAGTTCATCTTAACGAATATTTTATGTGGACTTTTTTTGTTAGTTATATAAGACGAATTCCCATTCGTTGGTCGAGTTTGATAGAAGGGCTGCCCGGAAAACGCATCTTGTCCTCGATGCAAATCTTTCGAATTATGCTATTTATTTATTTCTCGTTATTGTTATGGGTGTTGCAGGCCAAGTAGATGGGGAAATTGGTTGGTTTGGTTTTGTTGCAGGATGCACAGCTGGTTGCAGAAGTAGTTCCGCAAAGCGGGAGGTAACATTTGTGGAGGGGCGGAGTGGGATGAAATGGGTGATGTAGGAATTTTTGGGTTGGAGCTTCAATGGAATTTTGGTATTTGTAAAGGTGTTGTTCCAGTAGCCATCTTAGATAGATGGTCGGGTGGGAGTTTGGTGGATGTGACTATGTGGGTTATTTTAGAGGAAAGGTTTTGATTGCGTTATGGCTGCTGGAGCTAAGGGAGTGCAGAACTTAGGGTCATGTTATTGGATGGAGATACCGGTAAGGTGAATTTAGTTGTGTATATAAAGAGGATGTGGGTGTCGTGAGGGTGGGTATGGTGCCAATGAGTGTATCGGAGCGTATGACTGTGGGTAATGAGGGTGAGTGAGCTTTCTGTGTGGGGCTAAAAGCATGGACGAGTGTGTGGGGTTACGTGCGGAGGAACTTGATGAGGACCGCGAGTACTGCCGGGTTTGGTTGACATTTTTGCATGTAGGATTATGTATCTATAGTTTTTAGGACGTGCTAGCACAAACTATCTCATTTTCAAGAAAATGTTTACTTTGTTTAAATTGTTTTTAAGACATGTACATGTATAGTATGTCTTAATAATTTTTGATATTAGTATTGTGTACCTATAGGTTTTCGGTATTGCTTCCTCAAACTTGCAGACACAGATCAAAGAGTTTTAACTCTTATCGCTTTTACTTTCTTTTACAATGAAGTATAGTAATCATGAAAATTTTGGTCCCCTGAGCCCGAAAAAGTTGGTTTCGAAATGGTGTCTGTCTGTCAGTCTGTCAGTCTGTGTCCTCTCTACAGCCCAGATGGTTTAACCAATCGAACTGAAACTTCAGATTTAAGCTTTTTTCATAAATTCCCAGTGAGGTCCCAGTGAATTTTACTCCAAATCTGCTAACCGGAAGTGGCCACTTCCTTGGTCCAGAAAATTTATTTTGCAAATATCTTAAAAAGTATAAGGTTTACAAAAAACTACTTAATACAAAATGTTTCCAGAAAAATTAAAAAAAAAATTCAAAATTATGAAACAAAATTAAATTTCTCAAAATTCGCTGTTCATAAAAGAAAGTCCTGTGTTGGCCACACCTCCATTTTTCTGTTAATACCACAAATGCTAAAAACTGCAACTTTTTTAAAATATAATTTTAAATCGCTGTATACCTTATAGGATAGCGCTGCCGCTCTCAAATCCCGCGTTTCCAGAATTTATACAAAGTCCGATTATTTAGAATTTTTCATTAGTTTTCAGATTTAATATATCTTCTTTGTTTTACTGAGAAGTTAATTATTGAATTTATTTTTAATTTGATTTATTAAGTTATAAATTGATGTTCGAATTATAATCCGTGTACTACTAATATTTTAAGGTTGTTTTGTTAAGTGGTGCGTAATTGGGTTTTTAGTGAGTTATTAATATTGAAGGAAGTTCTCGAGGAACCTAATTTGGTTACTGTTTAATATATTCCAGGTTGAATTTAAGTTTACTGTAATTTTAATAAGTAGTATGAACGATTAAATAATTATTTTAATTTTGATTTTTAGGAGTATCTCCTGGAACTCATTTCTAATTAATTTATTCACTTATTTTTAGGTTGCCATCGATTGAAAGCTGGTTTAATTTTATTAATAAATACAAATGTTTATTAACCTGTAGAATTGTGTTGTGCAGAGCATAACATATTGTATTAACTATTGACCGCCATTGTAACCGGGTCGATCTCTTAATGCTAGAGGAAGATCCTGCTTGATGCTTGGTCGTACACTCCAATTCAATCAATCAATCATAAAATCAGGATTTTTCGTGTCTTGTCAATTGAAAAGGGATACTGTACTAATTGTATTTTAATTTAATTTAATTTATTAATTTACAATTTCATCTACATTAATTTTTACAATTGCATTTAGTTTTCAGTAGAGACAGAAAATGAATACCAAGGCGAGAAGGACTCACAAAAGATACACAAAAGTATAATATGTATAAACCAAATTTGTATTTTGCAGAAACAGGGGTGCTATTCTTGAACTATTTACGAAAACTTACGTATAGTGAGTTAGTGTTAAAGGATTTCGAAAACCCTAAAATGGTATTCTTGAAATCGGATGACAAAATTTTCGCAACGGGACGTTACTAAAATTTTCGTAATGGTTTTTTCGTTTCTTTTTGCATTTCGTAAAGAAATCATTTGGATTTTTGTTTTAATTATATTTATAAGGATGTTCATAAAACACAATAATTTCTGTTGATGGTTAAAAATAATATACATTGCCCACATTTTTAAGATCACGATAACCAAAAAAAACAAAAAAAAAAAAAAATTCGTACCCTTTTGGCTTTTGTTTTTGGTTTTTTATTAATATAAAAAACCGAAAACAAAAGGCAACAGGGTACGATTTTTTTTTTTTTGTTTTTTTTTTGTTTGTCGTGTTCTTAAAAATGTGGGCAATGTCACAGCACATAGATACAAAGCCATCAGCATCAAATTCGAACTTAATATAAGGGGGATAGAAAGCTAACAAAATCTTAAATATCTTATAGATATTTAATAAATTTTGGCAATATCTACATTTGATAATTTGGGGCAAAGCACCTAGATATACAAGCCGTCAGTATCAGACCAATTTTAAAAGAAGCTTAATTTAAGGGGGATACATTTTACGATTTCCCATAGGAACCCATGTAAAATTGAATAGTTTTGATTAAAATTTTATCAATGAAAAAATACTCGTACCAGAAAATATTTTTTTTGTATAACATATTTTAAAACCAATAACTTAAATTTAGTAATTTTATTAATATGATTAAAATAAAATACTACAAATTTAGTTTTTCTTTGTATGACTAAGTGAAAAATACAGTATAAAATTATATAAACGAAATCAATGACGTAAGATCTTACTTACTATTTATTTGTGCCATTTGGCACATTTTGGCCATTTGGCACAGGCTAAAGTATGGCGCTAAAGGAGAAAACCTTGACAAAAAACCCTAATATAAGGTGGAACAGCATATGCCGATGGATGAATGGCTGAAAGGTTAATCAGTCAAAAATATGCGGACTCTGGATACCAGGCAGCCCCCAGTTTTATTTAGCATTCCTATAGTAAAGCTGGGTCACCTACAGGCATTTGCAATTCCTAACAACTCGTAAGAGTAAAACCAAACGGAAGACGAGGCAGGGGTAGGAATATACGGGAGTAGGACAGCCCTCTCGAAGTCCTTGAGCTCTAATGCTACAGTCTTTCTAGCGGAACTACAAGTTGAAGTGAACATCTAGGAGGGAGAGCAATAAGCCCGGATAGTATGTATCACGTACCGGCTGGCAGTATTATCAGGTTCACTAAGAGCCTGAATATTGACTGGACGGATGATTAAGCAGCGTCCAGCACAATAGATCTTTTAGGTCGCAGTGCGAGGTGGCTGAACGCCCACATGGCCCTCCAATAATAATAATAATACTTACTATTTAACAAAGGCTTTAAAATACAATAGACTAGAAACATAAAAGAAAAAAGTTTGTTTCTCCTCTTTTTAACCTCTTTGCTATTTATCGACTTTTTTTATTTAAAAAAAAACATGAACATGTAACACGTCAAGAAATAAAGATGTGTTTGTAAAGAAAGGGGTTTTAGTAAAACAATAATTAAATATCTATAAACAAGATTTTATTAATTGATTTTCAAATCATACATTTATCAATTATTCTTCTTGATAACGTAGAAATCGAAATTCAGTTTTGTAAGATTTTCATTTAAGAAAACTAAATTAAAAAAAAATAACTGTCCATATGATTTGTATGAAAAATTCATTTTTTTTTTACGTTCTATCCCCCCGTTCAAATTTGATGCTGACGGCTTGTATTCTAAGTGCTTTGATTTGGGGTGTCAATATAAATTTAAACTATTATTTATTTCGAGATAACAATGACGTAACTATACTACCGTGCTAAGAAAAAAAGTCACATTTGCCTTTTTGTAGTTTTGAGTAATTTCAATTTTTCTGTTTTTGCCATGTCAAGACTATGCATTAATATGAAACTTGACTACTAATTAACGTGATTTTATGGCATTCAGTAAAGGATATTTAGCATTTTAAAAAAGCAGAAAAATAGGTATTTGTTTGCAGAATTCAAATATGCCCCTACCACATTTTTCGACTTTTGGCGCTTATGACTTTGTTTCTTAGCACGGCGGTATAATTCAGCACGTCAGTATTTATAGTATTCTGTTTGGTTTATTCTTTTTCTACCTGACTAGAAATAAAGGATATTTTCTTTTAAAGTTTTGTATTTACATATGTACATGTCCTATTCTAAAAACTTGAGATATTTTTTTAATGCTTGCCCGTTAATTTTAAAGAATACGTGTAAAGGGTATGATATAGCGAACAAAAATGGAATATGTGATTCCATACAACAAAAATTTGTTTAATTATTTAACTTTTGTATTTATATGTTAAAATTGTAATAATTGGAAAACAATTAATCCAATATGTAATTTAAAGTTTGATTCTTGTTAATATCATTAAGTTAATTTGGAATAGCGGTCCAGTTATATAAGTATTACGACCTTCTAATTTTTCGAAATTGCAGCAAAACGCATTACAAATTCTCGTAATTGCAACTTGTGGTTGTTTTACTCGTACAACTTTTTAGGTATGACAGACAACTCGTAATGATTAAAAGGATTCCTTTTAAAGAAAAGAAAACGATTCTTTTAAGGCGTTTTGTCGCATTTTTGAAAAACTCGAAACTCAATGCTTACATAATCGCACCTCGTTTTACGTTATCATTTTAAAGTAGTAGTAAGCCTTCAAAAATGACGGACGTTTTTCATAAGTTTGTCCTCTCAATGTTTTTGTCGCTGACGGTTCATCCGCAACTTACGTTTTTCTGCAGTTGTAAGATTTATTTTGTACAGTAAAAGCCTCAGAACGATACATTCTTCTTTCCATTCTTCACTAAAAATACGTTGCCTTGTATATTATGAAGAAAGATTTTCCAAATCCACTTGAACGCTGTAAGAGTAACAATAAACAGAAAAATCATCCACAAATTTTTTTTTTTTAATTCTTACTTTTGCTTGCTCTAAATTTTATGACTGGATTTGGCCTCCTCAACGATGCCCCACCAAATAGTTCGATCCACGAGAAGACAAAGTGACCGAGCATGTTGAGGTACTTTTCAACGTTGTTCATTCGTCAGGTAGGTGGTCTCTCGCGAGATCCTACTTTCGTTGATGCCGACTGCAAGAGCTGTCTAGTTCCATCATACCACCATACAATCATAACATCAAACCATCGCACTATCATACCATTTTACAATCATATTATACCATTATACCATTATACAATCAAATTTTACCATCACACCATCATACCATCCTATCATAATACAATCATGTCGCCATACTATCATACCATCACAACGTCATATGAAAAACCATCATACTAACATTCCATCTTACCATTGTAGCAGCATACCATCATGCTGTCTTAACGTCATACCGTCTTGTCCTACTATCAAAAAAACTTACTATCATATTATACCATCACAGCATCATACCATGATTCCATCATACCACCATATCGTCTTACCATCATAACATTATACCATTATTCCATCAGATCATACCATTATACATGTCTAACATTAATCCATCACACCTTGATACCATCATATCAGCATAGCAATATGCCATCATACCAACATACTATCATACCACCACATCATCATAACATCACATCATCACAATCGTACCATGAAACGATCGTACCATCATACAGTCATACCATCAAACTATAACATCGTCATACTATCGTAGCATCACACCATAATACTATCACAACATCAAACGTATCAAATGTCAAATAATTTAAATTTTTGTTGTTTGAAATTTCGTCGTTGCCACGACAATTTTAAATTCCGAATGTAGCCTTTTAAAAAACAGTATGCCATGCCGTTACCTTTAGACAAATATACAAACGATGGTAATTATTATTATTGAATAACATTACGAACATTTTCTACGGGCTAAATGCGGGCGATGCGGACGCTTTCTTTACTTAAAATTAACATTTATTGTTGTGAATTTTTGTGAATGTAACTTAATTCTTTAATATTATATTATACATAATGGATATGTTAAAAATGATTGTGTGTACTTTTTGTCTTAAAAGTGAAAACCAAAGTGAATCTGTACCAATGATATTTTGAGAATGGCTTATCCGATTTAGATTTTTTTTTCGCCAATCTGTTTCTATGGTAAGACGGTATGGTACGTATGCTGGTATGATGGTATGATTGCACGATGATATGATGTTATGACGGTATAATGGCATTTAAGATGGTATGACCGTTCGATGATATCAAGCTATGATGGTGATGGCATGATTGTATGATCCATTAAGACAACCCAAAGCGCAGGAAATCGTGGGGTAAGCCCGGCCATGTATCAACTTCAATGGCCAAACCGGATATTCATGGTAAAAAGCTAATGCAGTGCATCTGGTGGGATCAGTTCAGGGTGATCTGCTATGAGCTACTCAGCCTAAGGAAACTATCACTAAAGAACGTTATCAACAACATTGATGCAATTAAGCTAAGCATTGAAGCTCAAACACCCACAATATGCCAAAAGACAAAATGATCTTTCAGCACAACAACACTCGGCCATATGTTGCAAAAATCATCAAGAAAACTTTGGAGGTGCTTCAACGAGATGTCCCACCTCACCCGCCGTATTCACCAGACATGGCTCATTCCGACTAGACGAGGAATTTTTCGATGCGGAATCTGTATGCTGTCTGAAAGATGGGCAAAAGTCGTAGCTAACGATGGACAATACTATGAATAAAATACATTGTACCAATTTCTCGGAATAAAGCTTCGAATTTATAAAAAAAAACCTTAAAACTTATTTGTAACCCCAGTATTTGGTTAATGGTTGTTAGTTCAAGAATAGTGCCCCAGGTGTTAATGTTTACTTACATATTAATTTATTTGATAATTTGTTTGAGTAAAAAATATATATTAATTCGAACAAACATTTTGTAAATTTGAACTCGCAAGAATACCGAACATATCGACAAACGTACGTATTTTGCCGCTCCTTGGTTAGGCTGAAATTACCGAATCGGTGTTTTTCAGTTCCAGAAATCTGTAAAACGTTAGTTAATAATACTGATCCCATACGAAAATATTTCAATAGTTTTATCTGTCGAATTTACTTCATTGAATCGGTAATTTTGTGGTTTAATATTTTCATTAAGAGTCAGTTCTGTTACTGTACTAAATCTTTGATTAATGAATTTTTTTTTTTTGAAAAAATAAAATGAAATAAAACACTGAATATTTTTTTATCTTAAAGTGATAATTTAAAATTTTTATATTTTTACATACCATATGTATATACGGAATAGTTTCGAGCAGCCAAGCTCTTTGCAACAGTCTTAAATATTCTAAATTTTAATGTTGAATGTTTGTCCTATTTATAATTAGCTCATACATTGCATTGAAAGGCATCAATCGTTGCATTTTAATTAGTATACCCCTGATTGATGTTCATTATATGTTTTGTTAGTGTTGATGAGGTGTTCTAATTTATTCGATGTTTTATATACTGTTTTGTATTCGTATTGTCCGAAAATTCTGCGTGTTATATTGAATGTGGTTGTGTCGTACTCTAATGTGATATATTTGTGGTTGTTTGCTCTCTCCGTGGTCAATGTTGTGAGCGATCTAAAATATTCTTTTCTTCTGTTATTCATATCATCAATCATGTTTTCTTTGTATCCATTGCTGCTCGCTTTATGTTTTTTAATTTGTATTTCGTTTGTGTAATCTGTGTGGTTCATAGGAATTTTATTTAATCGATTGATCATATGGTGATAAGCTGCTGTTTTGTATTGCGGGGGGTGATTCGATGTGTGAATGAATTGTGTGATTGGTTTGGGTGGGCTTTCGATAAACTTTGAAGTTGTGATTATTGTTGGTTTTGGTGATGGTGATGTCAACAAACTTTCAACGCATTGTATGAGCTACATAATTATAAATAGGACAAACATTCAACATTAAAATTTAGAATATTTAAGACTGTTAACAAAGAGTTTGGCTGCTCGAAATTAGTCCGTATATACATATGTAAAAATATAAAATTTTAAATTATCACTTTAAGATAAAAAAATATTCAGTGTTTTATTTCATTATATTTTTTAAAAAATAAAAAATTCATTAATAAATAAGTGATAAAAGTACACGCACAAATGAATCTCCTCCAAAATAGAAAAGTTTTGTGGTTTTGTTGTGCTGTAAAATGTCAGTTCATATTACTGAATGCACAATTATAGCTTTATTTGCTTCACACTAGACGCCTGAAATTTATTCCAAAAAAGAAACAACTAATTTATACTGTGTTATACTGAAACTTGAGTGTGGTATATTTTTATTAAAGGATATCTATGAATTCTGCAAGTTTTCAGTCTGTTGTAATAGGGCCGCGGCACTGGAATTGCTTCGCTTTCAATCTAAAATAATTTCTACTATTATAGGGATACAGTGATACAGTGTATATAATACAGTGATTAGCGAATCTTACTATTTCACACGAAATAGATGAATATTTCTTATATTCTTCAACACATTAGAAATTACGCACACAAATATTTTATAAAAAATCATACATTTTTGTAAACCGGCTTTTTCAAATCAGGAATTCCCGATTACCAGTTTATAGTCAAGCATAATTTGTTCAATTTTTCCATTAGACTTATCGTTTGCAAAAATAATAAATTTGAATAAAATAAAATAGATATTGGTGTTCGGGTTATCTATTACCATTTGGTCCAGGTAGTTTGGGATTTGCCAGTTTCGAATTAAATTGTACTACTTTTTCAATAGATCGATTCGATAGATAGTTTCGACATTATAATGTATGTACTTTTTCTGTAATATAATAGAAGCTTTTTTCTCAACTGACTTCTTGATTATAGTCGAAAGATATTGGAAGACCTCAAAAATTGTATCCATTTTTCTATCTAATTTGATTTGGGCCTCCTCCATTTTTTTTTAACCTTTTTCTCGTCTTCTTTTTAAAATTACATAGAATCATAGATTACGAATCTTCTTTCCGACTTAATTGCATCATCCTGGGCCCTTTTCTCGAATTCCACAACCATTTTCCACATGTGAACATGTGTCAAAATCTATGTAATTATTGACGTTTTCGTAAATGGGAAATTTTATTCACTACTTATACCCATTCGAAAATATTCCCTTAGTACCGAAAAATTCCATAGCGAATTTAAGAATACAGCAATTTAAATTTCCGAACGTTTTTATGAATTTTGACACATGTTCGCATGTGGAAAATGGATGTGGAATTTCAGAATATGGCACCCGGAATAATTTCGTATCCCTCTTCGAAATACTATGCACATTAACATCGGTAAAGGGATATTCCATTAATCGCCGAATTATCGTCACCTTAACAATATAAAATAAATATTGGTTAATAAATTTATATAAGTTTATTTTATATAATAAAACACAATATTTCGGTTTTGTCACTTTCTTTAACGTGATATTTATTTTATTTGTAAATGAAATTACGATCGTTTCGGATGTTACTCCTTTATCAAATTTCTAACAAATATAGAACATAGAATGTTTGTTAGAAATTTGATAAAGGAGTAATATCCGAAACGATCGTAATTTCATTTACAAATAAAATAAATATCACGTTAAAGAAAGTGACAAAACCGAAATATTGTGTTTTATTTTTAAAATCTTTTTATTGGTGATATTAGTCCACGAGTAAACAACAAATATGTTAAGTTTATTTTATTTTTCCTTCTATAATATTAAGTTATTTAAAGGTTGTTTCATTTTACTTTCTTTTTAATTGCGGTGTTGAATTGTTTTTATGTTAAAAGCTTTAACATAATGATAAAGTATTCGATTGATTATCCATTTTTTGTAAACCACAACACATTCAATCATTCCATTTGGTTGGGTTGTTTCTACAACGCATTTTAATTTAATTTAATTTTATTTTATTTATTTAGTTACTTAATATTTTACAAATCTTTTGACATAAGAGGCATACATTTTCACTTTTCATTCCGTTCAGTTCACCTTGATTGTTCCTTTTTTTCAAGGGATCCTTAGCAACAATATTGGTTTGCTTAATGGTATCAATAATATCGTGATTTAATTTGAAATCAAATCGAGGTTAAGGCATTTTCCATATATTGCACAATTTCTCGTTCAGTTTACAAATCAACTTTACATATAATGTGTTAACAAAAAGAAATAAAAATTCACAACTGCTTCGGTTTGGGAAATAAAATTTAAGCAACTGCTTACAAATAATAAATAAAGGTAAAATACACCAAAAATAAATATTTTAGTCGGGTTAATTATATATGTACAATGTACATATCGCACATAACAAAGAATAGTGACACAACTCAAAAACTGAAATTTTTCAGAAGAGCAAAAGAAAAATTATCAATTTCAATTTTACTGCGCTATTTTCCACAGGCGTCCAAAAGAGCAAGAACGATACATTAAGTCCCTCGCGATTTGTATAATAAATATGAAAATATCACTGTGCCATGTCATTCATGTGCGATATCTACTTAAATATAACCATAAAGAAACCCAGCATTAAGAGGAACTCTATAGAGTAACTACTCGCTGCAAAAACGATTAAAGCGGCAAACCCTATATATTGTATTAAAATTGCGAACTTTCTTCAAAACCTCGCATTTACATGAATAAATTATATTTACATGAATGTCAGTATCCTCAACCCATTCTAAAACTCGAGCATCGTGAAATTAAAAAAAATTACTTTGATTTTTGTGAGAACATTTGGGTTAGTGATTACGTTTAGTATGAAATAAAAATCAAATATTTTTATTTTATACTATTAAAAAACCAAAAATTAAATGTTATACCATATAGCCCTATTATGATTCTCACCTCGCCGAAAAATTTCATACAAATCTAGTCACATTTGCATAGTATTTCTCGGTGAGATGAGAACCATAATAGGGGTAATAAACACAAACCAAAAAGTTTCAAACGTAATTTTGTTTGAAGAGAACCAGTTTGAACTAAATAATGTTTTATTGTATCATAACCATCTTACATATGAGCTGTTATTTTTGAAAGTGGTATAAGTCCATTTTTCAAAAAAATTAAGTTAATGATAACAATAGACAAACGACAGTATAATCTTTCTAACGGTAAGAAATTTATAGGCAAAATAAAAACAAATGCAATCATCTCAAGAAAATTCAAAATCCCGTATATTTTTGCATTTATTGTTTCTCTATTCTTTCATTATCTCGTTTCAACAAAATATGGACTTATACCACTTTTAAAAATAACAGCTCATATACATATCGTAGCCGTAAGGTAGAAATACAAGCTTTCCACCAGAGGTGAACATTTTTCTGTTTCCCATAAGAACCAATATAAAATTGATAGTTTTGATTTATAAGTTTATTAATGAAAATTCAATTTAATGTAATAAAACTTTTGTTAATTTCCTAGATGTGGTTTTAAAATTATAGAAGAAAATTTCTTTATATTTTAAAATAAATTGAAACAAGAAAACCTTTCCATTTTCAACAGAAACAAATAGAATCATCCTTGTTTTTTCAATTTTAAACCAACAAAAGAAACAAAGAAAGCGTAAAAGTGAAAGCTCGTAAATAAAAAAAATAAAAAATTTAGATTATCTTTGTCTTTCCAATATAAAATAATTAAAAGTGACAAACAACACTTAAGAGCGCTTACACACGATCCAACTTGTTAGAAATTGGATGTTGTCTACAGTCGATCCAACTAATATCTGATTTTTTGATTTCTGTTTTGTTTTCGCTTTAAAATTTATTTGTGAGTTAAGATAAGGATCGGTAATGAAAAATGATTTTTTGTTAAGATAAGGTAATGAGATTGTAAACGCACTATGTAACTATAAAACGCACAAATAGAATAAATTAAATTTTTACTTTTACTTTATATAGGTTTTGCACTCCAAATTCAACTGTTTACAAATCAGGTTCACCAATTTACAATTCAAATTCATCTTTATTCAAAACATATTCACCATTTTCCAAAGCAAATTCGCCTTTATTCAAATCAAATTCAGCTTTATCCAAAACAAATTCATTATTTTCCAAATCAAATTAAATCTTTTCCAAATCAAATTCTTCATTTATGAAAATATCACATTAAAATTAAAAACATCGGATTGAAGTCCTTTGACTCTCTGATAATTCTTATTTAGACTTTTTGAGATTCTTTGTGACCAATATTTTTGAGATTATTTCGAAATTCAGTGATGAACCAGTAAAAACTTAATTGTTTATACTGGTAAGCGGGAGAGAACCTAAACTTGCCTGACACTCTAAATGTCTAATTCCTAATAAAAATTCTACATTTCAAAAATGTTGTAAAAATTCTCTAAATATCAGCGTTCTTAAATTTGACGAATACTATCTTTAAAGATTTAGATCTTTAAACTGCCATTTTCCATATCTGCCTTCGCAAATCCGCAATAATAGATATTCCAAACTCCTGAAATCTTATATTTCATAAAATCCTTATTTAAGCTTCTAAGACTTTTCGCTTTCTAAATTCCTGATACTTAGGGTGAATTTTAAAGTGAAGTTCAGCGAGAGAGTTTAAGAGTGAAGTTGGGTAGGTTGAATTAAAGTTATAGTGACTTGTAGGTTGAATTGGTTGATTTGAGTGAATTTCAGAATTAATTGGTCGTAATATTAGGAAGAATTTTAAAGTAAATGTATGATGAATTTGAGGCTTTGTTGTACGATCAAGTTAGAACGCACCGTAGTTTTAAGGAAAATTTAAAGGTGCATTTTTAGTTAACAAGACATTATATGGTAAATTTGGGAATTTGAATTTAGATCAATTTGGGATCCATTCTACGGTTGAATTTGATTTGGAAAAGGATGAGTATATTTTGGATTAAGGTGAATTTGATTTGGATAAAGGCGAACTTGATTTGAAAAAGGATAAATATGTTTTGAATAAAGATGAATTTGATTTTAATAAAGTCGAATTTGATTTGAAAAAGGATGATTATTTTTTCGATAAAGGTGAACTTGATTTTGAAAAGGATGATTGTGTTTTGTAAAAGGCTGAATTTGAAGTGCAAAACCTATATTTACTCGTAAATGCATAGACAAAAACAAAATACATAAAGAGAACACATAAATATTCCTCTTCTCTTTTTTATATTATAAAAAAAAATAAAAAATAAAATTTGTTCCTTTCTTTTCTGTTGTTTAGTTGTTTACCCTATGAAATTCATAACTTAAATGATGAAATATCGTCCGACAACAATACACACCATCCAAGTTGGTTGGTCGGTTGAATGGCATTTCCATCCGACACATCCAACATAATTTTATCGGACCGACATATATACACACGATCCAATTTTACGTCCAATACAACCAAATCGGACCCACCAACCAACCAATTTGGATCGCGTGTAGCGCTCTTTAAATGTAAAAACGGGCAAACACGAAAATAGAAAACAAAAACGGCATAGATATCTTTGTATGAAAGCACCTAGTATATAAGCTGTCAGCATCAAATTCGAACTTAATACATTTAGTGGGGATAGAAAGACAATGAAAAGTTATGTTTTTCTAATTTTGTTTTTCTTAAATGAAAAATGTTACAAAACAGACTGTTGATTTTTACGTTATCAAGAAGAATAATTGGTAAATAAATGATTTGAAAATCAATTAATAAAATCTTTTTTATAGATACTTATGTCGAGTTCTATGGAAATTTTGAAATATAGTATAGCAATTTTAAACGTATCCCCTAGAACGTACAAGCAAATTTATTTTGTGATGGAAACAAAACAACAGTTTTTTCAGATGTGAGATTAGCTGTCAAGAGAAATTTTGTTTATATTATTAATAAAGAGTATTTAAAATGGAAATTATGAACTTTTGTGGCTACGTAGTCGTAAAAAATATAAACAATTTTGTAATTTTTATAGTATGTAGTAGCAAATTACAAATCTGGAGTCTCGTTATTTGTTGTTATTATTATCATAATTGACATTTTTAATTTTGCTGGAAGAAAGGTGGGGGTAAATTTATCAAAATATCTCAATTTCTCAAAATTGATTTACACCAATTACATCAATAATATTTTCCCATAGTACGCATAAAATTGCTGTAAATCGTTTTTTATTGATTTACAGTAATTTTTTTTGTACCATAGAATTCCACATTAATTAATGTTTTACTAAAACCCCTTTATTTATAAACACATCTTTATCTCATTACATGTCACATTTCGTCCATGCTTTTTTTTTATAATAAAAAAATGTCTATAAATAGCAAAGAATTTAAACTAATGAGGAGAAAATAACTTTTTTTTCTTTTATATAAACCAAAGCATTCCTAAATAAATATACTATACAAGCCGTCAGGTTCAGACCAATTTTAAAAGAAGCTTAATTTAAGGGGAATACATTTTACGAAAAGTAAAGATGTGTTTGTAAATTTTTTTTATCCACTTTTGATATATAATAGCCCGATAACTATGCTGATTTCAAATAAAGAAAATGTAAGATAACCCATTGTTATTGTATAACCCACGCTGCTAGGGGCAACGTGAGTTATATTAGGTATAACAAAATGTTGAGTAGTCATTGGAAAATTATCCGTAGTCAAATTGAATGAAAAACTATATTCCAAAAATTAGTTAAATTAAAGTGTACCATGACAATTTAAAGAACGGTCACTATGATAATAGTTATTTACGAGTATGGTACTAGTGAGCAAAACGAGATACTACCCATGAGGGATAAGTTTATACCGAGTGGATAATATCTCTTTGCTCACGAGTGGCATACAACGTTTTATCCACTTTTGTTGAAATAAATTTCGTAAATTAATAAGAAATAGTTCCATTTTGTGTTCTCACAATGGAGCATTGAATTTTGAAATACATTTTATCATAGTGGCCGTTCTTTAAATTGTCATGGTGTACTTTAACTAATTTTATAGTTTTTTGTTCAATTTCACTATGAATAATTTTCCAATGACTACTCAACATTTTTTTCTACCAAATATAACTCACGTTGCCCCTAGCAGCGTGGGTTATACTATAACAATGGGTTATTTTACATTTTCTTTATTTCACATCAGCATAGTTATCGGGCTATTATATATAAAAAGTGGATAAAATATATTTCAAAATTCAATGCCCCACTGTGAAAACACAAAATGGAACTATTTCTTATTAATTTACGAAATTTATTTCAACAAAAGCGGATAAAACGTTGTATGCCACTCGTGAGCAAAGATATATTATCCACTCGGGATAATGTCCCACTCGGCTATCGCCTCGTGGGACAAACTTATCCTTCATGGATAATATCTCGTTTTGCTCACTAGTACCATAAATAACTATTTTTTTAAATGTTGCCAATGGCTTTATCCTTGAATCTTTCTACAAAAGAAACTCACAAGAAGTAATCAAATCTTAAGCTAAAAATTATTACATATTTTAAGTCTTAACCAATGTTAATACTTATTGTTAGTGCTCACAATTTAATTAATTTAGATTATACTTATAAGTATAAAATAATCATTTAGTAAATTTACAGGTTCACAGGTTCATCAGTCCGAGTGGATCTGTTCTTCTCAGTCACCTAAATCGCGGCTGTTTTAGTATCTCCCTGGCCAATTCGTTGGGATGTGCTTCTAGTTTTGAATAATATTTCGAACTGAATTCTTTAATTGTTTCTTTAACGGTTTTAATCTCAAGGTCGTCATGTATATTACTATTTAGAATGTACCAGAGCATTGGTAATACTGCGAAGTATTTTCGCTTGGGATCGTTGCAGGAGTTCTCTCTTTGAAGCGCTGGTGAATCCTCATAACTGAATACCATACGTCCTTATGGGTTTGATTATCGCTTTGTAAAGTAGAACTTTATTGGCTAATGATAACTGAGATTTTCTTCATTTTAACAAGTATAATATTAGTCCTAGAACGCTGCCTTGCGGGACACCTGCATTAATAACATTTAAGCAAGTAGTTGCGCTGTTTTGTTTGGCCATGTATTCCCTTTGAAGAAGATAGTTTCCCAAAACTGAGTGAAATTTCTTCGGTAGAAGCTCTTTAATTTTGTAAATTAGTTCATCGTGCCAAACTTTATCAAAAGTTTGTGCGATATCCAAAAAGGCAGCAGAACAATATTTCTTTTTCTCGAAGCTGATTTTGATTGTATTTACAATTTTGTGTACTTGCTCTGTAGTACCATGTTGCTTTCGGAACCCAAATTGATGGTTTGGAATAACGCGCCGTTCTTCTAATATTGGTTTCAACTTCGTTAGTAACATTTTTCAAATAGCTTTGAGACGATTTGATGAGATTTGCGTTTCATTTCCCTGGCTTATACATATATCATTGTGATCAAAGATATCTTCCATTTTTGAGGAATATAACTGGTTTGCATGATCGCGTTGAATACAAATGTTATTAGTTTTATGCATTTATCTGGCAATTCCTTCATCATTTTTCCAGTAATGAGATCATGTCCTGGTGCCTTTTTCGGGCTTATGCAAGTTTTAATTGTATTCTTAACTTTCTTCCAGTTATTCTTTATAGGTTTGTAGGATAAACCATCATCCATTGGCTGGGGTAGCACAAAATAATTATCTTCTTCGTGTGGGACGAATACTGTTGCTAGATGAGCAGCAAAAGCATTGGCTTTTTCTTCATCACTTCTCGCTCGTATTTGTAGATAAAGGTGTTTTAGTAAAAGATTTTATTATTTGATTTTTAAATCATTTATTCTTGGTAACGTAGAAATCAAAATTTATTTTTGTAAGATTTTTCATTTAAGAATAATGATATTAGATTTGTATGAAAAATCCATTTTTTTTGTCTTTCTATCCCGTTATATTAAGTTCGAATTTTATCTGGACGGTTTTTATACCTAGGAATGCTCTGTGAAAATAAACCATTTAGTTTTTATTGTTGTTAAAGAGTGGTTGTGCGTAGTTTGTTTATTTCTAGTCTATTGTATTTTAAAGTCTTTGATAAATAGTAAGTAAGATCTTACGTCATTGATTTTGTTTTTATAATTTTATACTGTATTTTTCACATAGCCATAAAAAGAAAAAGTAAATTTGTACAATTTTATTTTAATTATATTAATCAAATTACTAAATTTAAGTTATTGATTGTTAAGGTTTTAAAATATGTTGTACTCAAAGGTTTGATTTAAAAATAAACCTAAAAATATTTTCTGGTATGAGTATTTTTCATTATAGTTCTTAAAAGAAATCGTAAAATGTAACCCCCTTAAATGAAGCTTCTTTTAAAATTGGTCTGATACTGATGGCTTGTACATATGTGCTTTGGTCTGATCTACATATAGAAAACAAACAGGCGACAACACGATAAAATAAAAATAAAAACACGTGTAAAGACAAAAAATAAGAACAATGGACATCCTTGACGTTCCAAAAAAAAAAAAAAAAATTTACTACAATCTAATCGCACCATATTGAATATACCATATGTATAGTTTAAAAAGCTTTTGTAGTTTTGTATGTAGTTGTGAATAAAATCAGAACCATCTTGATATGAATAGAGCCAGCATGTAAAAAATGAACTTAAAATAAAGGACATAGAAACACTAAAAAATAATTTATTTTCATAGAGTTTGTATGAAAAAACGCGATTTCGATTGACGAAAAAATATGAATTAAAAATTAAACCTAGATAAATAATTTTTTCTGAAATCACTAATAAACGACTCGATGACTAACTCATTTAAAGCATAGATTCTCAAGCTTCCCCATTTTCCAGATATAATGAAAAGGAAATAAGGGAATTAAATTAAAAAACGTTCTACAACAGCAACAATATGTATTAAAAAGAGAATATTCTATTTAATGACGTCATCACTTATCCACAACTAAAATCAATGGTAAAAACAAGACAATACATACGTTTTCGCTGAACAGCCAAAATTAAAATAAATCAAAGAGAGTCAAAGAGAAAAAATAATATGCATTGAGCGAAAAGAAATCAAAAAAATCAAATCAATTGGAATGATATCAAAGGGCCGAATGTCGAAGGGTCGAATTTGAAAGGGCCGAATGTGTCGAAGGGCCGAATGTCGAAGGGCCGAATGTCGAAGGGCCGAATGGGTCGAAGGGTCGAATTTGAAAGGGCCGAATGTGTCGAAGGGCCGAATGTCGATGGGTCGAAGGGCCGAATGTTTTTTTTTTTGGTTTGTTTTTAGAAATATAATTTTTAAAATTTGTTAATTTAAGGAATATTTGGTAATTTTTCTTGTCAAATATAAATTAGTTCTTATGAATTTATGTATTTTATTATATTTAATCTTTGGATATTCTATCGACAAAAATATTGCATTAATTGAGGTTGTTTATATTTTGCGTTCCTTTTGGAACGCAAAATATAAACAACCTCAAGGATCAAAAACAACCTCAGGATGAAGTGAAAAAATATTTGTACATAATGGGTATTTCACTTTATGCATTTATATTTTGTGCGTTTTACATAGAATAAAAGGAATTTAAAGTTTATCGAGTTCTAGTGCAGTTCTCATGGAAAACACGGCTTATATAGTTTATTACTATTGTTTCACTTTAGTCACTAACTTAATATGATGAAACAATAATGTGAGGGTGGTGGTAATTTCTTTACTCTGCTTATGTTAATACATATAATAATAACTGTTTATACTCACAATTACACAATAAGTTTCCGATAACTCGGATTCTTTGCCGTTCTTCAAAATAGTGAAGTGATAATTCGTCAAAAGATGCGCAATGATCGATTTCATAACCTGACAAAGTGGCGTTTTCATATTTATTTTACAAAGCGGGAGGCGGCTTAATTCTGCGATCTTTCTTTTCTTGACGCCCGTAGAGAATAGTGTAGTAAAATCGAAATTAGGATTTTTTATTTTGCTCTTCTGAAAAATGTGAAATTTTGAGTTGTGTCACTATTCTTTGTCTCATGCGAAATGATAAAACGAAACGCGACAGCAGTTTTTTTTAAATTAATGGCCGCTTTGCGAAGGTTTTTTGATTTCTGTAATATTATATTCACTTAAACCGACCTGACGGCCTCTAAAGATGACTTTACAGAAAGTGGATTTTCGAATAAGCAAATAAACTTAATTATAATTTACAACATTTGATATTTGTGAAAATTACTGTAATTCGTTTGATGCCCCAGAAGATGGGGCTATCGCCTTTCCTAACACCCGTGTACCCTACGCTTTTTCAGGATTTATGGAAATTCTAGCATTTTTAAAAATGATAAAATTTTGTAAAAATATGTAGTTTTATTATAAATCACACACTAAAATCGAGAACTACTTAAAAGCACTTAGCATTGGACCGTTTTGCACAAGGATGTCTGTCTTCCTTCCTCGGTAGATTTCGTTTAAATTCTAATTCTTTTTTTCCAAAATTTGATTTTAATCTTTTCTTCAAATCTCATATAAAGATTTGCCGTTTGCCGACCTTGCAAACGCAGATAAAAATAGATGCGATCTTCCCATCGCTTCTTCTGATAGTTCCATCACAAGCATAGAAATGATCTCATAAAATGCTACTATAAATAACTTCGTCAACCTAGCAAACCCAGATCAAAGAGACTAAATCTAATTTAAAAAAAAGTATATGTAAACTGGCCACCACGATCCTGTGATTTAAGATTTTGTACCTCCAGTCTTCTTTCCTCTGATTTTTTGAAAAGCAAAGTGTTTGCCAATAAGCTAGCAACAAATCTAGAACTAAAGAATAGAAGTCCTGCCAATTGGCTAGAGGTAGACATTTAAACGATGTCTTACTTCATACGCTTTAAATTCACATTGCATGTATTAAAAAATTGATCTTTTCTTTGGTGCTTTTCTGAGAGCAACTTGCTTATTGTAACAGAACATTAATCATTTAACCATTTTTTGAAGCATTTTTATAGAAAACAAAGTAGCTAGTAGTAGTAGTTTCGGTTTCCGTCAGTCCATGCCCTTAATAACTTACAGATGGTTGTATCAACTTAATTTCTATACTAAACGTTCGAGAAATCCAAGGGGAAAAACCCTATTGATTTGGTTGTATTTTGTTGAGGATTTTCCAATATAAGAAGGATTTTACTGACCAAACTCTCTGAAATAAATAGAAAATACAAAATTTATTGAAGTGAAACTTTTTATGCACGGCACCTTCGAAATAATAAAAAAAAAATAAAAAAAGAAATTTGCTATGTAATAAAAAAATCGACATGGTCACTTTGTCCCTGTTAAAATGACATGTTCCAAAACGATATAAGATACAAAACTGGGTATTACGAGGCAAATGGAATTCTAAAATGAATTTTAGGTACAATTCTGAAGTAGGAAAATTAGACTGTTGGGTTGGTTTCTACAGGTGCGTTGGAAATGGGATTCAAAAATGAATTAAAAACAACGAAAAACAACGCATGTAACGATGGGAATGGGACCAACTAATAAATATCCAAACACTTTTAATTGGTATCAATTCAATTACTTTATTTCTGTTAACATAGGCACATAATGCTGTAGACAACAAAAATGCTTATAGTGGTTCTCAGGCACACATTTTTTTGAGCGTCGATGGTTCCCCACCACCCATTGCACTTCGGCAATGCCTGCTTAATATCGTAAGCGAGTTATGTACTCTGCGGGAAATATTCTGTAAGTTTTATTTGCCTCTCAAACACTCAAAAAATTAATGTTGACGATTCGCCCTCACACTGACCCTACACAGTTTGGGCCCTGGATGTCGATTAAGCCTTTGCGTACGGCAATGATACAGTACATGGCCATTGAACTAGCAACTTTTGATTTTCTAAAATTGCACTATTAATACAAGCAATTTCCGGGAAATTTTATCTTTATTTTATAGAACAAAATTATTTACCGTTATTTCTCTTGAATTTGTTATTGAATATTTTTCTAAATTTTGTACTTCCCCGAGCGAGCGATTGATGAACATTAGGTAACGGTAGTACTTAAATTGAGTAATAAATGAGGTATCATATTTTTTTTATTAAGTATTGTGTTAGTGGTTCTTTATTGGTGCGATAGGTTATAATTTTCAATTGTGTTTAGTAATTGATTTTTGAGAGTTTTGCGTTACTGTCATAATGGGATGAAAAGCTGACATTACATTGATAAAAAACAACGTATTACTGATTTATTAGAATATTCATTATTAAAACAATATGAAATTGCCAAAATAGTTGAAAGCAGTAAACATGTTGTGTCTAGAATTAAGAAATCACTCCAAAATGGCGAGGTCGTGACTCCACCGCACAGGGAAAATTGCAGAAAACAAAAGAAAACATCCGAAAGGGAAGACAGAATCATCTTAAAATTAACCTTACAGAATCGTAAACGATCAACGGCTTCAATAAATGACATAAAGAAATATGATATCAACATATCGAATAGAACATTGCGACGCCACCTTAAACAATTTGGACTAAAACAGTGTCGTCCGAATTGGATGGGGACGGAAATACAAGCACTTCTCAGTATCAGATTGGTCTAATGTAAGTAAAAATTCCTGTTTACCGTTTCGTTTTTAAAAATTTTCTTAAACGGCCAAATTTGCAGGTTTGTTTCTCGGATGAATCTTAGGTTCAAATTATTGCCGGGAGAAATATTTTTGTTAAATGCCGTTCACATGAGCGTTTCATTGAAGACAGTGTTGTACAAAAGGCCCTGGCCCTCTTCATTTAGTAGATGGCATTATGAATGCTGATAAATATATTCAGATGTTGGATAACGTTTTTTTACCAAAACTCCCCTAATTATTTCGCCGTCGGCAACGGTGTGTTAAAGAGTTCGGTGTTAGTCAAAGAGAGGTAAACTTGCTTCTTGCATTTTGTACAAAATCCATTGGCCGAAGGCCAATTTGTTGGTCATTTAATTACAACGGACATAGGACTTCGAGAGAGTTTGAGCCATTGCGCGTCTCCCTGCCCTACACCAGATGTTATGTGGAAGGTATTAGAAATTTTGACGTCAATTGGCATCTTGCATATTCAGCCATTCTTTAAAAGTGTGTTTCTCGTAATCAATGCTATCTTACACTTACTGGAAATCTACAGACCGTGTTATATTCTTTTCTTAGTATCATCATCGTAGTAAAATTTTGGTTGCTCTATTTGAACGAAATTCACATTGGTAATTCAAATACGCTATCGCTATTATGTTGATAACTTTGTCGCGACGACGTCAGTCGAAACCTTCAAGTTTTTGTTCAGACAAGCAAATGCCAAACCGAAATGCTGTTTAGGTGGCAAACATCGTAAACTACGAAAGGTATAGGTTTGTTTTGATTTTTATTATTGTGTAAATTTATAAACTAAAAAATAAAATAGAATTTGTAAAATGTGGTTTTGTTAAATAAATCATTCAATTTATAAATTTAAATTAGGAGATAAATATACACATAATCAAAATATAATTGTTATGAAATTTGACAATTCAAACACATATTTCATTATAGGAATATTCGGCGCGAATCGAATTTTACGATTTCCTATTTTATGATATCTGATAAATATCGTAATAGGGGTGGGGTGTCTCCTGTAGAGCGAATTGTTGATACGAGCCAAACTGCGATGGAAGCAAGGAGAAATATTTCCGTTACACTTTGATTTTTGCTTACAGTGATTAGAAAATTGTGCATGCTCTGCTGCATTGAATACTGCGAACTCTCTTTAGAGGGGTATACAAAGAAGTGGTTTGGATTTAATGGCATAAGAAATTTTGGAAAAGCATAAGATGAACACATATCGGAAACGATAATAAACAGTTTCTACTACTAATTTTGTTTGAGAATTATTTAACTTTTAAAAATGGGTAAAGTACCGGGAAATATTTATAAAATATTTCTTAGGCCCTTTCCGAAAGTTATACTTATTTATTTAGACATACTTATTTGCCGCCATCTTAAATAAGTATGTAAAATCATCCAATGACTATTTTGTAACTATAAAATAATTTTTAATTAAATTTTTTAATATGTATGCAATGAAATTAACAGAATTTTGGTTTTCGTTTAAGATTTCTTTTTTTTGTATTTTTGTAAGAACATACTTATTTTAAGTTACCTCGCCAACATACTTATTTAAATAAGTAGGTCTAAATAAATAAGTATAACTTTCGGAAAGGGCCTTAGGGATCAATTTTGTTTTTGGTGTCCGCAAAATTTGGAACATAGCGTTAGTTTAGTGAGTATATTAAAGATTTTTAGTAAAGTTAAATTTAGTAAAAAGAGCCAAAAATGTATTTGGAAAAAAGTTGAAATTGTGGCTTTATCTAAAAGAATGTTTCTAAACCATTGCATTTAAGATAAAGTATACTACATAGTTATCAACAAAATATTTTTTTTATTTTTTTTTTATTTAAAATAAATTGTATTTATTTATTTTATGTAATTACAATCTAGTCTCCTGGACTAATGAGCAATATATTTCTGACTTAATTTACTAACTTAAATTAATCTATGGATTCTTCCCATTGGCGTTCCATAGTGTTTGGTAAATTGAAGTAAACCACATCTTTGTAGTGGATTTTAGATCAGCATAATGCTGCTTAAACTGACAATCACACCAGCTCAAAAGGTTTGGTTCTTTTAAGTCTGCGTACTAAATTGGTGATGCTTAGGAGCTGAGTTGCCCCAATGTTCACATGTTGGCGGAGCCTTTCTTCATGTCTCCGTGCTTTTTCCTGGATTTCATTTAAGATGAGGTTCATTTTAAGGTCCCTATGGAGGTGATTGTTCCTGACATACCAAGGTGCATCAACGATGTTCCTTAATACCATATTCTGAAATCTTTGGATGATATTTACGTTGCTCTGTTTGGTACAACCCCAAAGCTGAATACCTTAAGTCCAAATCGGTTTCAATATTTGCTTATAAAGTAGAAGCTTGTTGTATGTTGATAAAGAAGAGTTCCTTCCCATCAGCCAATACATTTTTCTGTATTTAAGTCTTAATGCTTCACTTTTCTTCTTAACGTGTGTTTTCCATCGTAGTTTAGCATCTAGGGTCATGCCGAGATACTTAGCTGTGTTCGCATGCGGTATTATCTCCCGATTTATGGTAATCGGAATATGTTCGATTCGTCTGTTTGTAAAGTTGATGTGAACTGATTTAGCTTCATTTAGTTTTATTCTCCATCTTTTTGTCTTTTTGTTCCTGCAAAAGTTGCCACTGTGTTGTTTTCTAATGTAGGAAGACCATAAGTTGTATAGTAGGTATAAAACCGGCCCTAATACACTGCCCTGTGAAACTCCTGCATTGATTTCTTTCAATTCAGAAGATGTATCATCTAACTTAATCCTGAAGAACCTATCTTTCAAGTATGATTCCAGTATCTTAGCAAATTGCATTGGTAGAAGATTCCTTAACTTGTGGTTAAGTCCTTCATGCCACACTCTATCAAACGCTTGTGCAACGTCTAGAAATACTGTTGAACAGACTTTTTTCTCCTCTAATGCTTTCTCAATTATACTGGTTATTCTGTGTACTTGATCAATTGTTGAGTGTTGGTTGCGAAAACCGAACTGATGATTTGGGATCAAGTTTTTACTCTCGATTATCGGATTTAATCTTTTTATCAAAAGCCTCTCAAAGAGTTTGGACATGACTGGCAATAGCGAAATTGGCCTATAAGACGATGTTATGTGTGGTGGTTTCCCAGGTTTTGGGATCATAATTACTTCTGCAATTTTCCATAAGCTTGGTACACATTTGATTCTAAATGCTGCATTTATAAGATTAGTGAGTTTCACCAGACCTTTGCTTGGCAGTTCTTTTAAGATTTCTGCAGTAATAAGATCGTACCCAGGAGCTTTTTTCGTATTTATATTAGCTTTTATCTCACGCATGACTTCTTTTGGTGTTGTGGATAGGATTTTTTTACTTTCTTGCACAGCTTGTTCAGTTATTATCTCGGCTTCCAACGTTTGGTCTTCATGTGGCTGGAATATTTTTTCGAGGTGTTCGGCAAATTCTCGAGCTTTGTCTTCATTATTTCTAGCCCATTTCTCACCTGCTATTTTTATTGGGGGAATCTGCATTATTGAGAATAATCAGTACTGTTATCATTAGTTAATTTTCTTAAATAGTTGCTGATTGATTCATCTTTCAATTCTTTGATCTCTCTTCTTAATTGTTGAGTGATATTGTTCAAATGAGTTTTATCTTGGGGGGCCCTTGTTTGTTGCCATACTCTTCTCGCTCTTCTTTTTTCTGCGAGGAGTTCCCTAATTTCCATAGGGTAATTGTTTCCCTTGATTTTCGTTTTAATTTCAGGAGTATTTTCCCAAGCTGATTGCTGTATATCGTTTACAAATTTGTGAACTTCTTTGTCTAATTGTTCTTCAGTCTTTAATGGAACCATTAAGTTAATTTTTTCTTCTAGCGATAGTCTAAAGCATGCACAATTAGTGTGATTATTTACTAGGAATGGGTTTCTTTCTTTCTGAATGATTTTTTCACTTAACGTTAGAAGTATTGGTGAATGATCAGAGTTTAAGTCGTGGCTTTCATCTACTTGTACATAATTTACAGATATATGTTCTTTATTATAAAGAAATCAATCAGATCTGGTACTTTGTTTGGATCAGTTGGCCAGTAGGTTGGTTTTCCAGTTGAGAGGGCTTCACAACTGCATTTTCTGATAGCTTTTAGGAGTTCTTTACCCTTAGTCGTTGTTAATCCGGATCCCCAGTGGACATTTTTTGCATTAAAGTCTCCTCCAAGTACAAATCGTTTTCCTAATTTACTGAGGAACTCGAGATAATCTTTTTCTTTCATTGAGTGCTTCGGTGGGCAGTAAATACTAGCAATACAAATAGAACTACTTTTGGATTTGACAATAACAGCAGTTACTTGTATTTCTTCCGTTTCATATTTTAACTCCTCATAGTGATGAATATTATTTCTAATTATAACAGCACTACCTCCTTTAGCAGTGTTTCCAGGGTGAATAGTGTGATATATTTGATCATTTTTAAATTTAATGTTTGATTGTCTAGTGAATTGTGTTTCCTTGATGAGACATACATCGATTTTTTCTGTGTCCAGGACCACTTGCAGTTCTTGTTGATGTTGCATCAGTCCATTGGCATTCCAACATAAGATTCTAAGATCATTGGCCATTTTTCTGTTTAGGGATGGCTCCCTTAGTGCTGTACTCTAGTTTATGTAATCGCTCATCAAATGTATTTAGTCTGCTTAAAATTAATTGAAGTGTTTGACTTATATCGTCATTTTGAGCCGTTTTTTCTGGATTTCCGTTGCTCATCATTACTTGAGCATAAGTCATTTTACCAAATTGTCCTTGAGTAGTTCCCGACACTCTACGATTTACTTCGGGTCGGTTCATCTTAACCGCTTGTTTCCTGAATGAACTTGGATTTTTAGCAATCACGTTCTTATTTTTGATATTTTGCAGTTCAATAGCAACGCTGCACAGTCAACGCAACGCATTTAGGTTGAACATTTTGGGCTTTTACACAATCTTTGGTATGATGTTTACCTAAACATTTGACACACCTGGGTTCCCTGTTGCAATATTTTTGTGTATGTCCATAGGCTTGACATTGTTTACATTGTTATATAAGCTTAGATCTTCTTAGAGGTTGAATAACCACTTTGCACCCCAAGATGTACTTAATTTGATAAATTTTTTCGATATCTTCATCAGTATCGAAGGTCAACATAAACATGTTGAGAGGTACTTTGCCTCTCCGTTTTAGCTTAATCGATGCTTCAGTTGCCTTAAATCCTTTTGCTTTCAGGTCATCAATTATTTTATCTGGTTTACACGTAGAGTGTAAGTTTTTAGCCATGCCCCTAATTGGTCTGGTTTGTTTATCTTCAAACGTGTGCCAAGCACGTTTTTCTTCATTTAACATTTTTGTCATTTGTCTGTGTGTTTCAGCATCTTCTAAGTTTATTTTGATGGTGTTTCCATTCATCACCTTTGCATTAAACTTATCAGTAGCAGTTATTGTTTTTACTTTCTCATAGAGTACATCGTAGTCTTTGACTTCATCTATTACTATTGGTGGTGGTGGAGGTATTTTTTTTGGTTGTGTCTGGATAATATTTGGAACAATATCCTTTAATTGAGGTGGGGAGGGCGTATTATTCCGTCTCCTTTTTTTTCTCCCACCTTTAACTCTAATTCACTCAGTTTCTCGAGCTAGTTCTTCTTCATCCGTATGATACTCTTGTGGAGTTGTATTCTGGTTAGGAGTAGAACCGATGTCCTCCTTTGGCTTAAGAGCTTTAACTTCGTTTTCAAGCGTCTTCATACGCTACTGCATCCATGCAATTGTAACATTCAGTTGCTTATTTATATTGTTGGCTTCAACTAATGCATTATTAGCTTTACACAATTCATTGTGAAGCTTTTCTTCGTTTGTAGAACGAGTGTTGTGGCTGCTGGCCCCAATGGAGTGACTACCGCCTCTTATCGGAGAATACGCGACTGTGTTACTTCTCTGGAAGGGATGTGAATTATCCTTTTCTGTTTTACTCAAATGAGCTTGTTTATTCACCAACATGTCTTGGGATTGGTTAAAATAATTGTAGTATAGCAATGGGTGGTCTCCCCCAGAATCCATGAGACCGACCTCCGAAGAGGGTGGATTTACCTGAGCAACAGGTGTGCCACCTGGGGTATTAGTTTCCTTATTTGTTCTGCTCATTGCTCATTTATGGTGTACTGCACTCGTCTCTAGTATTTCGCCGATGTTTCACATCGTTGCCCGGGTGTTACCACGTGGAGGTATACTAGACACATTTGGTGGTTTCTACATAGATCAACAAAATATGAAAAAAAAAAAATATTATGAACCTTGGACCATACCGGTAAAACGTTCTGTAAGGACCAGGTTAGAGATGAAGACCAAACAAAGGGTATATCCTTGCAAAATCGAAATAGATCGAAATTTATAATAATGTTTTGAAATATTTACCCATCTGTCTTGTTGTTGTTCGATTTTAACAACAAGCAATTAGGCATACGCATTGATTGATGGATAATCGAACAATAATTCTCGCAAAAATTTTGGTAACTACATTACGGTATACTTAGGTTTTTATACGGGAAATTATACGGTCACTGGTGTGGTAGTCTCGAAACAGAATCGCAACGCAAACTAAAAAATATTGGAGGCAACTCTATTATGAATGAAGATAAGTGGTTAATGATGTGGTGTATACAATGCATCGTTTTAAATCAATCGCCTATTTAAAATAGGATCAATGTGCCATACTATATAAATAATATCAACTTTTAGTTGACAAACACGGACAAGTCATCTCGGTAGAAGACAATAATTGTCGACAAGTAGCTGCGGATGAAAATGGGAAATTATCCATAAATGCTACGCTTCTCATATTATTTGTATCACTGCAAACAATATGGTCACAATTGACTAGTTGACATTTTATTTTGATGATGTGAATTGCTACGACGACCTTGTTGAATATCAACCGAACAATTATTCTGTTGGTTTCAATAATTATCTTAGCAAAAGACCGTGATGTGTGTGTATGTGGTTTTTTCAAATGAATATTAATAATAGTGGCTTTCCAATCGACCACCGCAAGTACTTATAAGCAATTATGGTTCATGTTTCTGCTAGATTTATTATAGTTAATCTGCACCATAAGTGCTTATAAGACGTGCACCATAAGTGCTTATAAGTACTTGCGGTGGTCGATTGGAAAGTCACTAATGTGTAATAAAATATATTTATCACATGTTTCGGACACAGTCTAAGTAAAGAAAACAGAATGAAATAATAAAATAAAGGATCACGTTTAGAATTTTTTTGTTTCTTTTTATTGTTATACGCGTTTTTTATGGTTATAACTTAAAATAAGTTGTAACAAGGAATTAAGGATTGAGTAACCATCACATAGAAAATACTGAATAATTCAACAAAAAAACAAACAATCAAAGTCTCCATTTCCAATTCACCAGCTTTGTCGTGCGAAAAAGAAAAAAATTAAAAAGTTGCAAAGACGCGAAGGCGGTTTTATTCTAGTAAAGAGCCCAAATAAATTAAACTGCAAAAAGAGATACTTAACGGAAGAACATGTCTTTATTGTAAGTAAATACAATAGTGAAAAGTCAAGAGAAGAAACACAATGTGCGTTTTAAGAAAAGTATCTACAATCGCCCAGTAGATCTGCCGCGTTCAGAATGGTTAAAATATTCTAGGAAGACGGGACTATTAAAAACATACATAGAAGGACGTCCAGTTTTCGTGACAATCCACGGAATTTGAATAATTTGGAAAACACGACTCGAAAAAAATTAGTCAAATTTGTTCTTATCAAGGTTATCAATTCTGTATCATAAAGTCTACAAAAATTATCAGAATAGCGGATACTTTATTTGTTAACCTGTACTTTATATATAAACGTACCTCTTAGTTCGTTTCTTTTGGCAAAACAAAAATGAATTTCCATATTTTAAATGATTGCTTTTAGATTTACTAAAGCTCTGTCTAGTCGCGTTTTAAATGGAACACTTTGTACTTTTTTCTTAAATAGAATAATTTAATTTGTCGCGAATCATTTGCTTTTATCAGAAATGTTAACACATCTAAAGTCATTATTCGAGCCAAATATCATTTCAAATAGTTAAGTTGCTAGAACTAGAACTGAAATCGAGTCTCTTTCTAATTCAATTTCTATCGAACTATATACACAATTTAGTTTCAATAATTTTAAACTCCAATCCAACGTGACTTGAACATTTTTAAAAAGTGAATTTAACAATCAAAACCATAGTAAACGAAAAATTATTTGTTCTTATTTATTTTTTTAATTAATTAAAATCATGAAAAAAAAATGAATAAACGTGATAGCATTTTTTTGTTTTGTTTTATAATTAAAAATAAAAAAACTATAAAATGTAAAAGTGGAATTTTTAAGGCTGTTTAATATAATGATTCTATAGGCACAAACATGATTATTTCAAAATTTACGTTATTACCAAAAACAATTGTTATTTGTTTGTTATACGTATTAATAGTATAACTTTCATTAACCATTCAGATTGCTTATATTCTAACAAATAAATATTCCAACCGTTTATCTTTAGACAAATGTTTTTTTTAATTATAACGAACAAATTAAAAATATTAGTTTTGATGAATTCATTAATAATAATTATTTATAAATATTCATAAATACAGAAATATTTAAATAAAAAATAAATTTAATGTATTATAAAATTATAACAAAAAACATTTAGTTATAGAAATAACAAAAGTAAACGAAATGATTGAGTAAGAGAATAGAGCAAAATTATAGAAATAAAGCAAAACACTGTAATAATAATTCTGTAGCAGAGATTTAAAAGGTGTTAACTCATATTGAGAGTTATCACCTTTTTAATCTTTTCCACGGAATAAATGAAGAAAATGCATAGATGTTTATTGGATAGTTTGGAATAATAAGAATAACTTTAAAGAACTTTCATTACAATAAAAAATATATATACATACATATAGCTATATAAATATATATTCTAGAATTGTTGTTTTTATATTGAAAATAAATATAGATAAAAAATTTAAAGATAAAAATATATTTAAGCTTCTCAAAAAATTATAATTATAATAAAATTAAAGAAAAAATAGAAATAATAAAATTGGAGAAGCATACAAAGAAAAATAACAATACATTTGCTGGAGATTAATTTTTAATTGCAGAATATGAATAATTACGTCGAATACGAATATTAACGTCTCCACATATTTAAAGCAATTAAATGAAAAAAAAATATATTAGTAGTTTAAATTGAATAATTAAAATTATATAAAATAATAAAAAAGAAACAAAAAAAAAATATAATAATTTGTAAATAATATTTGAAAGTTTATTATAAAAAAATGAATGAAAATGTTAGTTATAATTTAAGATGAATTGATATAAAGTAATTGAACTTTTCTCTGAAATTCGGAGAAAGTGAACGTTAAATTAAAAAATCTCATCGAAAAAATAAAAAAATGAAAGCAAAATAAAAAGTTCAAAAATTCAATTTATGATTTTTATTTATAATAGAATTCTCCATTCATTTAGCATCTAAAATTGTAAAGGGAACTGCCGATAGATGTTCTCTAGTTATATTATTAAGGGTATTCTTAAATCTAGTTATAAAATATCTATTCTTCAGTAAATATGTTCGCACTTATGATGGACCAGGTTAGTTTTTCACAGGTTTTTCACATTTATATGCAATTTCCCGTAGAATAACTTTCCCTTTTGATTTTTTTTTCTTTGTTAAAATGCCTCCTAATCGATTCATTTGCGAAAAAGTGAATGCGGCCTCATTCGTCTGGGCTCGGGCTTATCGAATTTTAAATGCACGTGTCAAAATACTTCTTCTTCTTACTCTGGCGCTACATCCCATGAAGGGATTTGGCCACCTCAATGAAATTCCTCCAAATAGTTCAGTCCACTGCAAGAGTGTCTGGTGTTAGACGGCCGGTGACCGAGTGTGTTTAGGTCCCTTTCAAGTCGGTCCCTCGGGTTCGTGGTTTCTCGCGAGGATCAACTCTCATTGGTACCAACTTCAAGGCTTCGTTAGTGTGCCCTACTCGCAACCAAAGGTGTTAACTGGTCTTATCAGCGTTTTGCAGATGTCCAATTTTCATTTCCGCGATATATGACTGGAATATTTTGTTGTTGTCGTAAAATGCTCCGTAGCCTGCTACGATCCTCGGTAAAATCTTCTCTTACTGTGTATCTCCTGAAATGAAGTCTCCGCGTGACTGCCTTCACGTGATGTTCATCATTTCCTTCATCTGAAGGCCAATTTGTTGCGCTGTTAATTGCAACGAAAGGAAGACCTCTTTCAGGGAGATGATATTGGGACCCAGAATGCAAATATCTTCAGCGTTTGCTAATAGTTCATTTAAAATATAGGCCGCTGCCCTGCGTCACATTGAGCTGACGAACGACATACTCTGATGAATGGTGGAAGCGAGTTTGAGCTTTTGGGTCTCCTTGCCGCACTCCGGATATTATGTCGAAGGCATAAAGTATTATTCACGTATTCCTCTTAATGCTGTCGTACACCTGTTGGAAGTCTACAAATAGACTGTGCACAGGGATGTCTTTTTCACAACACTTCTCTAGGACCATCCTCAGAGTAAAAGTTTGATCGGTCGTTGATTTACACTATTACACTGATGAATGAAAATTGAAAATGAATATTGAATGAATTTTTATTGTTGAATATACTTACAGCCGTTGAATTGATTACGTAGTCGCAACTACGTTCGCCAAAACCTTGTAAGAACTCATTATTAATAAAGGGTGTTTCAACAGGTGCGCTTCAACTTTTTTCCGATAGGGACGGCGAACGACGCCATATTTTTTATTGTTCTTTTGTCATTTGGAAACTTCATTAGTATACATTTCATCATGGAACGCTACACACGTGAACAGCGATTGCAAATCGTGCAAATTGATGAACGATTGCAAATTGATGACAAATTGATGAACATGATAAACGATTTTTTTTGGCCGCAATTGAATGGAATGGACTTGGACGACATGTGGTTTCAACAGGACGGGGCCACATGCCACACAGCACACGATACAATCGCGTTATTGAAGACTAAGTTCGATGAGCGTGTTATTTCGCGAAATGGGCCCGTCCAGTGGCCGCCGCGCTCGTGTGATTTGACACCTCTAGATTATTTTCTTTGGGGTTATGTGAAGTCATTGGTCTATGCCAATAAGCCGGCGACGTTGCAAGAGCTCAGAGCCAATATTGAACGTGAAATTGCTGGAATTTCGGCCGATTTATGCGAAAGAGTGGTCGAAAATTGGGTTCAAAGATTGGACTTCGTAAAACGTGCACGCGGTGGTCATGCAAAAGAAATCGAGTTTCATACTTAAATGTATATGTTCAAATTCGTTAATAAAAAAAAAAGTTAGTTCAAAAGTCGAACAGTTTGTGTTTTATTCAAAAAAAAAGTTGAAGTGCTCTTGTTGAAAAACCCTTTAGAATAAACCAAAAAACTTTGATTTGACCACATACGAAAAATAATTTTGAAAAACAGCATATTTTTATACAGCTAAAGTACATTTTTATACAACACATCCGTCCCCGTAACGCAACCTCTTCACTTAGGTTTTTAAATCCATTTACTCCTGTTGACACAGTCCTGTAGTTTATACGAACAAATTTTTTAAATTAGGTCAAAAGTTACAAATATCAAATTAAGAATTATTAATTTAGAATTTCGACGTTTTGATATGAGCTCAAACTTGCAGTAAGAACAGGTAATCACCCCCATATTTGACCATTTCGTTGCAGATACCGTCCTCACCGAGTGTATTGTTATTAGTCTCATCTGCGATATCACGTTCCACACTTTCTCATATGATGGAGGACGTGCAAGAGGGATTGTTACTCGGAAGGTGGTGCTTGTCTATTTACAAGCAAAGGGAAAAAATTTCACCACTCTTCGAGGATGTTTTTAGTGTACATTTTTAATTCACCACGAATAATGCTGCTACGTGGATGAAAGTCCGTAGTTATTTAGGTAGATTTTTGGATATCACGTTCTATTCTCATTTCTTCCGTCTGCATATCCGATTGGAGATTTTCCTCGTAGTGATGTAAGTGTTCTAAGATTTTCTTGTTCTTTCTGACAAAAAGTCTACAAATTTGACTTAACATAGTAGGTACATATAAATAAGAATAATGATATTTAAAATTATACAAACAACATTTTAAATACAATAAAAGTTAGATTTTAATTTATTTAAAATAAATTTTATTCATCTAGTCTCCTGGACTAATGAGCAATTTGTTTCTGACTTAATTTGCTAACTTATATTAATCTATGGCCTCTTCCCATTAGCGTTCCATAGTGTCTGGTAAACCGAAGTAAACCACATCTTTGTAGTCGATTTTAGATCAGCACAATGCTGTTTAAGCTAAGAATTACACCAGCTTAAAAGGTTTGGTTCTTTTAAGTCGGCATACTAAATTCGTGTTGCTTAGGAGCTGAGATTCCTCAATGTTCACATGTTGCCGGAGCCTCTCCTCATGTCTCCGTGTTTTTTCCTGAATTTAATAATAATAATAATGCTTAATTCAATGTATAAGCCGTGGTTTTTATACATCACACATATTTACAACAATAGAGAATAACTTAAAATTAACAATAATAATATTTCAATATCAATATAACAATAATTAGCAAATATACAACAATGTACATATATACATACATAATTAATTACAATATGTACAAGAACTTTGATTTTAAGTTACTAATTTTAACATACCTCTTTAAATTAATTATAAAACGCAACCTCAAGTAACCGCTTTGAGGAACTTGTAACGGAACTATAGCGGCAGCACATCATAGAAGCGTGGATAGCGATCAGCGAATATGGGGGTTCAATTTAAGCCGCTATTGATAATAATTTCCGTTCAAATTATTTGATGTGCGATACTTACTCTAATAGAAAAAAAATCCACCAACCCGCAGGCTTGATACAAATTCAAGATCACATCGCACGAAGCACTTCCCCTCACCAAAAGAAAAACATTTACCACATTATTAAATTTAAAGAGTTCACTTTATTTTTACTGTTAACATTATTAAAGATTTATTAAATATATTGAGCTTTCACATATTTTATTATTAAGAAATGGTTCAAATTTATACTAGTTAAACTCTACGATAAACAAATAATTTAAATATAAAAGGGAACTTAATGAAATACGTTTAGGTGAAACAAAACTTGCACGTGGTTGAAAGTTTTTACAAAATTTTCTTTCGCGAAAATGTTACGATCAGAAAAAAAATGTTTTAATTATTCACCATGCTCATAGTCCGCATCCGGTAGAGCTCTTCCGTTGCTTGCTGTGGAAAATGGATTATTGTTTTGGTAATCACCGTAAATTGAGTGCAAAATTTTTTTCACTTTTATAATTTTCTAAACACAAAACTTTTGAACCGACTGAACTTAACTAACAATATTGAAATATTGATTTCTTATGTATACAATTTTAAAACACTTCTAGAAATACTAATTTTTTTTTTTACTTTGCTTTTCTTTAATGAAAATTCATTTTTATAATTTAATTGCTAGACACTAAACTATGTATATGGCTTTTTAAAAAAACTGGAAATACACTAAATACGATCTTATCGTAGTAAATCCGTGTTAATTATGATCGTGTGTATCCAAAACAGAATTAGGTTTAGTTGTTTTTTATGAATATAGTATAATGTTGATAGATTTTATTATTCTTCTATATGTGATGAAATAATCAAAACAAAACTTCTTGTGAGCCAATGTGCGGTAACCACTGGCCGGCCCCTCGAATGGCACGTAAATTCTAACTGGAAATCATCTGGATTTAGTTATATCTGTGGTAATAAAAAGAAACCGTTTTGCGTTACTTGTATAACTAACCAGTAAATCACAAACACAAATAAAATACATGAGTTTATCTCAACTCTTAAGATTTTAATGTGTAAATTACAAACTCAATTTCACTCAGATTATGGGTGTTATTAATTTTATTTTCTGGTTTACAGAATAATCACAACATTCAATAACACAATGATTCAATTTAATTCCACTGCATTTCAATCCATGCGTATAGGTATAATTAAATTTTGGTAGTCTACTGCTACAATGGCCACACAAGAATGATCGATTCTACCTCGATATAAAATATTTTGGTACATCACAACCGTTGTTTAAGATTATTCATCCCGAGTAATAAAACAATTAAAAAAATTTTAAACTGGCCCATCATTAAATTCGCCGCGAATTCATTATGAATTTTAACAATTTCCAGGATTATTAAACCAATTTAACATATTTTATTTAATTTTCAAAAATACTGAAATATATTCTTATTTTAGTTTTAATAGCAAGTTGGAAAATCGCCTTTTCGTAACAAACTATCACAATTAGAAAATATCACATCACATTTTAACAAGTCACCAGTCACCACCCATTTGCAGTTGCAAACGATCAGCGTAAAGATGAAATCGACAATTTGTAATATTGCAGGGTAGGTCATTTATATAAATGGAAAAAAGTAAAGGGCCTAAAATTGATCCTTGAAGCACCCCAGCAATTACATTACTGATGCCAGAAAGATCATCACCAAACTTTACGAATTGTTTACGATTACTCAAATAAGAATGAAGCAATCCCAGTTTGTTTGAGATGGCACGTTAAAAACATAAAACAGAAGTATAAAGCAAAAAATCACTTACAGAATAACTTAATCTTACAAAATATGCACTATTTATACTCAAAAAATAAATTACAGGCAATAAAAGATCTGCACCCTAATGACGACCAAGAACGGTAGGCGTAAAAAAAATAATTGCTTGCCCAATTTTTTTGCACATCAGTTGCGGGGTTGTACCGGTGTAATAAAAGCAAAAGGCGGTCCAACAAAATGTTAATATTAAAGATTGAACTTCTATAAATCAATAAAAAACAAAAACAAAAAAAAATAATAAGTGTTTAATTTATTACATTACTTTAACTCCAATCAAACGTATTTTGAATATTTTGGCATTTTTCGGTGTTTTGCCCCGGTCACAGGTCAGTTTTTTTTTTTCAAAAAATTACGTCATACATGTATTTAAAATGAAACAATAAACCAATTGCTTTCAAAAGTTTTGTAATTTTAGCAAAAAAAGACTCCAATTTGCAATAAATTTGTTTGCCCAATTTTTTTTTACCAGCACTGTATATACGCAAATGACTATTTATACAAACACTATTTATACATGTAATGTAAACAATTTTAATTACGCTCGGAAAAAGAGAATCATCGAATAATTTAACTTAGAATTGTAGAGGCTAACGGCTTCGGTAACTCTCAAAGGGACGCAGGAGGTCGCTGCTCTCCCTCCCCGCTTAGCCCTCCGAGGGGCTTTAGAAAATAATTTAAGGTTTATAGGAATTTACCATTCTATAGGAGCGGGTGTAACGAATTAAAAAAAAAAAAAAAATATTTTACGCAAAATAAATACGTGGAATTGACAAGGATCAATTGTCCACATGATCAATTGATCCATGATCAATTGTACATACGATCAATTGTATCCATGACCAATTGTTTCCATGATCAATTTCTACGATCAACTGACCGGAACATCGTAAATAATGTGCGATCATGCGTTCGAGTATTTTTTTTTTCTTTTATTTGTCAAGATTGTTAATGTTTCCTTTTATCGTCATTTTTCTACGCCTAAATTTAAATTTGACGCGCTATTTATTGGTAAGGGAGGGACCAATAAGGCATTTATATAAATTTGTATTTGTTATAATGTGCTTACTACACAAAACAAATAATAATTAGTAATTTTGAGAAAGAGAAGTTTGTCCACACTGTCACCCATAAGTCTGTTTCGGGTTTGTGTTAAAATCGCTCCAGCTTTAGAAAACAACTTTAGCGTTCACAAATAAATAATACCAAACTATGAACTTAATTTAATAAATTATTTATTTTAATAAATTTTAATTTTATTTAATTAATAAATTTTATTTTAATTTAATAATTTTATAAACATTTATTTTAATATATATTTTGTCACCATTTTGCCGACAGCACCAAATATGGCGACCAACACCACGAGCGATGTGTTGTCGCTGCAGAGAACGAGAGCAGTGATGTGAAGTGAAAAGAAATATTTTATTTTGTTTTGTTGTCTCTTCATGTGGAAGAGACAGTAGTTGATTGGTTGAATGCGTGTGTTCCCAAATGGTAATGTCAACAATCAATAAATAATTTTAGTACTTTGAAGTTTACCATGTCATATGCCATCGAATCAGACTTAACTGTACGAATTGCATTCAATACAAAAGCATAACTACCAGAACTAATAAAATCAAAACCGGGTAAAGGCAAAACACCTAAAGATTCGCTAAGTTTACTGATCCCTGCCAAAATTTCATCAGCAGAAAAGTCAATGACTGTTTCAGTTGACTTAGATGAAATACCTAGTTTTTTAAATTGATCCAAGCTGTTTTAGGTTTGTGCAAATTTCTACAAATTGTTGATTTTATTTCTAAAATATTTAAATGATTCAAAATCGAGCTCTAATCCAAATCTTTTATATTTATTCTAAGCCAAATCCTTATGTGCATTTAACCACGGAGCAGTGGGACATTTATGTATAATTGTTTTACGAGGCACACAAATATTATCTAATTTTACGAAATTTGAATTGAATTCTTCAAGTATATCATTCACAACAGGATAAAAATTAGATTTAACAAGTCTAACGAAAAGAAACAATTTATAAAATACTTATGATTTATTGCTTTACAATCAGGAACAACAGTATAACAAATTTTATCTCTGGTACGTACGACTGAACTTATAGCAGCAAGATGCCAAAAATAAATAATATTATGCTTATCAGCCTCATGCAAAATTATCAAATCCAATAGGCTGCTATGCAATCTTGTCTGTTGATAAGGTAAATAAAATAAATTATGTAAACTTATAGAAGCAATTAGTTTATTGCTAATCAACATATTAAAGTTAAAATCACGTCAACAAATAATTTTTTCATACTGAGACAAATATTCAGAAAAAATTGTTTGTAAATTATTAATATCATCAGTTCGACCCGATATGATTATATAAATAAAACACACAATAACAAGGCAACATTAAACAAGGAAACTAAGATGAGGTTCACATTAAGCCCCTATGGACTATGGAGGTCATTCATTGTTCCTGGCATACCAAGGTCATCAACTATGTTCTTTAATACCATATTTTGAAATCTTTGGATGATATTTACGTTGCTCTATTTGGTACAACCCTAAAGCTGAATACCTTAAGCCCAAATCGATTTCAATATTTGCTTATAAAGTAAAAGTTTGTTGTATGTTGATAAAGCAGGGTTCCTTCCCATCTGCCAAAACATCTTTCTGTATTTAAGTTTTAATTCTTCATTTTTCTTCTTGACGTACATATGTTTTCGATCGTAGTTTAGCATACAGGGTCATGCCGAGATATTTAGCAGGAGCTTTTTCCGTATTCATATTAGCTTTTATCTCACGCATGTCTTCTTTTGGTGTTGTCGGTAGGATTTATTTACTTTGTTGCACAGCTGGTTCAGTTATTATCTTGGCTTTCAACGTTTGGTCTTCATGTGGCTGGAATATATTTTCAATTTGTTCAGCAAATTCTCGATGTTTGTCTTCGTTATTCCTAGTCCATGTCTCACCTGCTATTCTTATTGGAGGAATCTGCATTATTGGTCTTTTAATTCTTTTGCTTGTTTTCCAAAGAGAACAATCAGTACTGCTACCATTAGTTAATTTTCTTAAATAGTTGCCGATTGATTCATCTTTCAATTTTTTAATCTATCTTCTTAATTGTTGAGTGAGATTATTCAAGTTAGTTTTATCTTGGAGGGCCTTGTTTGTTGCCATACTCTTTCCGCTGTTCATTTTTCTGCTAGGACCTCCCTAATTTCTATAGGGTAGTTGTTTCCCTTGATTTTCTTTTTAATTTCAGGGGTATTTTTCCAAGCTGATTGCTGTTTATCCTTTACAGATTTCTGAATTTCTTTGTCTAATTGCTCCTCGGTCTTTAATTTATCAATTATTTTAGCGATGTTTTAAAGCATTCCCAATTGGTGTGATTACTAGAAATGGGCTTCTTTCTTGTTGAATGATTTTTTCACTTAACTTTAGAAGTATCGGTGGATGATCAGAGTTTAAGTTCTGACTTTCATCTACATACTTTTACATAATTTACGAATAGGTTCTTTATTATAAAGGAACTTTGTTTGGATCAGTTGACCAGTAGGTTGGTTTTCCAGTTGAGAGGGCTTCTCAACTGCATTTCCTGATAGCTTTTAGGAGTTCTCTATTCTTAGTCATTGTTATTCTGGAGCCGCAGTGGACATTTTTTTCCATTAAACTCTCCTGCAAGTACAAATCATTTTCCTAGTTTACTGAGGAACCCGAAATTAGAATAAAAAAGACTTAAAATTGAAATAAAAATACTTTCAGGTCGGAGTTTAATGTTGCTCCAACCTATATTTAAATCTTCGCTTAAGTAAAAGTCGAAGAAATGGTCAATTTTATTAAAACTCTTGGACATCATGTTTACTGTTTCATTGTTCTGTGTATATACAGATGCAGGATTTCTTAAATTCCTACTCAGTGCCTTTATTTTAGTTGATTCCAGTATAAAGTGATCAAAAGAAATATTTCCAACACAAACTAACACTTTAAAAGCTCCCGTCTATTTTCCAATGTTGTTATTTGATAGGATTCGCATCCAGTAAGAAATGGTTGCAATCGCTTCAGGTTAACGTGGTACGATAACTTTTGGTCGTAATCCCGTCAGTTTTTCCACGTTGTACAACGTATGAACTTTTTTTGTGTTCTCTCAATATTTCCGTTATGTTCATCGTAAAAAGGACACCAGACATTTCAGCATATTCAAGTTGAGAACTGACGTAGGCATAATAAAGGATCTTAATTGTCTCGAGGTCATAAATATAACTCGTCCAACGCTTAGTAACAACACAATGCTCAATTTGCTTGGTAAAGCACATGTTTCACATCGCCCAACCAAATACTTTTAGGTCTGGATGGATTTGGGCCTATGGTGGACATTGAGGCAAAATTTACCGAAATTTTGTTGTACTACTGGAGGGAGCGGTTTATTTTCCAAGATTCCTGATATAATCTCGAAGGTGGTCCGGTTAACTAGATTGTCCAGGAAGTGGTCTGAATCTAGTTGAGGCTAGAAAAACGTCTCTTGGTCAAGAGGATATGGTCGATTTGTGGTGAATGTTACTATAATAGTACAATTTTGAAGCTACTAAGAACACTTTACTGCGTCACTATATTTTGATTAATTGGTCATAGTTTATTAGTACTTAAGCAATTTTGTAATGATTTATGTAAATATGTGTGTATTGTTGAAAAAAAAAAAAAACATTGTGACGAGATGTTTGACAAGGGGGATAAGATCTAACATAGAATTGCGTTTTGAATTTGGTAGCGAATGGTTGCTACAATACAATAATAATTAAAAATAATACGATAAACTAAAAATCAAAAGTTCCAAAATAAAAGAATTGTGGATTAAAAATTCTATAGAAAGATATTTAAAATATGTAGGTATGTTAATAATATTAATTATATTAATAAAATAATGAATAATTGATTTTTAAAACAAAAAATCACGTGATATTAATTATTAAACAAAAACAGGTGATATAAACATAAATAATAAAAAAATATTAAAAGGGAAACTGGACAGTATCATTGTAAAGTGCAGTGTTAAGTAAAATCATTTTTAATAAAAACATAAAAAAAGCGAAATAAGTCAGAAAATAATAATTGGTGAAATAGACAGTTATTGGCCGAAGACATGGAGTCTAATAGTTTTTTATTATAATATTACGTACGAACTTGTGGGGTGTAAATAAAACAAAACCCTAGTTCTTCACAAATATATCTTTATAATCGACGGTATAGTGCACTATAAAATTGACTTCGGTCTAAAAAGACCAAAGTATTGAAATTCTGTCAAAAATGATCAAAAATTTGGCTGGTCCTAAACCACTTTTCTCGACATTTTGAAAGTCCCTGAGTCTAAAAAAGCAAAAAAAAATGTCCGTCCGTCTGTCTGGATGTCTTTACCCATGGTATCTCGAGAACGGCTTGTTCGATTTAGAATTTTTTTTTTGCCAATCTATTTCTATGGTCAAGGGTCATGCCGAGATTTGAAAAGCTTTTGGAACCTATGCGTCAAGAGGGTCGGGTACCTACCATACGAATTGACCCAAAATACCTGGTTATAAAAATATTTACCAATTTTTTATACATGCTGGTTTGAATGTTGAGTTGGGTATTGCGTTTGGGGTTGAGTTGAAGGGTAAGTTAAGGGTCAATTTGCTGGTTGAGTTCAAGTTGCGGTTGGATTGAGAGTTGAGTTGGGGGCCATTTGCGGGTTGAATTAGGGTTGAGACTGTGTGGACCAGTGTTTAGTGAGCAGTTGAGCATTCTGTAAAATAAAGTAAGTGTTTGTATGTACATGTATATGATATTTAAATAAATCCACACGACTTGACCGATTTAAACCAAACTTTACACAAATATTGTTTAAGACAAGGCCACTGTTAATTCATATGTCAAATCTCAAATTGAACCTTTTACATTTCAAATTCAACCTTTAATCTTCAGCAAATTATATGAATGGCCAATTAAGATGAAACTTATCTATTTCTTAACTGATTTTAGTGAAATTTAACTTCCTTGATGGAAATGAGATTCTAAAATGAGTTTTGGATGAAATTTCGGAATATGGCCAAGTATGATGGAACTTGCTTATTTCTCAACCAATTATTATGAAATTTGGCAATTGCCTTGGAAATGGGATTCTAAAATGATTTTTGGATCAAGTTCTGGAATATGGCCAAGTATGATGGAACTCGCCTATTTCTCAACCGATTATGGTGAAATTTGACATATGTGTTGGAAATGGGATTCAACACTTCCATTCTATGGAGCTTGCCTACTTTTTAATCAATTATGATGAAATTCGGCTTGCACATTGGAAATGGTATTCTAAAATGATTTTTGGATGAAGTTCTGGAATATGGAAAACTATGAGGAAACTTATTTATTTATCAATCGATTATGATGAAAATTAATATGTGCGTTGGAAATGGGATTCTAAAATTATATTTGGATGAAGTTCTGGAATATGGTCAGGTATGATGGAACTTGCCTATTTCTCAAACAATTATGATGAAGTTCAGCTTGTGCATTGGAAATGAGATTCTAAAATGATTTATGGATGAAGTTCTGGAATATGGCCAATATGAGGGAACTTGTATATTTCTCAACCGATTATGATGAAATTTGGCATGTGCGTTGGAAATGGGATTCTAAAATGAATTTTGGATGAAGTTCTGGAATATGGCCAGTTAGGACGGAGCTTGCTTAATTCTCAACAGATTATGATGGAGTTTAACATGTGCGTTGGAAATGAGATTCTAAAATGATTTTTAAATGAAGTTCTGGAATATGGCCAAGTATGATAGAATTTTCCTATTTCTCAACCGAATAATTCTGGAATATGTCCAATTAGGATAGAACTTATCTATTTCTTAACGGATTTTACAAGAATTTTGAGACAATGTTCTGGAACTTGGCCCAGTAGGTTGGAACTTTGCTATTTCTGAACCGATTATAATGAAATTCGAGATTGGAGGGCAAACAAAGTTTCTAACCGAAACTTTATTACGGAGATAATATTGATCGTTTAGCAATTGAAATAGTACGCTGTTAATAGTTTACGCTATCTCAAATGAACCTCAACAGCAGCATGATTCACAGAAACCTGAACAGACAACTTTGTAAAAGCCATATTAACACATTTCTCACAACCTCGTCTAAAAATAATTGTTATTTGTTGTCACATTTCATTCTGATCGTTGGAAACGTCAAAATTCATTATAATGGTTTAGAAATATCTATATCTTCTAACGCACATGTAAAGTTTCATTATAATTGGTGAAGGAACAGCCAAGTTCCGTCCTAATTAGCCATTTTCCAAAACCTTATCCAAAAGTTATTTTAGAATCCCATTTCCATCGCGGATGTCAAATTTAACTAAAATCCGTTAAAAAATAGCCAAGTTCCGTCCTAATTGGCCATTTTCCAGAACTTCATCTAAAAATCATTTTAGAAACCTATTTCTAACGCACAGGTCAAATTTCATAAACATCAGTTAAGGAATAGCTAAGCTCCATTCTAATTGACAGGAGGTTGAGCTGACGATTGACTTAATTAAGAGGTTCAGTTAGGGATTGATTTGGGAGTTGAATTGACCGAAGTTCTGATCACCTCATGAGAGGTGAGTTTTTACTATCAGCTATTACTTGTGCGTTGCTCCGGATAGAGCGTACCTACTCGTTATGTATGTAAAGAGACGTCAAACAATGAATCGACACACAAAAATCAGCAGTTGGAGCAAATACGTAAAACTAAAATGAATTAAAGTTTAAAAAAAAGTGAATAAGTTTTAACTGATAATCGGCGGGAAATTGGTTAGCACAGAGCGTGTTCAAGGTGCCGAAACCCGGGATAATTGGGGTAACAAAAAAAAATTGCAGTCTAATATAATATAAAAGCAACGTTATACAAATAAATTGTAGAGAAAATAGATATCAAATTTAGAAGAATCAGAGGACAATTAGTGTGGGTGTACGGAAAAACAGGCAAAATTATAGTGAATGGAGGGTACCGAAACTCTTTTATTAAAAGCAGATAGCAAACAGGAAAATTTTTATTTATTTATGGTGAAAGATGGAAAATATAAGTGGATGGTGTTATAAGAAATTTAAGATCATATTTGTCGTGTAAGACAAAGTACCGTTATGACATTTTTTTGTGTATCAACAGAATGGATGTAGATCAGAGTAAAGACAGCGGGATTTTTGTATGATCGTAACACGGTTAAAACAGGAATTTGATGAAGTGGAAATGACGATAACGGGATAATTATGGTCGTGTCAGACTTGATCAGGAAAAATTTTGTAGCGTTAAATACGGTATACATTATTTTTTTGTCATGGATTTTTTGACATGACATGTTTGAAGAAGGAAATACGTGTAAAGGAAAAAATGTAATGTGAGATTTGTGTATCATAAAGTAAAGTTTGGGAAACGACGTAGGAATAGTGTTTTTTGTACATAAATTGTATCAAATGATATGGTGAACAGTTAAGTTGGTAAAATGTTGACCATCACAAGTGAGGATCATGATGGTTGAGTATTTGTGCAGTAACGGGATCAAGGATTTAACGTGAATCTGCATTGTGACATTGTTTGAAAAAGGTTGATTCTTGTGAGTTGACTTTATAGAATTAGGTTCTGGTTAAGAAGAATTAGTGAAAATTTAAAGCAGAAGCAACTTGTAGAGCAAATATTTTTATTATTGTAGCAGTAGGAAAGGAATGGCCCAAGGTAGCATTGAGGATTATGCAGGGGCAAAAATGCAGGGATTAAAGGATATTATCAGAAACCTAGAGGAGAAGGATCGCGGAAACTCTAAGGCCGGTATTAAGGAGATAAGAGAGGCTTGCAATAGTGCAAGGCAATGAAGAGTAATACGAAGGTATAGATTTCTATTGGCTGAGGCAGATGAGAAACTTGAATTGAGGTTCGACGAGTTGAAAGAGGAGGATAGAAGTCGGGCAGTAGACGCCGGAGTGGTATCGAAGGTGTTGGTAACGGAGCAGTTTCTGCCGATTGAAAGTGCCTGTGAAGGCCTATTTAAAATGAAAGGGAGGAGGTTTGGGGCTTATAAGGCATGGCCTCAGAAGAGGTTTAGCGGACCGAGAGAGGGTGTCACATATCCACCTATGGCATGGGCATCACCGATTAAGTTATTAAATACGGATCCAGGGTTGATTGGAGTCTAAGAAATATTTACTTCAAAGAGGCCTAGTAGTGATTGGCTCATATGTAGAGGCACCCACAATATATATCGATGTGAGAAAATGTTGCATGCCAGGTTGAATGAAAGGTGGTATTTGGCTTTGAGGGAGGGATATGCCTACAATGCCTATATCCACGCCATTCATCCTTTAGATGCAAGGAGTTAGGTGCCTGCCACAGATGTGGGACCAGGCACAACAGCGTTTTGTGTCCCAGAAATCCTGCAACCAAATAGTAAATTAAAAATGAAAGATCCCGTTGTATTAGGGAATAGTATGGTTGACCGAGGACAAGGTTGAAGATTGAATAAGATGAAGAAATTATTGTCCGCATATGATATTTTTTATAATGAAATAAAGTATTTTTCTTTTCTTAGGGATTAAATTATTTTTTTTTTTTGAAGGGTAAGAGATTGTATGGGGGACCAGTTGGAAAGGATGAGTTCTAAGAAACCTAAATCGGATAGACTATGTGTTCATAGAAGTGGGCTAGTTAAAGAAGGATATGTGCCCAAGATGATCCAATAAATCTGTGGGTAGAGAGTGAAGATGAAGGCTCTAATAGAATTTTCGGAATTTTAATTTTAGGAGATTGCGAAATGGAGGATGATACCCCGTTAGAGTTTCAAAGCGAAGAGGTTGTGATGCTTGGAGAAGATAAGGTACAGGATGATAGACAAAGTTCAAATCAAATGGAAGGAGAAACATTGTATGTCGTTTGTCAGCAACGGATTGACTCGGTTATCCGATTTTATAATGAATCAGTAGATGAGGGCTGTTTTGGGACACTAACAGAATCAGAATTGCGTATGCGTCAAGACAGGCTGTGGCGACATTCCGAATTATTTGAGGATGCTGATATGGTATATCGTCAGTACAACATGTTGGTTACAAGTCATGTATAAAATGATATGGAGAATCGATTTATCTCCACAATGGTTAAGATACAAGACAAATGTGTAATGTGGGAATGAGACAAGTTGTGGAGCAGCAGCATTAGTTGATGCTGATAATCGTCTGCCAACTATTATAAAGGTAGAAACAATGCGGCCTTCAAGGCTCGGTAAATTTAGTAGAGACCAGGCTAACTGGCCACCATTTCGTGATTTGTTTTTGGCCGAAGTTCATTATAAAAATTATGATCCAGTTACTAAACTCTTGTATCTACAAGAGGCTTGTATAGGGAAAGCTGCCATAACGTTAGGTCCATGGCAACCCATAGGTAGTAACTATAAGGTGGCATGGGAAGTTTTAATGAAGACGTACGTCGACTATTACCACGTTATTCATGGTATCCTGGGAAAGATGCATGTAATTAAAAGGCAAGAGCGAGAGAGTCATGATTCCTTACGTTCAGTAATGGATGCTTTGAATAGTGGAACACGTAAATCGGAAAATATTGCATCACAGGCTCATTTGTGGGATCAATTTTGGATTCATTACGCCAAGCAGTGTCTTCCCAAATATACAATAGATTCTTGGGAGCAACATCGTAGTCGTGATGGAACAGCAAATTTACCAACTCTTGCAGAATTGAAGCAGTTTTTGGAGGTCAAGGCTAAGGGTCGCCGTGAGTTTGAAGAGAATGAGTTTATTGGGTAAGAAGATCGTCGTTATAATAAACCCAGAGAGGAGCAAATAGGTAATCAGTACAATATCGTTATAAGCCGTATAATCAATTCAATCGATCATCTCAATATAACCAGCTGCATTCTAATAGAGAGAGAGCTACAGAAATAACCAGGGATCAGCTCAGGAGAAGGGTTTATTGGATCCTCACGTTGTGTTATGTAAAATTGTACGTTAAGACACGAGCTTGAGAAATGCGATATGTTTAGAAGCCTAAATCTACAAGACCGAAAGGCATTAGTGTATCAACGTAAGTTATGCTTATGTTGTTTAAAATCCGGTCATACTGCAAGAGAATGCCGGAGAGATGGTTGCAAAAATTCCCGCAAGACCCTAAGGAAACATCACTTTCAGTTGACCTTTAAGGCGAGACATAATGGCAAATCTGTCGAAATACCTGCGCCAGTACCTCAAAGAAATGACCTTAAAAAAATTTTTAAGTTAACTTGTTTATTCTTTTTATACAAAATTTTTGTCTCGAAAATCACTGAATTCTCCCACCATACAATTAAAATTTTGCCTTCTTCCAAAAAAAAAAAGAAAATTATTTTTTAATTGTAAATATTGACGTGACTTAAAAAAAAAAAATTTGTTTTCATTTTTATGCACATATAGATTATTGTTGGAATTAAAAATAGTTATTTGTGTATCAAGAGGGCAAAGTGCCAGTTTGTCACGCGAGAAAGGAAATTGCTGGCCGACGGGACGGAGGCCAGCAACCTTTCGAGCGTGACAAACAACTTTGCGGACGTGTTTCACACTTTATTTTTCCTACAATCATTTTAAAAAATATAATAAAAAGATAATTTTGTAGTAAAATTTACTATACTGACAATACGATTTTATTTTAGGACCGACATTTTGTTCAATCGAGTAGTCAAAGATTTTTTTTATTTTTCATAAAGAAAAACAAAAATTTGATTTGATGTTTCATACAAACATTAGTCTTTCTTAAAAATTAGCGTGCGGTTTCAAGTTTTGTCACACGTTTCTAAGAGAAACGTGTGACAAAGTAATTTGTTTATTAACTGTCAAAAAAACAGACACTTTGGGCTTTGAAAACAGAGAAAAAAAGCCTGCTTTTCACGGCGATTGTAGGAAAAAATTTGATTCTTCTGGTTTTGTTTTACCTCAAATAGTGGTTTTTACTACTATGATTATGTTTTACTTGTTTGTCTTATTCGCCAAACGAAATGCACTTATTTACAGTTGTTTACATCAGCACATTTAATCAGATGAACAAAACAACAACTGAAATTGGACTCGCCAACACATTTTTTTTTATTTCATTCAGAATTGCGAAGTGGTTATCTTCAAGGTCCTGTTGGCTTGGTTTTTTAGGAAATTGATCGATGTAGGATAGATTGATAACGGCCGGAGGCTGCTTACAATTGGTAATCAATTTTCACGGAAGTTAAAAGTCATAAAGGAATTTAAAATACATAAGTAGAGCAGCGGCCTCAACCGGCATTAGGGCGGTTGATGGCAAGTTAGGTAGGACAAAAGGATAGCTGGAATTATGGCACAACTGTTACGATAGGTTGATCACAAGAGCAAGGTTTGTGGTATTATTGGACTCGATTCCAGGTCATCCCCAAAGATCATTTCAACCTGAGCAATTTTGTAACATTGAGACAAAGGATTTGGCAGATCCACAGTATTATAAGCAGGGAAGAATAGAGGCAATTGGCGTTGGGTTGTTGGCAAGCCATATCAACGAAGGTATAAGACGAAATGCAGCTGGGTTATTGGCCCAAAATACATTTCTTGAATGGATTGTTTCAGGGGAAGGGTTGTTACTAGATCTTCGATTCCTGGTTCAAAAACTCTGGGAGATAGACGAGATGCATGAAAAATTGTTATCAGCTGAAGACCAATACTGTGAGAAAAATTTCAAAGGCACAATTGTAAAAACGGGCAACCGATATAGTGTTACCATACCATTGAAGCCTAATATGGAATTAGGAGAATCGAGAGCTGTGGTGTTACGTGGATTCTACTGTCAAGAAAACAAGTTTAAACGGGACCCGGAGTATAGAAGTAAATATGTATATTGAATTCATTGACAGAATTTGAGAAACTTGGTCGTATGCAACGGGTAACAACATTAAATCTAGGAGATTTACATAATTATATACCACACCACGCTGTTTCGGTGGATCGCAAATTCAGGGTTGTTTTTGACGGTTCAGTAAAAACTACCAATGGGAAATTGTTAAACGATGTACAATATACTGGGGCACGCATTCAGAGGGACTTACTGGATAAAGTTATGAAATTTTACACCGGAAAAATAGCATTAACGCCGGATATTTGTAAAATGTTCCGCCAAGTAGAGGTTCAGCCTATTCTGGGATCTGCAAAGAATTTTATGGAGAGCAAACTCATATGAGCCAATTCGTGACTATTGGTTAACGGTGTTAACTTATGAGTTACCATCTTCTTCATATCTGAAAGTGAAAATGTTAAATGGATGTGCTGTCGACGGTGCTGGATAGATCCATCTCAAGTTATCCAAACCGACTTCTATAAGGACGATATGTTAACGTCGGTTGAGTCAGAATCCCAAGCAATCAAGTTAAAGGCGGAAGTTATTAAACTACTTCGACAAGGTGGGTTCGAATTGGATAAATGGAGGTTAAACTGCTTAGAAATTATGGGAAGTGAATTGACAGCGAAAGTTCTAGATTTGCAAAACAGCACTAGTATCCTTGGTATTATAAGGGATTTTATCAAGGATGAATTTCAATTTAAGATGCAAGATCGTTATCAACCTGATGTTATCAAACGGTTTATTACCGGTGAAGCAGCGAGAATATGTGATCCACAAGGATGGATACCCCTAGTTACGGTGAGTGCAAAGTTGTTCATTCAGAGGTTGTGGCGATTGGGCAGTAATTGGGATGAATCGTTGTTGTTATCCATACAACAAGAATGGAAGGGTTTTTATCATGAATTAAGACTATAATTAATGAATTAAGAATTCCACGATGGTTAGATACATCGAAACATCAAAAAAATTAAATTCATGCATTTTCTGATGCATCAAATAGGGCGCATGGGGTAGTGATTTCTGTACGAGTGTGTATTAACATGCAGTGCAATGCCAGGTTATTGTGTTCAAGAAGCATGGTAGCCCCTATAAAATTAGTGATAATACCGAGATGAAAACTATGTGCGGTTGGACAGATTCAGAAATAGTGTTACTGTTGTATATGTATGTCAACGCACCCACCTGAACGTAACTGAACGAAATATGGTAACACTAAAGGTGAATAAGCAATAGACGTTCAAGTGATGTTAGCTTTAGTTTTAGATAATAAAGGGAACACAAACGTATAAGATTGAAATAAAGAAAACTAATTAATAAAGTACATTATATTTATTACATTTATAATAAATACATAACATGGCGGAGTTGTAAAGCTATAAAGTTATAAAATCAAGAAATACAGTGAAAAAGAAAAATTAAGAATAAATAAAAAGATGAAAATGAACTACGAGTATTGTTAAAACGTGCAGCCATAATTGTTGTAAAAAAAATGAAAATAAAATAAATAATAATCAAAAATAATGGATGCGTTTAATAGACCAGTCCCGCTAATAATTGAAAGTAATTTGGCTGAATCTTGGAAAAGTTTTAAACAAAGATTTGAAATTTATATGAAAGCAACATAATCAGATAAGAAAGCCGAAGATGTGCAGGTGGCCATCTTGTTAAACATAGGAGGGAACGAAATTATTAAAATTTACAATAATGTATCGTTTGATAAAATCGAAAAAGTGAAGATAGACGGACAAATAGAAATAACAGATGAGAGAAACAAATTTGACATTGTGATGCAAAAAATCGAAAAATTCTGCACACCACGAAAAAATATTGTATACGAACGATTTGTATTTTACAAACGAGTACAAAAGGAAGGTGAAATGTTTGACAGTTTTCTAACGGATATACAAAAACTGGCAAGACGATGTCAATTTAAGGACGAAGAATCGCAGTTAAGAGATAGAATAGTATTAGGAGTGAATGACTCAAAATTACAAGAACAACTACTTGATATGGACAGTATTAACTTTGAAAAAGCTGTAGTGAAATGCCGGACAAGTGAAATTAATAAAAAGCAAACGTCGGAGGTTCAAGCGTGCAACAGCAGTAATATAGATGTACTGGGGGGTAATAGAGGAATCCACATTAACAATCAAACTACAAAAGAAAATTATGTAGGTAATAGCAATAGTAAAGGTAATAATTTTGATTATAATAAATCTAGTAGAAATACGAGCAGTTATCAAAAATTTAATCAAATTAATAACAATAATGTTAATTTTGTATGTAGAAAGTGTAAAAGAAAACACACTGTAAATAATTGTCCTGCATCTAATGCCAGATGCAATAATTGCGGTAAAATAGGACATTTTCAAGCAGTTTGTTTTTTTAAAAATATACATGCATTAAATTTACCAGATGATGATTTTAGTGTTAATAGTATAATAACAATTAATTCTGTAAACATAAATAATGAGTTATTAGAAAATATTGTAGTTGAGGGTAGAAATGTGAGTTTTAAAATTGATACGGGTGCCGTCCTTAATATATTACCATGGAATATCTATAAAAGATTAAAAGTTAGAAAAAAACACAAATTGTCTTAGAAGTATTTGGAGGTCATATTATTAGACCATTAGGTGAAATTGAATTGTTTATTTCGTACAAAAATATTGATATGATGCAAAAGTTTATCATTGTTGAAGATTATAAGACACGTCCGATTCTGGGATTAAAAACTATTAAATTTTTAGGATTAATTACTATTCAAAAAGACAAGATACAAGTACATGCAATTAAAAGCAAAGATGAGATAATATTTAATAATAAGGATTTATTTGAGGGTTTGGGATGCATGCCAACAAAATGTCACATCAAAATTAAAAATAATGCTCAACCAGTAATCAAAGGAGCTCGAAAAATTCCTATATCTCTAAAAGAAAATTTTAAGAGGACATTAGATAAAATGGAAATAGCAGGAATAATATCAAAAGTAGACTATGCTGTGGAATGGATCAATAATCTTGTAATAATCGAGAAGCCAAATAAAGATTTAAGAATATGCTTAGATCCAAAAGAATTAAACGAAATCATCATACCAGAATTTTATCATATACCTTCAATTGACGATCTTAAAGAAAATCTGGTAGGAATGGAATATTTTACCGTGCTAGATTTAAAAGACGGATTTTTTCAAATGGAATTAGATAATGAATCTAGTAACTTGTGTTGTTTTAGCACGATTTATGGTACATATAAATTTACTAGATTGCCGTTTGGAATATCAATGGCCCCACAATACTTCCAAAAACGAAACGAAAACAATTTTGGTGACATCAAAGGAGTATTTATATACTTTATATCGATGATATCCTAATAACTGCTAGAACGGAAGAGGAGCACGAGAAAATATTAAATGAAGTTTTAGATAGAGCAAGAAGATTGAACATACGATTCAATAAAAATAAGGTCCAGTTTAAAGTCAAGGAAGTTAAATATCTGGGACACATATTTTCAAAGGAAGGAATAGTACCAGACCCGAAACGCGTTTTGGCAATTGAAAACATTAAGGATCCCACAAATGTTAAAGAGCTTCAAAGCATATTAGGCATGGCTAATTACATGAGAGCTTTTATTCCAAACATGTCTAATTTAACGGCAAGTCTAAAGGAATTGATTAAGAAGAGAAATGAGTTTAAATGGGAACAAACGCAATCTGAAGCATTGAAGAAACTGAAGAACGTGATAAAGGAAGCTCCAGCATTAGGAGTTTTTAATAAGGATAAAGATATAGTTATTCAAAGTGAAAAAGATGGTATTGGATCAGTACTTTTACAAGAAGGAAAACCTTTAGCTTACGCATCCCGCTCTTTGTCAGACTGCGAGAGAAAATATGCCAAGATCGAGAAGGAGCTTCTTGCAATTGTTTTTGCATGCAAGAAGTTCCACCATTACATTTACGGACGAAAATTAGAAATACATACTGATCATCAACCTTTAGTAAATTTAATGAAAAAGGATATAGCAGGGTCACACGGATCAAGAACTGACGCATTCATTGACGGCATTCGAGATCCAGAGACACGCAAGGCGGTGATGTTGTCACCTAAAGCCACCTTCGCGGAAACCATCGCTTGTGCGTTGACGAATGAAACTGCTCAAGCCATCACCAAACCGTTAATGAAAATACGCCGAGTGGAAATCGACACCAGCATAAATACAGAACGGTCAACACCAAGATACCGAGACGGAAGCGGTAAAATCAGATGTTGAGCATGTGATAAAATCGGTCACATCTCTCGGGACTGCTGGGAAATAAGAAGAAAAAGGGGAAGATCACCATCTCCTATGCAGCGACGACCATGCGGCGAACAGGCAGTGGCCAGGCAAGAAGGCCAAATGATGACGGAGCCGTTAAACTACAAAGAGTCAGCTTAAAGGGGCAGAAGCTGACTCCCACAACCAATTGCCCCATAACCTCCATCCGCGTTTCGAAAGTAGCAAGAGGCGGTGACAGCTTAACAACCATAGGCAACATTGATGGCACGGACTGCATCATTACCCTGGATAAGGGAGCAAATCGCACGATTGTCCGTAAAGATCTGATCTATGGAGGTATGCAACCAGCAAATGGATTGAAGTTACAAACGGCAACTGGAGGTAGTTCAATAATAAAAGGCAAAAAGATCGTGAAAATAAAGATCGGGAGAACTCTTTTCCAACACGAAGTACTGATTGCAGATATTGTGGATGAAGTCATAATGGAGATGGACTTCATGAGGGCAAATGGCTTCGTGGTGGATGTTGGACGAGGAGTTTTAAGTTACGATAACATTGAGTGGCCACTTCAATCTAGCAGTGCCGGAGCAACTATCAGGCGAATTATTATTGATCATCGGGAGAAGCTGCACCGAACTCGGAGACGATCATATGGGGAAGATTGGAGGTAGGTTCTGGGTCACCCAGGTTTTTGGTTGTTGAAGCTAACGAATAGGAGAACGGAGCCAAGGAAATTATAATCGAAAAAGCCCTAGTTAAACCAGATAACGACCATAGAGTACGAATTAGGACTCTAAATCTCTCGGATAAGACGAAAAACATTAAGAAAGGGATAGTCATCGGCAAATGTAACGAAGTTTCAACTATAGTAAAGTCTGAACAGAAAAGTCCGATTGAAAAAGCCGACATGCAAGAACAGAAAGAAATGGTAGAACAATGAACAACTCATGCAGAAATGGACCGAAGATCTTACCGAGGTACAGAAAAATTCTGCACATCAAATACTCAAACGGTACATGTCCATATTCTGTAGTACGTCGGATAATAACGGAAGGACGTCAATGGTAAAGCATCGAATTGATACGGGAGCGGAGATGCCGATTCGTCAACCACCCAGGAGGCTACCTTTGGCAAAACAAGAAGAAGTCAATCGAATGGTAACAGATATGCGGGCAGCAGGAGTAATCAAACCATCTAACAGCCCATGGAGCTCACCGGTAGTATTGGTCGAGAAGAAGGACGGTAGCATGAGATTCTGCGTTGATTACCGAAAACTCAATGCTGTGACAAAAAAGGATAGCTACCCACTGCCAAGGATCGATGACACGTTAGACACGTTATCGGATGCTCGAATATTTTCGACATTAGATCTACAAAGCGGCTATTGGCAGGTGGAAGTCCATGAGGAAGATCGCGAGAAAACAGCGTTCAGTGTGGGTAACGGGCTTTGGCAATTTAATGTTATGCCGTTCGGATTATGTAATGCCCCTGCGACTTTTGAACGATTAATGGAGCGCTTGTTAAAGGGATTACATTGGAAGACTTGCCTAATATATCTGGACGGCATCATCGTCATGGGAAAGGATTTTGACGAGTATCTAAGGAACTTGGCGGAAGTTTTGGATCGGGCACACGCCGCCGGATTAAAGTTAAGCCCAAAGAAGTGTAAACTGTTCAGAACTGAAGTCAAATATTTAGGCCATCTTGTAACAACTAATGGAATTCACACCGACGAAGAAAAGATCGCAGCGGTAAAGAACTGACCAAGACCTAAAAATGTACACGAATTACGAAGCTTTCTGGGATTGTGCACCTATTATAGACGTTTCGCGCCAGGATTCGCCAACATCGCCAAGAGTATACACGAGCTGACCAGGAAGAACAAGCCATTCGAATGGAAGGATGATCAGGAAGAAGCATTCGTAGAACTAAGGAAACGATTATACATCGCGCCAATCCTCGCATACCCTATACCCAATGTGAAATTTATTTTGGACACCGATGCAAGTCATGACGGTATAGGAGGTCACAGGAAATTAATGGCCAAGAACGAGTTATTGCGTACTAGTCCAAAACATTATCAAAACCGGAGCGTACTTACTGCGTGACACGGAAAGAATTGTTGGCTATAGTGGAATGTGTCAAGCATTTCCATAAGTATCTTTATGGTAAAAAATTCCATTTACGGACAGATCACGGCGCTTAACGGTGGCTGCAGCAATTCAAGAATCCAGAGGGACAGGTAGCACGCTGGATCGAACGTCTTCAAAGCTACGATTTCCAAATCGAACAACGGAAGGGAAGTGCACACGGAAATGCCGACGCATTATCAAGACTGCCATGTCCAGTAGAATGTAAACATTGTGGCCATGTTGAAGCAAAGGAAGGCATCATCGACGTTAGCGTTAGGCTTATGCAAGTACTGCCTGATGAGGATTGGACCGACGAAATGATAAGGAAAGAGCAATTGGATGATACGGATGTATCAGTTATAATGGAATAGCGGGCCATTTCCCTCCACTGAGAGCGGCAACAAATATGTGCTAGTAATCATGGATTATTTCAGCAAATGGCCGGGGGTGTACCCCATTCCAAATCAGGAGACGACAACAATAGCTGGTGCCTTAGTAAACAGCTGGATTAGCAGATTTGGAGTGCCGATGGAGATTCATACCGATCAAGGACGGAATTTTGAATCGGTGGTATTTCAAGAAATGTGCCAGATGCTCGGTATAAATAAAACGAGAACAACGCCTTTGCATCCACAGTCTGATGGTATGGTGGAAAGATTCAATGGTACATTGGAGGAATATCTAGCAAAGTTCGTTGAGAAAAACCAACGCAACTGGGATCGGCATATACCGATGTTTCTGATGGCCTATCGATCACCAATACATGACACAACCGGAATGACACCATCTAAAACGTTATTTGGAGATAACCTAAGATTACCTGGAGATCTAAAGTTTGGGGCTGTACCATCAGCGGCTTTATGTGGACAGGATTACGTAGACAGGATGAAAGAGGAACTTAATGAGATTCATCAATTTGTACGAGGAAAAATACAGATGTCAAGTAAACGGATGGAGGCTCGATATTACATACGAGCAAATAACTAGGGCTTCCAGGAAGGGCAATTAGTATGGCTTCACAACCCGCAACGGAAAAAGGGATTATCACCGAAGCTGCAACCAGCATGGGAAGGACCTTACACTGTCATCACAAGGATGAACGACGTGGTTTATGGTATACGGAAAGGACGTCGAGCTAAACCAAAGGTGGTGCATTTGGAGAGGCTGGCCCTATGCAGAGGCGGTGATTGGGTCCTGTTCGGGACGAACAGGCTTAGGTGGGGAGTATTGTGACGGTGACACCTAGTGTGTAATAGAAGAAGTTAAATTAATAGCTCAATGTTTAACTGTACTAAAATGGAATTTTCCATGATAAAAATTGTTACGTAATGTTTCTAAGCTATTCTAACTGGAAAATTCATGAGCTTTCTAGAAGTTTGGTTTGTGTATATAAAAAGGCGAATGATATCGAATTGGATTAATCGTATTTGGAAAGCGATAGAGTAAAGATTAAAAAGGAATTAAAAAGTGATTTAAAAAGTGTTTTTGTGCGAAATAAAAATTTTAAGTGTACAGTAAAAATTTGAGAATAATTTATATAAAGTGATTTTGTGAATTTTTATTAATAAACTGTGTTGTAATAATTCTTGTGTGAAATAAATAAATTCGTTGGTGATAAATTAAATTGATTTTGTATTATTCATAATCCAGTGATACGAACTTTAATTGACATAGCAAAAACGTAACAATATTTTAAACACCATCAATATAGCAGGTTCTTCGTAGACGTACCAACATTTTTTTCAAACATTTTTTTTGTTGACACTTAGAGCTACACGCAATACAAAAAAAATGTACACGCGATAAAAAGAGAAAAGTATACAACAAAATTCTTCTCGTCATACCATAATTTTTTGGCGGTATAAAATCGACGTTAAAATTTTTGATAAATACGGCGGTACCTAATACTAGTTTATTTGTCAAAATTATGGCTTTTCCGCTTACAATGAAAAATGTTCGAACGTAAATTTTAATTTATTATTAAAATTTTTAAAAAATAAAATAAAGCGCTATAAAAATTTTACATATCGCCATTTTTATTTTGTTGTTTGTTACTATAAAATATACTCGAGTCGAGTATATTTTATAGTCAAATTTATTGTTAGGACGTGTCCGATTTCTGTGCGAAACAATTTTTTTGTGATAAATTAATGTTAAACTGTACGCAACCAAATTATCGCAGCACCGGTGTGTTATAATTTTGACATGTCCGTAATAATTCTGGTTTCTGTGCCAGTGAAGTAAACAAAATAAGTTTTATATAATTTTTTATTTTATTTATATAACATAATAAGTTCCAGCATTTTCTAGTGTCCAGCATTTTGTGAACAATTGCTGCACCTACAATTCTATAATTAGTCCCACTTGCCAGCCACTTAAATGCATTCTCGTCACAGGATCATTGTAACTAAGGACGTGTTCGAAGTTTGTAATAATTTAGTTTTTGTAATAATTGTGACAGAAGTGAAATAATTGTCTCTTCCATATTTTGTAATAAGTTTTATTCGTACTATTTTTTTATAAATAAATTAACCTAATACAAAAATAGGGTTAATATTTATAAAAACTACAGAGCAATACCTAACAAAAATACCTTTGAATAAATCTGTGCACTGTTTTAAATATATTGTTGTTTGTCGTATTTTTCGTATTTATTTATTAAACTGTCTGTATATTTATTTGCACAATAAAACAATTTATTAAAGATTATAATACGATTTTTATAGGATTACTTATTCATTACTCCATTTCTGCGATTGCAATTCTCATGATGGCGGAAAAATACACACCCGCCACCTATCGAGCCGATTTAGACGTGTTTTCTTGCATCAGTTCCTTTCCTCGTTTCTTTACCCCTCTCTCTACAAAAATTTGACCTTCGAAATCAATTTAGTGAGAGAGGGGTAAAGAAACGAGGAAAGAAACTGATGCAAGAAAACACGTCTAAATCGGCTCATCTTCATTATCTATATTTTACTTTAGTAAAGGTCGAACTATCATGAGCATATTAGCTTAAGGCTGAACTATGTAAATATATGACAGCTCTGCCCCCTTACATTCTAATTCCAATTCATCTTATACAAATAGTAATATATATATTTTACATATTTCATTTTTGTTTTAATTCTACTTAACTCTAGCACATATTACATGTGTTAACATCTAATTTAACATTTAATTTTTTTTTATTATTTATAAATTCAATCTATTTGGTATTTTAATTACCCTGCCCGACTTCCGGGTTGCTGCTTCGATCACTCTATCCTTAGTGACACCGTCAATATTCTTATCCCTATTTGAATCATTAGTTTTATCCTGATCTTTTGGCAAGTTATCAAAATTAGGGTCAGATTATTTTGTTCTACATTCTCTGGAATACTATCATTAATTAAATCGTTTTTACTAAATGATGTAATTGGTAATGTCTCATCACCCGGTTCAGTATTTTCAATTCCTGAATACTTCGGAACCCCAACGATATCACCTGACTCATTCAACTCGTGTGAAACTCCATGCCGATCCTCAGAGCCCGTATTTGGTCCTACCATTCGAACCTGATCGATATGCCTTTTCCACTGTCTACCATCATCAAGCAGTATGTTGTAATGCAAACCGCCTAATTTTTGAATATCATTCCCAAACCGCCACTTGATAGTGTTAGACATGTACTCACGTGCAATAACCCGATCTCCCACATTCAAATTTCTCCTAAATCAATCGACTTCCTTTTCCCCCGTTTTTAAATTTGAAGGTAATCATAAGATCAATTCTAGATCGAATCTGTCTACTGAAAATAAGCATAGACGGTGCTTTTCCCCTTGAAGGATGTATAGTCTTACGGTAAGTTAACAATATATTACATGGGGCCGTATGAAACTCATTATCCGTTTCGCGCTTCAATGATTTTAACTTTGACTTAATAGTTTGGACATAGCGTTCCGCCTGCCCATTGGTAGAGGGGTGGTAAGGTGCCCCCATTCTATGCACAATTCCAATCATTTTCAAAAAAAATGTTGGAATACCTGTGACGTAAACTGCGTCCCATTATCCGAAACAAAAACTGATGGAATACCAAAAGTACTAAACATTTCCCTGAGGTTCTTAATAGTAATTTCTGTAGTGATATTCTTTATCAATCGAACCTCAGGCCATTTGGAATATGCGTCTACCAAAATCAAAAAATATTTTCCTTTAAAAGGACCAGCAAAGTCGCAATGAACTCGTTCAAAAGATGTATCCGTAGGATTCCAGCAATGTGGTACCGCTTTTGGAGGATTTGATTGTCCTTCACTACAATTCGAACAATTTCGAACGATGCACTCAATATCTTTTTCAATATTGGGCCACCAGCAATAACCTCTCGCCATACTCTTCATACGAACTATCCCAAAATTCACTTGGTATGTAAAATCGAATACCCCGAAGTAAACAGTTGTTTTGTAATGTTAATTCCGATTGATCAATTCCAAATCTATCCCGACTATCCGATATGTGTCCATTTCTAAGACATTCAATTAATCTATAGACGCTTTTCTCCGAACTTGTAAATTTTCCTAATTCTTCGACAGTCACCGGCAAGGTTTCGATCATATTCATTTCAATTATATCGATTTCATCCAGTCGACTTGTAACATTTGCAGTCGGAAGCCTGGATAATGCATCAGCATTCGCATGTTTTTCCGTATTACGGTATCGAATCTCGTAATCGATTCCAAAAAAATTGCGTTATGTTGCATACGCGTAGCACACAAAGTTGGTAGACCTTTATTAGGGCAAAATATCTGTGTGATCGGTTTATTATCTGTAATCAACACAAATCGTCTACCGTAAACGTACACTGAAAAAAATATAGTGCATTTTATTTACGAATGGCTTGTTTGTTGTTGTTTTTTATTAATGTAAAAACTACTATATTTACGTAAAAAAAACAAAATTTAGAAAAATTCATGAACATTTTTACGTTAATAGTACGAATCACAGTTCATAAACTAAAAAATGGTTTAGTTTATTGTACTATACGTATCATACATTCGCATGTTGTTTGTGTATTAGTGAAACTGCCATGATTTTATTTAGTAAAACATATTTATGAACAATTCATAATATTTATGATTAAGACTATGATGAAAATTTATTTTAAATACTTACTCGTATGGTTCATCATATTAACGAAAGTGGCTCTATAGTACTTGAATATTATGAATAAATTCATATGCGTACCGATTCCATTACATTTTTGGTTGTTCGAATATATCAAATTTTATAATTACATAATGTATACGAATTTGTTCGTATTATTAATGATTGGATGAATCTATTCTAGCATCTACGAAAATTACGTAAAGTTGAATCATGATTGGGACAACGAAAGTGAATAAATTGCATACGCTTTATTATTAACTATTATCGTGCGGCTTGAATGGACCATTTACATAGTTTGAAAAATCGTGAGAAATTAAAATAATTTTTGTGTGTTGAAAATCAGGTAAATATGGTATTTTATGTCCGTGTTTTCGTTTTAATAAGAACTTTAATAAAATCATCGCTTTGTGATCGACGATTAATTCTTGTTCCGTGAAATTAAAACGAAAACATTTTTGTGTGAAAAACCCTAAAATTCATGGTAATGTGTAAATTTATAATTTTTGTGATTTATTATTGTGTTAGTAATACCTCTGCTTTATTATAGTGCGCCTGTAAGAAAATGTTTACTATTCCAAATTTTGCCAATCCTGCAAATCAAGATATTTCAGCAACACTTGGAAAAAATCTTGGATTAAACTCGCTTTTGGAGTACCTATTTGGATCAGATCAGGTAACAAACATAAGCAAATAAAAGTACCTACATGTGATTGTAATTTAACTTATTGATTTTACAGAATAGCAAATTACTATCGAATTTCAAAAGGAAAATGGGAGAAATCAATAATTTCGAATGTAACCTGTCAACATATTTTTAATTATTAATTATATTTATTTGAAAATTAAAGTTTATTTTTATGAGATTAAATTGAATGCATTTTAAGAACAAATAGAAGAAACCAAAAAAACTAAAGGAATTACAAAACGAAATTTAAATTTTTTTATTTCTTTACAACTGTGCTGTACAGATTTTACGAATTTAGTCGATCAAACAACACAAAAATTTACATTCTGACTATGAATCACTATATATAAATATTATGTAATTTTGATTATCAATTATCAACCCTTTTCTGCATTTTATGAATTATTTTCAATATATTTATGAAAATAATCATCATATTTGTGAATTATTCATAACCACTGAGCACTCCGTTCTTCCTACAAATGAATAATGAATTTCGAACTTAAATGTATGAATTTATTCGTTAATGTGATTTACCATTTCATTAGTATTATGAAAAATTTCATCTTATCTTTTATTTCTTACGTTAATAATAAGAACCTATTCATCCACAAATGCTATTAGCTGCATTAAAATTATAACGTTTTTCGTATCTTATATGAATCGAATCATAAATACTACAACGTAAGTAGTCAATATTAAAATAAAATTTTTTATCTGTTTCACTATATTAACGTATAATTTTCGTTCTATTAACGAAGGGTCGTATCGGCTCAGTTTTAACGAATTTTTCTTACTATTAATGCAGTTTTTGTCTACGCAGGATTTTTTTCAGTGTACTGAATGAATTTCCGAATACCGTAAACAATAGCATACGCCTCTTTGTCTATATGAGGGTATCTCTGTTGAGTAGCATTCAAGGTTTGTGAAGCATACTGGATTGGCCTTTCAGAACCATCTGGAAACTGATGACTGAGCACCGCTCCCACTCCGTAAGGTGAAGCATCTGTAGCCAACAATATGGGTAAATTTGCATCGTAATGAACTAAAATTTGATCAGATTGCATTGCTAATTTAACTTTGTCAAAAGATTTTTGACAATCCCTATCCCATACGAACTTAACCTCATTCTTTAACAAATTATGAATTGGGTACAATATTGTACTGAAATCTTTAAGAAACCTACCGTAGTAATTGATCAATCCCACATAAGCGCGAACTTGATCCCTATTCTGTGGAACGGCCATGTTCTGAATGGCATCGACTTTTTTCTTTATTTTATGAATCCCAAATTTATCTATCTTGTATCCACAGTAGTGTATATTTTCTTTGAAAAATTCACACTTATCTAAATTTATTCGCATATTGTAGTAGTTAAGTCTTTTCAACACTTCCCCGACTCTCGCAAGATGAGAATCATCGTTCGGTCCAGTAATCTTAATATCATCCAAAAAGACTGTAACTCCAGGAATATCCTGAAGAATTTTTTCGATGTGGCGTTGCCTTATTGCGGGTGTAGATGCAATGCCATACATCAACCGTGTAGGTGTAAAAAAGCCCTTATGAGTGTTTAATGTTAAAGTTTCCCTATCTTCGGGTACGATTTCTAGCTGTAAATAGGCCTTAGTTAGATCGATCTTTGTAAATTTGTCCCCTCCAGCCATTGATGAAAATAACTCATTCATAGTTGGTAACGGATGTTCATCCACCACCAAATTTGGATTTACCGTAATTTTATAATCACCACAAATCCGTACTTTATTATTGGCTTTTGGTACTGGGACTATGGGCGTAGCCCAGCGACTGTAATCCACCTTAACTAAAACGCCCTCATCCACCAAATCAGACAATTCCTTTTCAACCTGTCTTTTCATAGAAAATGGAACCGAACGGGCTTTATAAAATTTTGGAACCACATTAGGCTTAAGCGTTAATTTGGCTTGAATATCTCCTACTTTCCCAATGGATTTTTCAGTAATATTTGGGTGTTGTAACACCAAATTTTCAATTGTATTATTTAAAATAGATGCACGGCGAACGCTCTCCGATTCACATAATGAAGTCTCACACATACAGTTGCATGATTACTGAACACTTTATTCCAATCGAAATGTATTTCTCGCAACCATTCCCGTCCCAACAATGAGTGTTTATCGGACTGAACCACGTATAATTTTAAATTTTTTTTAAACTTCTCAATTTTAACATCGACGTTAATATACCCAATTACATTAATCTTTGAATTACAATAACTAACCAAACTCAAATTTGAATATAAAATCTCTTTATGACCAAAAAATGTATCTATAAAACTTTCATTTATCAAAGCAACGGGCGATCCACTATCTACTTCAAATTTTATCGTTTTATCGACGATATCCAATTCTATTAAAAATTTTGATTTTATTTTTGAACAATCATTAACACTAACATCTAAATTATTTTCTAAATTATTCAGCACACAAATTTCTTCAGATTCAGTTCCATCGTTTTCGATTTCATCTACATCGACATTAAAAATTTCGTCAAATTCTTTACCTCACTACGATGTACTTCCTCCTCCAAAAAATGTGTCTGTCTCTTGTTATTAGGTACTATTTGAATTCTTTGATTTGATCCTGAGGCACACACTTGCCAAATGTCCCTTCTTCTTGCAAAAATTGCTTACCGAATTAACATGCCTGCACTTATTTGCCAAATGTGACTTAAGACCACATCTAACACTTAGGGACTTTTGTACTACTTATAATTTTATTATTATTATTGTATTCTGAATCGACTTTATTTTTATTCAAATTATTATTATTTGAATTATTGAATTTTTTACGTTAACAAAATTTACTGCTAGTTGTGTAGTCTTCGCTGTATGTAAGGCAGCTCCTCCCCATTCTGATAACTCCATTGCTTGGCAGTTTTTATTACGTTATCCAATTTTAATTTATCTGTTTCCAACAGTCTTGCTTGTATACTTTTATTCATCAGTTCGAAAACAAATTGATTTTTAAATGCTATTTCTAAGAAATCTCCAAAATTGCAGTTAATTGAAATTTTCCGCAGTGCTGTAGCAAATGCATCCACAGATTCTCCTTCTCGCTGCTTTCGCAGATGGAACTTGTAACTTTCCACTATTTCGAGTGGAGTTGGCTCGTAGTAATTTTTTAAAATTTTTATAATTTCGTCGAACGGTTTATCTTTAGGTTTGGTCGGAGCTAATTTATCGCATAATATATTGTAGGCGTCCTGACGATTGCTTTCGCATTTCGTCGTCGCCATCTTTATTAAATAATTTAAAAGCATCCGTAAGCCGATCAATCCATCCAGGACTCCAGGTCACCCGTTTTTTATCGAAAACGTCGATGCTGAATATAGGTTGCATTGTTATATTTAATTATTTTTTGTGTATATTGCAGATAATATATTTTTTTTAAAGTAATTCCTTCTCGTACGATGAGAAACAATGTTTTGTAATTTCAACAATTTTAATTACGTTACCACTTTGTCGTATTTTTCGTATTTATTTATTAAACTTTCTGTATATTTATTTGCACAATAAAACCATTTATTAAAGATTACAATACGACTTTTATTGGATTACTTCATTACTCCATTTCTGCGATTGCAATTCTCATGATGGCGGAAAAATACACACCAGCCATCTATCTTCATTATCTATATTTTACATTATTAAAGGTCGAACTATCATGAGCATATTAGCTTAGGGCTGGCTGAACTATGTAAATATATGACATTGTTTAAAATAATAATATTGTTGTTTATATTTTATTTCTTATTTGCCTAATATATTTCAAGTTGCAGTCGTGTCACTTGGTTCGTCTTCAAGAAAATCAATTTTCAAGTGACGTGAGACGGCTATTATAGTCAAGTCGGAATTGGGGTGTAACATATATTAGAGCCGTATTTAGAATTTTATTCAATGTAATAGAATAAAGTGGGTTGCTTAAAATAAAACAATTGAAGTTTAAAAATATTTTTATTTTAGATGCAAATACACTTATAATTATTTTTAAATTCAACAATTTTAATAAAATTAATTTTATTATTAAAAATAACTTTCCTAAAAACACGCCATTACGTTAAACTTTTAGTGCTAACTGTGATATTTGTTGGGCATTTTCTATGTTCGTTTTTTTTTTTGTTACTCGCATGACAGCACAAGAAACATCGCCTCCTCATCTGAGTGAAATACAGTTCAGTGTGTAATAGAATAAGATCGTTGTAACACGCTAAAAAGTAAAGTGTCTAAATAAATAAAATTATAAAAATCATCGTGCTTTATTTATTTAATCATCGAGTATTTTAAATGAGTAAAATACACCACATTGGCGACGAGTGGACAGAATTTAATAATAATTCAAATTAAAGATGAGCAACAAGGTAATAATCGGCAACATGCCAAGTTTCGATCACGAGTTAGAACCGTGGAAAGAGTATAAAGCCAGATTAGAAAGCTACTTTGAAATAGCGGAAATGAAAGAAGACAGCAAAAAAGTAGCATCGATAGTAAGCGTATCGAAAACCTACAAATTATTGTATGGATTATGTCAGCCTGAAGAACCGCACAAAAAGAAATACGAAGATTTAGCGAAAATTTTGGATCTCCATTTTATTCCGCCAGTCACAATTTATGTGGAAAGAAAAATATTCTACGAGGCGTGTCAGAGAACTGGCGAAAGTGTGCAAGAGTATTTGTTTAGACTCAGAAATATGGCATCGTCATGTGCGTTTGCTGATAGATTGGAGACCAACATTGTGGACAAATTCGTAACCGGAATTAACGACGCAAAAATTTTTGACCGGCTATGCAGTGAGGACAATTTAACCATAGAAAAAGCGCTTATTACTACTAAAAAGATGGAGTTGCATCGGAATGACAGTCATCGTAATAAGGATGTAGAAATTTGTAGCGTGGAATAAAAAAAACTACCAGTAGTTACGCAATATAGGCAACAACAGCAGCAACAGAGGGGAAAACAATTTGAGGCGGTTCATCACAAAGAGTTTAATATTAAAAACAATAGTTGCATGCATTGTGGTTTTTCTAACCACGTTACAGGTAAATGTAGATATAAAAATTATATATGTAGAAAGTGCAATGTTAAAGGGCATCTAGCAAATGTTTAGAGCTAATAATTGTATTCGAGTGGTCGTTTGAATTATGTGTCCGAAAATTCCAATGTGACGGAAATTTCTTCAAATTATGATATTAGGCCCGATTCTGCCTTACAAAATTTTATGTTATGTTATGTTATTTTTGTTTTTTCAATACAAATTCATATAGGAAGCGGGGAAATAAAATAACATAACATGAATTTTATCTTTCCAGAATCGGGCCCATTATTTCATCGGTATATATTGTAGTATTAATGAGAGTGAAGGCGACGAGCCTATTGTGATTAATTGGTTAATTTTCAAGTTTCAAGTTTCAAGTGGACACGGGCGCGGCTATTTCGGCATTACCTTTCGAAGTCATGTCAAGGTTGTTTGATATAATAAACATTATTAAGGACGATAGTGTAGTCAGAGGTTATGACGGAAATATTTTAAAAGTTAAAGGAGCTATCTATCCTTTCATTGAATTTATTAACATAGGAAAACGTTTTAAGTTATTAGTTATAGAACGGGGAGGTAGTCCAATTTTGGGGAGAAATGTTTTTAACCAGTTTGCTATCAAAAGTATCAATATTAATCAAGTTTTATTGAGTTCTAATTGTAGTAATAGTAATACGGTGAAAGATTTAATTGGACAATACAAGATTCTGTTTGAGGAAAAGTTGGGTAAATTAAAAGACGTAAAAGTGTATTTGGAGTTAGCAAGTGATGCCAAGCCAGTTTTTGTGAAAGCCAGAAAGGTTCCTTATGCATTCCTAAAGAATATTGAAGAACAAATCAACGAGTTAGAAAATCAGGGTACTATCGAAAAGGTGGGTTACACACGGTGGGGTACGCCGTTGGTTCCAATTTTAAAAGCCAATGGACAGCTACGTATTTGTGCCGATTATAAGGTTACCGTTCATAAATATTTATCTGATACTAATTTTCCACTTCCACGAGTTAACGACATTTTTGCGCGAATCAATAATATGGAAAGGTTTACTCTAAAATAGATTTAAGTCGAGCGTACAATCAGATCGAACTGGATGATGAGTCGAAGGACATATTTACATGTAGTACTCATTTAGGTAATTTTAGAATGCACAGGCTTCCATTTGGCATTAAACCTGCCACTGGTATTTTCCAGCGAGAGATTTCAAGAGTATTGCAAATTTTTTAGACGATATAATCATTTCAGCACCCAACAATGAAATTCATAATCAGCGACTTAAGGAAGTTTTCGATAGATTAGTAAAAGCAGGACTAAGGTTAAATAAGGAAAAATGCATAATGATTGAACGTGGCGATTTTGGCAACGAAGGACATCGATCGCATTTAGAGATAGTTAAGACAAAGTCGTTACTCAGGTCATATGTATGGTGGCCAAACATCGACGCGGAAGTAGAAAATATGATAAAGGGTTGTTTACCTTGTTTATCGGTTCTTCCAAGTCCTAAAACGGAAAATGTAATACCTTGGTCAGTCCCTGAACGTCCTTGGGGGAGAGTTCACATTGATTTTGCTGGACCAATGAATGGTTTATATTTTCTTATCACGATAGACACCTTTTCGAAGTGGATTGAGGTGCAGTACACTAAATCGCCTACGGCGCGAGTACACAATTAAAGTTGTAAAACACCATTTTGCCAGGTTTGTGAATCCTGATCAGTTGGTGTCTGATAATGGATCGCAGTTCACCGCTACGATATTTAAAAAATTCACAATCGAACGAGGCATTAAACATATTTATACGGCACCAGGTCATCCGGCGACAAATGGAGCGGCAGAAAATGCAGTGCGCATGCAAATGCAGTGGTTAAAAACGCAATCAAATCCGCAAATTTGGCTAAAGATGGGGATATTGATACGATTTTATGTCGATTCTTAGCTGATTATAGGTTAGCGAATCATTGCACCACTGGGAAATCTCCAGCATCGATTTTATTAAGCTATGTTCCCAAAGGCGTTTTAGATTTGTTAAGACCTAATGGTAATAATAACCAATATTGTAAGATAGATACCAGCAACGATAAAAGAGGTAAATTCAAAAGAGACGATAGTGTTACGATAAGACAGTATAGCAATCCTAACAGCGACGAATGGGTTAAGGCCAAAATAACTAAAGTGTTAGGGCCTCAAATGTATGAATGTGCGTATGATAATAGACTGACTAGGCGTCATATATTGATCAAATAAGGCCATATGCGATAAGCGATTGTAGTGTTCGAATCGAAAGCGACGGACTGGGTGATAATGAGTGGTTGGAAAGGGAGAAGGTAGCGGTACAGAGAGATTCTGAAAACAACACGGGTTTTGACCGAAGGTTTTTGATTCAATTTCCTAATGCTGCAATAGCCGAGCCAGTAAGTGGCATTGCGAATACCACATCAGTGGATAACGAAAGAGATTGTAGTCGCGGATTTTTCGACACTGACAATAACGATAATTCGAACACAGTAATAACTGATCGTTATAGTCTTCGTAGGCGGAAGGATATTGTACCTCCAGCCAGGTTTAGAATTTAAGTTAATATTGTTTGAATTAAAGAAGATTATAAGTTTTGTAATATTATTATGTTGATGATTATTCTTAAATTTTTCTTTTGTAACATCATCTGAAATGATGAATTGAAGATAAGTTTCATTAATTTTTTTTTGGCGGTGGCGGATGTGATGTTTGTTGGGCATTTTCTATGTTCGTTTTTTTTTGTTACGCGCATGACAGCACAAGAAGCATCGCCTCCTCATCTGAGTGAAATACAGTTCAGTGTGTAATAGAATAAGATCGTTGTAACACGCTAAAAAGGAAAGTGTCTAAATAAATAAAATTATAAAAATCATCGTGCTTTATTTATTTAATCATCGAGTATTTTAAATGAGTAAAATACACCATACTAACCTGTGGCCCTATTCTGGCTATTCCCTGAGAATTGGGAATTGAAGTATTTTGACAATATTCTAGCAGTTTGGAATTTATGATAAAATAAATACAAATGGTTTAATTTAATATATATTATATTTTAGCTTCCAAACGTTAGAAGCCGAGATAATAACTGAACAAGCTGTGCAAGAAAGTAAAGAAATCCTACCCACAACACCAAAAGAAGTCATGCGTGAGATAACAGCTAATATGAATACGAAAAAAGCTCCTGGGTACGATCTTATTACTGCAGAAATCTTAAAAGAACTGCCAAGGAAAGCTCTGGTGAAACTCACCAATCTTATAAATGCAGCATTTAGAATCAAATGTGTACCAAGCTTATGGAAATTGCAGAAGTAATTATGATCCCAAAACCTGGGAAACCACCACACATAACATCGTCTTATAGGCCAATTTCGCTATTGCCAGTCATGTCCAAACTCTTTGAGAAGCTTCTGGTAAAAAGATTAAATCCGATAATCGAGAGTAAAAACTTGATCCCAAATCATCAGTTCGGTTTTCGCAACCAACACTCAACAATTGATCAAGTACACAGAATAACCAGTATAATTGAGAAAGCATTAGAGGAGAAAAAAGTCTGTTCAACAGTATTTCTAGACGTTGCACAAGCGTTTGATAGAGTGTGGCATGAAGGACTTAACCACAAGTTAAGGAATCTTCTACCAATGCAATTTGCTAACATACTGGAATCATACTTGAAAGATAGGTTCTTCAGGATTAAGTTAGATGATACATTTTCTGAATTGAAAGAAATCAATGCAGGAGTTCCACACCTACTATACACTTATGATCTTCCTACATTAGAAAACAACACGGTGGCAACTTTTGCAGATGATACGGCGATCTTAGCTGTTGGAAAAAGTAACGAAGAATCAACACAGAAATAACTCAAATATATAAATGGACAAAAAGATGGAGAATAAAACTAAATGAAGCTAAATCAGTTCACATCAACTTTACAAACAGACGAATCGAACATATTCCGATTACCATAAATCGAGAAATAATACCGCATGCGAACACAGCTAAGTATCTCGGCATGACCCTGGATGCTAAACTACGATGGAAAGCACACGTCAAGAAGAAAAGTGAAGAATTAAGACTTAAATACAGAAAAATGTATTGGCTGATGGGAAGGAACTCTTCTTTATCAACATACAACAAGCTTCTACTTTATAAGCAAATATTGAAACCGATTTGGACTTATGGTATTCAGCTTTGGGGTTGTACCAAACAGAGCAACGTAAATATCATCCAAAGATTTCAGAATAAGGTATTAAGGAACATCGTTGATGCACCTTGGTATGTCAGGAACAATGACCTTCATAGGGACCTTAAAATGAACCTCATCTTAAATGAAATCCAGGAAAAAGCACGGAGACACGAAGAAAGGCTCCGCCAACATGTGAACATTGAGGCAACTCAGCTCCTAAGCATCACGAATTTAGTTCGCAGACTTAAAAGAACCAAACCTTTTGAGCTGGTGTGATTGTCAGTTTAAGCAGCATTATGCTGATCTAAAATCCACAACAAAGATGTGGTTTACTTCAATTTACCAAACACTATGGAACGCCAATGGGAAGAATCCATAGATTAATTTAAGTTAGTAAATTAAGTCAGAAACAAATTGCTCATTAGTCCAGGAGACTAGATTGTAATTACATAAAATAAATAAATAAAATTTATTTTAAATATAAAAAAAAAAAAAAATATTTTAGCTTCACTTTATTAACAAATTTTAAAAAACACAATCACAAAAATTTTTCATTTCAAAAAATGATAAAAACTTTTTCTACATGTTAAAAAATGTATTTTTAAAAAGCAAGTTAAATTTCTTTCAAGGTAACAATATATAATTTTAATAATTTGGAAGACTAGTTTCGGAATGCTCTTCCATCATCAGTTCCAATAATTTAACTACCTTATAACTAGGGCAACCAAAAATATGCACTAAAAAACCGGTTTTAAGCGCTTAAAATATGCCTTAAAAATATGATTTTATGCACTTAAAATATGCCCTATAAAAATAGAATTATATGTTTCAAATCTCCAGCTTGAGAATTATTTTCCTTCCGTGGTTTTTTTCGATTACGTTGTACAGCAAGCAACAGTCCACGAGTCTCTAGTTTAGAAATGGTTGATTCGAGAAATCCGAAGTTAGCTGAAATAAAGATCAAATCAGATCTAACTGTGCTGTCACATAACAACTCCTTCGAAATCCTAATTGAGGCAGCTTCGTCGTCGTCCAGCGCATCAAAGATTCGAACCATATTTTCAAAATTACTGGCATAATAATTGACCGCTGCCAGCCAAGTTCCCCATCGGGTGGTAACCGGTTGCGGAGGCAGTGTAAGCCCAGGCGCCATTTCTTTAAAAGTCTCTACTCTAGACGGGGCTTTTAAAAATACTTTTTTACCGTTAGAGATTATATCGTGTGCTCATACACACGATGAAGTCCATGGGCAAGGAAAGTTAAATGAGTTATTTTAGAGTAAAATATTAGTATTGCCTGAGCCGCTTTTACCATGTATCTGAAAGCAGCATCTGAAATGAACAACAAAATGAAATCTTTAGGGAAAGTATCACGTAACTTTTTCACCGATTCATCAAAAAGCCGCGCAATGGTTGAATGATTCGCCCTCTTTAAGTGCGCAGTATTCAACAAAAATGTTTGTTTGTCGATCATTTCGTTTGAATCTAAAATACCAATTATGACATTGGCCACATTTTTGCCGGTTGCGTCAGTGGTTTCATCGATTGATATCCATAAAAATTGATTTTTAATATGGTTTATATATATATAAACAAACCTATAAACAAACTTATTTAGTTAATGCATACATTTATTTACCGCAAAGCAATGGCGCTGACATCGGTAAAAATTAAAATTTTAATCAATAAAATGGAATGCATTTTTATGCGAAATATTTTTAATAAAATTGGCAAAATATGCTTAAATTATGTAAAATATGCATAGGTATTTTAAAATATGCACTTAAATATGCACTAATATCCAAAATATGAGAATATATGCAGTTTTGGATGAAATATGCAAAAATATGCACTAACAAATAGGGCTTAAAAGGTTTCGTTTTTGGTGAAATGGATTCCTATCTAATTTTTTTCACAATATGTACACAGGAAAAAAACATGCTAATGCATATTTTTGGTTGCCCTACTTATAACTATATAATTATTTTTAAATTCAACATTTTTAATAAAATTAATTTTATTATTAAAAATAACTTTCCTAAAATCACGGCATTACGTTATACTTTTAGTGCTGACCTGTGGCCCTATTCTGGCTACTCCCTGGGAATTGGGAATTGAAGTATTTTGACAGTATTCTAGCAGTTTGGAATTATTTTTTCCAAAAGTGTATTCTAGCGATTGGGAATTTTTAATTTAGGGAACGAATAATTCCATTTTATGTAAATTTTGACGTTTATTTTTCCCAAATATTTTTTTGGAATTAAAAGGAACTGGTTGTTTTGTGTATTTTCATTATTTTATTTACAACGTGGTATCGGTAAAGCTTTTATTTTATATGCATAAAATAAAATTTTTTAATAATGACAGCTAGAAAATTTGAAATAGTGTTTTTCCCATTAGATGATTCCCAACTTAGCTAGAATACACTTTTGGGAATTGGGGAATAAAAAATTGGGAATTATTGAAGTTTGGAAATAAAGCAATATTTTTCCCGATTCCTAATTCCCAGGGAATAATCAGAATAGGGCCACTGGTAAAAATAATTGTAAACAAGTCATAAGAACCATAACAACAACAATTTCTTTTTTTTTTTTGATAATGTTTGATAATTATTAAGAATTTAATTTGTCTAATCAATCAATGTAATCAATTGATTTTTTCGGCATTTTTATAGACAAATATATTAATTACAGTCAGTACGTTCTGTGGCGCTATTCTGGTAATTCCCGGGGAACGGGGAATAATTTTTTTTACAGCAGTTATTCCCAGATGCATATTACCAACTTTTTATTCCCCATTTTCTTAAAGTGGGTTCTGTCAATTGGGGAATAAATATACAGGGGAAATAAATTTAGTTGTATCAAAATTATTATAATAACTCTTATTTATTATAATACTATCTTAAAATTATTAACAGTATTAATATTATTAATTATTAATAACAACTACATATAAACTAACATTTTCGTTAAAAATCTATTCCCCATCAATTCTTTCATAAAATCGGTGTGGAAAAACAAACGTCAAAACTGCTGTAATGGGGAATAATTTTTTCCCAATACAAAAATCTTTCCCGAACACCAGAATACACTTTGGGGAAAAGGGAATAATACTGCAACAAAATTTCTATTCCCCGGGAATTACCAGGATGGGGCCACTGGTCAGATACTTAATGTAAGTGGCTAGAGTGGAATTTTTTGTAGTTTGGTCGTAGCTACCTGATGAGTAGACCAACATTTCAGTACGAAACCAAACTACCAACATAAAGAACTCATGGAGGGTTCTCATTTTGCAGAGTAATACATTGGTATAACTCTTAGGGCCTTGAGCTAAAACTACGGGAAGGGGGGAAAGATATTTCTACTTTTTTCAGTTGATATATTATAAGGGATTGGCCTCTTTATTTTTCTGATTTACCAAATCGAAAATATTGGGAACCAAATGAACCAACCAGCCATGAACAATTAATATATTTGTCTATGAAAAAGCAGAAAATATCAATTGTTTGATAATTATGTAATAAATTTAAATTAAAGTGCACTTTTTTATCACAAATTACAATATTTCCATCGCAATTTTAATTTCATTATATATAAACCAGAATAAAACTTATCGTTGAAAAGAAATTTCAGGTAATTTGTTGTGAGTTTACGACATTTTCCGATTATACACTTTATATTTCATAATTTTTGATATGAAAACATCTTTAGCGGGGATAAGTCAAAAATTTCATAAAAAAAAAGGAACGGAAAATCCGGTACGAACGAAATTGCAAATTATATACGAAAAAAACGAACACAAAATGCACCGAACTTGCACACTAATACGAATTACAATTTCCGTCGGAATAAAATGGAAAGGCAAGATCAATAAGTATTGCCAATATAATATTGTCAATATAGAAAAAACTATTCCGGCTGTTGTTCACACGCAGTTAACACTGCAACACATCATTTCCTCGTTTCTTACCTCTTTGCCTTAAAACTAACTGTCACTCTAAAAGCGCTGAATAATAATTGTGCTGTATAGCAACATTGTAAACATAGTACTAGAGACGTGTAAAATGAAATAATAAATAAAGAGCACTTTGCTTTACGTCTTCAACAATGATGTTTCTACATGGTGTCAGAAGATTTATTATTTAAATTTTAATAGTGCTAACATTCTATATAATCGAAAAAAAAAAAAGCGAAACACGTTTCTTTTATTAACAACGAAATAAAGATGGCTGGTGATGAAGAAAACGCAAATGCCGGTGCAAGTTTTTTGAGACCACCGAAATTCTTAAATATAAATAGACCGATGCCGATCACGTGGAAAAATTTCATGCTGCAGTACAAATGGTTTGCTGAGGCTGCGCAACTGATTAAAAAAACAGAATCTATTCAGGTAGCTACGTTCATGTCATCGCTGGGAATTGATGCAGTAAATATATTTAATTCGTTCAATTTAACAAAAGACGACAGCAAAAATTTAATTAAAATTCAAGCTAAATTTAACGGATATTTCGAGCCAAAATTAAACATAACATTTGAACGCTATGAGTTTAACAAAATGGTTCAAGATGAAACATCTTCTTTCGACGAATTTTTAACTAAAATCCAGTTAAAAGCAAAGTATTGTGATTTTAAAGATCTCAACGATGATTTGGTTCGTGATAAAATAGTCGTAGGAATTACTAATGGTGATGTGCGCGAAAAACTTTTAGAAATAGAAGACCTGACGTTAGCTAAAGCCATACAAATATGTCGTGTTAGTGAAATAATGACCAAACAACTCAATAAATTCGATAATACACAAATAAAAACAGTAGATAATATATTGTGTAGGAAATATAAAAATAACACAAAACCCGAAAATACATCAAAAAACAGTGCAGTGAGCGAGAAGGTGAATAAAAGCCGAGTGTGGAACTGTAAACATTGTGGCACAATTCACGGCAGAAAATCTTGTCCAGCTTATTAAAAAAAATGTGACAAATTTAAACATAAAGGCCACTTCGCAAAGTTTTGCTATTCGAAAAAAGTTAACCTCATTGGAGATGAAAACAAATCTATTCGAGATGAAGCAACCGATTCGGAGTTAGAGAATGAATTATCAAACTTTTGCGTAAATTCCATTACGAATAAAGACAGCGAAAATAGTTATTATGAAGCTGTCAAGCTAAATGATGCAATTAACATTAATTTCAAGCTACACACCGCAGCGCAGTGTAACGTGCTTCCCAAATCTATTGTTGATAAAATTGGAGTAAAAATCGATGAGTCACATACAAAAAGGATTCTAACGTTCGGAGACCATCCAATCGCGGTAGTGGGGGAAAGTTTAATTGATTGCATAGTGCGAAATAAAAACAGTAAACTGAAGTGTATAGTGGTAGATGCAAATGTCAGCCCAATATTAGGAAAAACTGAATGCGAGAAATTGAAATTGATCGTTAGAGTTTCGGAGATCGAAGGAGCCATTTTTGAGGGTCTGGGATATCTAAAGGATTATGAGTATGACATAGATCTTATTGGCGATCCAAAATTTCAAATTTTTCCGGCGCGAACATTGGCCATTACACTTCGGGAGGAAACGAAGAAATACATCGAGGAAGCAGTTAAAGCTGGAGTTTTAATCAAGACTCAAGGAGCTACACCAGCAGCATCTCCAATGGTGGTAGTTTGCGTTGACTTGACGCATGTAAACAAAAATATCCTTAGAAGATATCACCCGTTGTGTACAATCGAGGAAATTGCCACTCGAATTCAAAAAGCTAAGTATTTCACTCTATTAGACTGCAAAAAGGGGTTTTGGCAAATCCGTGTCTCAGAGAGAACAGAAAATATTTAACTATGGCAACACCTTGGGGGCGATATTCGTTCAAACGGCTACCGTTCGGTTTGGCTTCAGCACCGGAAGTGTTCAAGACCGAATGAGTCAAATTCTGGAAGAGTTTGAAAACACTGTAAGGGGAAAGGAAAAGCTAAGGGACATTACAAACCGCGTTGTGAGGAAGTTGAATCATGTGGGGCTAAAATTAAATAAAGAAAAATGCATTTTCGAGGCTACTGAGATCAAATTCCTCGGACATCGTTTAAATGAAAACGGTCTATCTGCGGATCCGGACAAAATTCAGGCAATCAATAATCTGAAGGAACCAACTAATAAAAAGGAACTGCAAAGGATATTAGGAATGGCCACATATTTGGGCAAATTCATTGAAAATCTGTCCGGTATAACACAGCCATTGCGAGCGCTATTGCACAAGAATGTAGAATTTTTGTGGACGGAGGAACAGGAGGCGGCATTTCGAGTGCTAAAGCAAAAAATTTCAACAACGCCTGTTTTGAAGTTTTTTGACGCTAAAGCGGAAGTCACATTGCAAGTAGATTCAAGCAGCAAAAGCTTTGGGCCGTACTTCTGCAAAATGAGCAGCCAGTCGCATACGCATCAAAGGCGTTGACTCCTGCCCAGCTAAACTATCCACAGATAGAAAAGGAGGCGGCTGCTATACGGTATGCCTGCCAGAAATTCCATTCATATAAATACGGTAAGAGGCTGACTATAGAGTCTGACCATAAACCTTTGGAAATAATCTTCCGAAAGCCAATTCATACGGCACCACAAAGATTGCAACGAATCTTGTTTGACGTCATGCCTTATTCACCAAACAAAAATTATAAAAAAGGGACGAGTCTTTATATCGCATATTATGCAGTATTCATTCTGGCCATTTCGGTGAGCAAAAGTGTCTCAGATTGGCACGTGAAAACGTTTACTGGAAAGGTATGAGTAATGATATCGTCGAATATATACGTAAATGTAGCATCTGCCGGTCTATGCAACCATCAAAACCTAAAGAACCGTTGATACTAAAGGAAGTTCCCAGTCTACCGTTTGAAATAGTAGGAGTAGATATTTTCTATTTCCAGGAACAAGAATATTTGTTACTGGCCGATAGTTATTCCGGATTCTTCGACTTTGAAAAATTGAAGCATAGCACAACTGGTGAGGTCATCAAGAAGCTCAAGTCCTGGTTCTCTGTCCACGGTATACCAGTCACTATCGAAAGTGATAATGGACCCCAATTTGCCAGCAAAGAATTCAGAGATTTTGTGAGAGACTGGTCGATAAATCATCGCACATCATCGCCTTATTATCCAAGATCAAACGGATTCAGTGAGCGATACGTACATATAGCGAAATATATGTTGAAAAAATGTGCTAAGGATAGCTCAGACATACATTTGGCGTTGTTAAATTATCGCAACACACCGAGAAACAACGAATTAGGTTCGCCTAATCAACGTTTGTTGAGTAGAAATACCAGATCGATGTTACCGGTTTCCGTAACAAAATTAACACCGAAAATTGTTGTGTATGACGTTAAAGAAGAGTTGACAAGAATTCGAAAAAATCAAAAAGTTTATGCTGACCAGAAAAGAAAAGTTTCGAAAGAATTTAGACCTGGAGAAAAAGTTCGTGTACAGTTTGGTCCCGTAAATGGATCGGAGCAACAGTTGAAAGCTCTACGGATTATCCGCGTTCATATAATATTCGTGCCAACAACGGAAAATTATATCGTCGCAACACTATTCACATTCATAAAACGAAAGCAGAAATTAAACAGGAACGCAAGTTAGACGTAGATAGCAGTCCAAACACTTCAAGCATACCAGATCACGAGGGCACATTTCGAATAACAAGCAATAATAGTATCCAGCCGAGGATGCAATCTCAGTTGAATAACTCTCCAACATCAAATAACGGTGAGGCCACCCGGCATACAGTTACAACAAGGTATGGAAGAATTATAAAACCACCACAACGATTAGATTTATAAAGTAGTTTTTAAAAACAAACCTTAATTGAACTAACGGGTTAATTGAAATTTAAAAAAAAAAAAAAAAAAGGGCATAGGGTGAATTTGTTTAAATTAATAAGGGGGATGTCACGCTGAAAGCTCTGAATAATAATTGTGCTGTATAGCAACATTGTAAACATAGTACTAGAGAAGTGTAAACTGAAATAATAAATAAAGAGCACTTTGCTTTACGTCTTCAACAATGATGTTTCTACACTAACTGGAGGGGGAAAGTAATTTATAGGCAAAGAGGTAAGAAACGAGGAAATTATGTGTTGCAGTGTTAACTGCGTGTGAACAGCCGGATAGGCAAACAGCAATTGTCTCACACGATCAACCCGAGTAACCAAAATATGTGA